>JAIEZT010001368.1:10977625-11562625 GCA_019594935.1 Periophthalmus modestus | reverse complement strand
TTCCAGGTAGACGAAAAAGTTGGTATTTTGATGTTTAAAAAAAATTATGTTTCAAAATGACTCAATAGCGCCACCTCAAAGTTCAAAATACATTACGGCAATGAGAGACCTTTTTCATCGTAGACAAATGAAATTTGGTAGAACCATAGAACATGTCAAGACAAGTAAAAAATTATATTATGACCCCACCCTAAACCCTACAGGAAGTCGGCCATTGTGGGCGGAAACACATTTTTTTGAAATTTTTACTCTCACGTTTGGATTTTTTACGCCATGGATTTTCATTCAACCAACTTGCAAATTGGTCAAAATGTACTAGACCCAAGTGGGAATAATGTTGACTCACTGGATTTTTTTCAGTCATAAAATGTGGGTGTGGCCAACGTGCGAAAAAAAAAAATGTTTTTTTGAAGTATTACATTGCGCCTAAATTAAACATGCAGTGTCCTGCTAACCGGCATTAATATACATTTTGTTCACAATGTCCATCTGAATGTAATGATATACAGTTTACATAACTGAGACAATCCATTGCTCCACAGCGCCCCCTTGAATATTTGCATGGGACCCAAAAAATTTTACTTTTTCAAAAACATTTGAAATTTGGCATGGACATCCCTATCTCCATACTGAACAAAAAAGCCAATGAGAACATATCTCTATTTGTAAGTGTGTTGCCATGGCGACGACCGATATTTCTCATTGAAATACATGGGTTTTGCTTAACAGGGATGGCAAAAAATTTCTTAGTCACAGACAGTTGAAATTTGGTACACATATTCCACTCATCATGCTGAAAAAAAAGCCAATGAAGACATACCTCTATTTCCAACTGTGCAGGTGTGAAAATGTCATAAATGCTCTCATTGGAATGAATGGAGTAGTATTACTCAGTCGCTGTTTTTGGTGGGAGGGGCGATGTAAGCGGGAACGAGAGGCGCGAACTCCGCGGTGGCGTGTACCCCGCGGTCGCAAGGGTGGCGAGGGCCTTTATCACTGCTTGCAGTTTTAATTATTATTATTATTATACAAGACTTCACGTTATGTTACTTTTTCTTAAAAGCTTCATGAGAAAAGAATGAATTTCAGGAATCTATACTTATTTGCCACGTGTTGTTGGTTGTGGCAGTAATAGGCTTGTAATGGAGGTGGTAGTAGTGGTAATAGTGATAGAAATAGTAGTAGTAGTTGTAGTATAGGTGGCTAGTAGTAATAGTAGGACAGCTAGAAACTAACATTTCCGTCCTTCTCAGTGCACCATCTCAATCCATTCATCATCTCAGTTACAAATAGTGATCCTAATTGAAGACTATTTTCTAACCAGTGTTTGTTGAAAAATGTAAATAGGCTATGAATCACTTATGCAACCTACCAAAGCAATTATTCTGCTGCACTGCTTTTCAGGAGACAGGTTGCCCTCCAGCCCCACAACAAAGTGTAGCAACATTCATCTAAACAACAGCGGGGGGCTGAGCTAAGTCAATGCAGCTAATGACTTTTTAAATTCACCATAATAAAAGTTTTTCAAAACATATCACCCTGGCACAGGCAATTATGAAAAGCATTGTGTAACAGGGTGTAAATGCTTGATTTATTAGTGAAAGCTAAATGTTATTCATGGAAACTTGTTGGAGAAGAGACATACTGTAGATGTGATTTCAGAGCCTAATGATTCTAGTTCAATGAGTCTTAAACCTTTTACAAAACCTCAGAGAGTCATTTTGCTTTGCAAGTAACATTTTAACAGGCTTAAATAAGCCTAAAACAGGATAATAGCAGGGTTTTTCATTTTAGCATTTTAGATCACCCTTTCATTTAAAACCCAATCAATCATATCAAGAAACTGCAAAAAGTATAATTTCCCACAAAAATCAACTGAATTAGTGACACTGTACACTCTACACCAGGGGTGTCAAACTCAAATGGACGGGGGGCCAAATGAAAAAATTTGCTACAAGCCGAGGGCCGGACTCGAATATTCATTGAAAAAATTTAAAATGACCACACATAGTCTAGTGAACCTAATTCAACCTACTGAAAACCTAACAAATATATTACTATATGATCGGATAAATGAAGCAATATTTTCTTATGGCTCTGTCAGTATTTTTTTATTTTCAACAGGCATAAAAAAGACAAACTTCCTTTGTATAAAAATCCCCATAACATGCACATTAAATGAATGAAGCGGGATTATTCAAGGCATCATCAGTATATTTTCTCAGGGAATGACAAATGACAAAAGTAGGATAAATTTACTTCAAAGAAATAAGTAAACTATTTTCTATCAGTCACTCAACTGAAATATTTTTAAAACATAATTGGATTGAAATACAATAAAATAAAGTGCAAAAATCTATGGATGAGAAAAAAACAACACTTTCTGTGCCTCCTGCAGAGTCAGTTTGGTTTTAAACTTCACTGTCCTGCACATCTCAGAGACACGACCCCGACCTGCAGCTGCAGGTTCATCACATTCAGACTCGTGATGTCACAGAAAACACATTTCACACACAAACGTTTCGTCTCAGAGTTGTGTTGTGTCTTTCCCTTTGGTTTCAAAGAACAGACAAATCTCCTCACGCAGCTCAAACATCTTTGCAGCACGTTTCCCTGGTTTATCCATCGCACCTCAGTGTGATCGGGCAAATCACCAGCTCCGTTTAACTCGCTCAGAAAATGCCGATAATTTAAACCTATGGCTCTGATAAAGTTAACTGCAGTGTGATGGTCTCATTACATGTTCCATTTTCAAGGCTTTACCACACAACTGTGTCCCATTTCGCCAAATGCACCGCTCGATGTTCTGTTCGGGGTGCGGGTCGAAATACCCGCACAAATGCGTCGTGCAAACAGCGCATTTTAGGGTAAATTGGGACACGGCCATCGACTCCTGGTGTATGATACAATGAGAAGCTGTCAGCTCACCTGTGACGTTTTCCCTCTGCATCTTCTCCCGTGTCCTCGCCATGTCCTCCAGTCCACTCCCGTGTCCTCCGGTCCACTCCCGTGTCCACCGGTCCACTCCCGTGTCCACCAGTCCACTCCTGTGTCCACACATCGCAGGTGCGCCGTCTGTTGTCAAACCCACAAGTTTTTCCCGAGGCAGCTCCATCTCATTCACACATCTTGACACCTCTTCATACGCATCATGTCCTGTAGTTGTGCCACGCATAGGACACAACGCCAAAAACTCCTCTGTCACGCTCAGGCAGATTTAAGACCTCGTTTGAATTCTTCCACCTTCTGTAGCCTTTGTTCCATGTCCATATTCTTGTCATTACCCATTTCCCATACTACATTGTGGGAAATGTAGTATTGTAATGTAGTGCGTGTAAAACACCTGCGGGCTGCGGGCCTGCTGTTGGCTGCTGGCCTGCTGCGGCCTGCAGTCTGTGTCTGACACATGTGCCATAGATGCTACTGACACAGAGGAGGGGGCGTGTCTGCCTCTGTCCTAATTGACGCGCCAAAGCAACAGCAGAGCATTATGGGATTTGTCGTATAAGTGGTGAATGCGGTGTTACAGCGCTGCCACCGTACAATACCGGCGGGCCAGCTCTAATATTAATTTGAAATTGCCTCGTGGGCCACATATAATTACACTGCGGGCCAAATTTGGCCCGTGCGCCAGAGACACCTATGCTCTACACTCTTCGTAACTGTCTGGCTCATAATTTTGGTTTTAAAACGTTTGTATTAACCCGCTCTATGTGGTCCTGGTATATTTCTTCCACTATTGTGTCCATAAATCAAGATATGAACATTAATAAGAGACAAATCAGGCGCCTTCTCTCCCCGAGGTCATTGCTGCTAGTGTTAGTAACAGGTTTGATCGACAGTGTTGCTACGCACCCGCTCCATGCTAAACTAGCAGAGCAGGCAGGAACAGCCTCATTCCTATGCTATGATACTCTTAGTTGGAATTCCAAATGTGGAACTTGGTTCCAAATTCGCCCCTATAACTGTGAGCCCTGATGAGCTGAACAGAGCTGAAAGCTTCAGGTGACATCACACTCACAGTCCACACTTAGTCCACTTTTTTATACATGGCTATAAATATGAAAATGCTATTGAATGTGACTCTTAACTCCTGCCACAATAACCACCAGAGGATGCAAGGAGCACTAAGATATGCCTGCATGTTTCTAAGTTGAGATACATCCGCCTGATGAAAAATAGAGCACTGAAATGATCTGCCTGGTGATACTGAATGCACTTTTAAAACACATCATGATGAAATCACGACGTTGGACATGAGGGAGAAAGTTTAAATAGGCTATAAGAAAAAGAACATTTGAGTGAACAAAAAACACAACTCAAGATATGTTTTTTGTGGGAGCAGCATTATAACACGGCTCAAATCATTAAAAGGTTCATTTGGATCATGTAGACTTTAAGAGACAACAGGTCAGAGTACCAGCAAGGGCATCTGTCCCTCGGTTTGAAGACCCTCGCTTAAGTCAGTACTGTGCCATATTATTTTAATTGGCGATCAGGCATAACCACAAGCCCCAGATTCAGCTCTTTACTGAGGAGAAAACCAATTACATCAGCTCCCACTTTGAACATTTTAAACTCTGAGCACAGCACTGACCTGCCATCAAATTGTTGTTTGGAGAATTAAATGAATTATGAAAGTGCAGAAAAACAATTTAGTCTTGCATATCCAGATGCCGTTCTAATAAATCACTGCCACCCAAAAAGAGCTCATTTGTCCTCCCGTATTGTGTTTGATTGATGAGCGAGCTCCCTGGTGCACCACAGAGCCACAGTTCAACAGCACTGCAGTGTCTACACAAGTCCAGCACAGCTACTTTATATCATCAAATGTTATTGCACAAGTAGTGAAATTTATTTATGTATTTTTTCTACCTGCATTGACAAAATGTTGTTCCAGTTTCCAGTTATCATAGCTCACTTTTTTTTCTTTTTTTTTTTTTTTTTTTCTTGGTTTGTTTTTTGTTAGTTGGTGTTAATTCGGTTGTTTTTCAGATTAAAGATGATTTTTATTATTATGGAATTGAAGAAAAAAAAAAAAAATGAAATGCTAGCTTCTCGTTTAATTGTATTCGTGTTAAAGACCCATATGCATATACTAAAACTGCAGTAATGGCACACTTCTGGTTCCATCAACTCTGACTCCAATTCACTTTCTATTGCTGAACTGTCACTCCTCTTTCCGTAGCTGTTGCTGTCACGCTCGTCATTTTGGTCTTAAAATGTTCGTATTAACCCGCTCTACATGATCCAGGTATATTTATTTCACTGTTGTGTCTGTAAATCAAGATAACGTCTATAGAAACTCTAAACTTGTGAGGAAACTGGCCGTGACTAGCTGGGATTATTTAGCAACGTCCACACCTTGTTATTATTTCCCAACACATTGATTACTCTGATTACTTTGTCGGTTGAGGACATTGTCAGTCATGTCTTTTATGCATAATTGAGGGAGACAAATACATACACAGAATTTCAGCTTTAGTTTGTTCAAATGTCAGATTTTAGATACTGCACAGTAGCACAGTTAAGTTATCCATCAAACTCCATTAACTTTTGACCTGAAGGAGTTAAATCTGATTTGCCATTTTTGCACCAAAATAAAAACATGTTTGACATCGCACTGACCCTTACATAATTGTTGATTTTGTCTGCGCCTACACTCAGCATTCTGTACTTCCAAAATCATCGATGACAATGACAATGTAAAAAGGTTTATTTTACTTCCCCAAATAACCCCCATTTTTCATCATTTAATGCCTGAATATGAACTTGTCTGTTTAGAGTTTGTTTTCTACATCACTCACAGTACCATTCTTATCCCAAGACTAAACGCACAGACATTAAATTGATATTAATATCTATGTGAAATCTTTCCCTTTTGAGTTATCGCTCTTGCGGCCAAATGCCTTATGGGTACCCAGCGGAGCAGGGGACATGAATGTTTAACCAGGCCGTGGCGTATTTCACCTCAACGCTAGCATACCAAACAGACTTGAATTATTAACCAGTTTGAGCTGTGCAAAGTAAAGACATTTACTGAGGCGATGTTTACAGGGCAACAACAGCCTTATTTTGGATAAAGTGAAGATGGCCAAAACAAATAAATATTATTACACAGATAAATATAAATCTACTGACGAATCTGTAATTCATATTAGAATATACATCAATCTGTATATTTACTATTTGTTTTCCATTTAGTTTTATTTATTCACATTGTTTTAAATTCTGTTTTACTACAGGACAAAGATTAAACCAAAAATGAGTCTTAGTTGCAGAGTGAGCCCTCCTCTCGCTGCGTCTACGATCAATCTCTGCCAGTATTAAACACAAATACTTTGTCATCATCAAGGTAACACGGGACTCCACATTTCCCCTTTTTCTTATTAATAAGTCACTTTTTAAAGCACAAAAACATTGCTAGCATATAGAGAAAGCCTGGGTACCACCCTGCATCTGGAACCTACTCAGACAGACCAGTTGATTGTGTGGACCACTGCACTTTTGATTTAAAATTCCTATATAGCGTCTTAAAGAGAAAAAAAGAAACAAAAATATTAAAATATGATGAAAAAACACATCATTCTAAATGTGTTTCCTAATGTCATGGAAAGTTAGCTATAGTAAGTAGTTTCATTTTGTGGAAAAACTAGAAGTAAAGTGGCTTTGACTTGCAATGGTTTATTTTCTGACCAGAGGACTGCACAATGTGAAATATGAAGAGATTATGTAACCTGCTGTCCTGCAGTTAAATGAAATGGTATGGTTGTGCAGTCCCTTTTCTCCGCCTCCCTGTCCTAAGGCGAGAGCTGATATGCAATAATCTACACACTGATCATGGTGCTCCATGAGGCATAGCTGTCTCTCACTATTATGAGGGTTCAGTTGTAAGTGTGATAATATTGAGGTTACTATAGCTGCAGAGATATGACAAAGATGTGCTATACTGACCTGGGGAGGCCTAGTCCCTTTAAAGGACCTCGATGTAACCTGTGCTCTTATGGCTTTCAAAAAAGTACCAAGATCACAACTGAACCTGGGTTTCCAGAGCCTTAAGCTGCAGATAGAGGACACGTTCACATTTTTGCCTCATTCTCAATATATGGACAGAACATACTGCAGCAGCAGAGGCACTGATTAATGATTGGCTGCAGGTGCTGGAGATTAAACAGTTAGGATTCAAATCAGGAATAATCCCTTTGGGTTTTAACTCAGCATCCAAACTGGCAACCCAAATGAACCCATGTGAGGCTCATTCTGCTTTCTGATTGGAGCTGATCTTCCCGAGAACCAAAACACCAAATTATAACCTAAACAACTTTTTTTTTGTCTCAAGTTTTTGTAATGAAGAATACATCAATACTTAGAAAGATGTCTGTGTAATACCTCAGCTGTCCAGATATGAGCAATAGCAAAAGAAAAGTTTAATCTTGTTAACTGGACAAAAGTTTAGCCTAAAGATGTTTTGTTAGTTCTCATGCTGGTGCACACTGCTTCAGAACTGAATAAGCTGTTTGGATGAGTGCCAAAACTTTTGTCCAGTTGACAGAATTGAATTTTTCTTTTTCAATAAATCAGTATTACAGTTGTCATCAGTAAAAGTTTTATGGGATTTGAACATGTCTTCCTTATATCTGGTAGTTAGGCTGTGCTTATGGAATTTAAAATCATCTTACATACAGTTCCTTTAAAACTCAAAAACCTTTTCTTCTGAGCCATATACCTGATGTTTGCACAAAGGAATTTGACATTATTTGCATTCTATAGTTTCTATGTTTGTTTGTTTGTCTCATTTTCACACTGCACTTGTTAGTTCGATGTAAAAGAGCATTTGCTCTGAGAGCAGTGTGCTTGGGCCCGTGTGAAGTGTTGTATTCTGGACCGCATTAAAAGCCCGCTCCAAGAGCGCTTCAAAGGTGAGGCCCGACTCACACTCTGGAGCAGGGCAAGTGTGAACCAGATGACCTCAGGCCAACCTACACAGTCTGTTGTTCAAGTAGAAGTGTTTGAAATTGGGCAAAAACGCACTCGGATCTCGTATATTTGTGTGAATGGGCGCTGCAGAGATGCTGTTTGAAATGTTCGCTTGACGAGGGCATTTGGATCAATTTAATATCATCGACAGTCTGCCTCTGTCTGCGCAGGTATGCCTGGGTCTGTCTGTGTGTTGTTCAAAAAGCTCTTTCTCCACCAGAGCATATATTCCTCATGGCGTATTTAGCCACAGGTGAAAGAGAAGACCATCGCGTACAGGGGAAGCGAGCGCGTGCACGTGTATTCACAGGGCTCTGTCTGCTTGAAGCGCATTGTCATAAAAATAAGCTTGGCAATCAGCTGATGGACTCCCACGGCTCATGATGCATGTTTAGGGTGAATGGTGTGGAGTGCATGTGAACAAGATCGACCCAAAAGTAAAGTAAAGAGAAGGATATCTAGTGTGCACTGGGGTCAGTCCCAGACCAACCAGTCTAACAGGCTGCATGAGGAGCATCCCATCTCTGACAGCTATGGTCCTGCTTCAAAGCAACATATTCACTCTGCACACTCCATCACCAGACTTCATTTTCACCAGGGGGAGAAAAAACACAACACCCAGTCACGGATGGCAGCATCTCAACCCGCAAACCAACCGCGACACACCACTTTCCCCCAGACTAATATTCATACACTCGCTCTGCCCCCCATGCGAGACTGCCTAAATCTACATTTGGTTAAATTTAGCACTTAAGCTGCTCTTTTCCCTGAAAAATAGAGAAGCTGGTGATATGGTGTGGAAAAACACTACAGTATAAAATCAAAGACGCCAACATGTTTCCTCAAACCACATGCGCTCCGATGCCAGGAGTGACTTCTAGCGGAGCCTGAAATACAGTCTGCTTCCCCAGGCGCAGGTATGGATATGTGTTTGTGGTGGGTACTAGCCTATAGAACACATGAAGCCTGGGGCCCAAAGGGATTGTGCAGCTTTTACTATATTCACTGTGAGAAAGACACATGCTATAGGAGAGTGTTGTGTTATCTAAGCTAATACAGTGAATATAGGCTACAGCAGGGACCAGTACACTCCGCAGAGCAGGGTGGAAGAAGGAATTGCAGGTCTGTTTGAAGGATGCAGTGTGATGCCTGTAAATTACACATGATGGCAAGGACAATAGAGGCATCATCCAACTGTCCTCAAAAGGATTTTTAAGATGAAGAAATGTTTGACAATCTTAACAAAGACTCAAGTTAGGATCATATGAAGTCATGCATTTAAAATTCTCACTGTAAGTCAAGAGATGCAAGCTTTGTTGACAATACTAAATTGTTTTGTATTTCATGCAACGGTCCTCTATATAAAGTGGTCTATCACTTGAAAATGCCAGATTTTGTGAATTATTAATTGTTTTGCTCTTTTAATTACATAATTGTCAAGCTATACATCAGGTGATTTATCCAGAGTTACACTACTACTTGAGGAGTAGATCCCCAAATACTTTTTTAATCCTTGCTTTAGTCATGTATTTGACCACTACTTTGTACAACTACTTGGGTCATATTTGGAAGTAACAGCACTCTGACTACTGTCCCCATCTCAGTCTAGGACTTGTACAACCATGTGGAAATACTTGTACTCGTCACTTGCTCTGATGGGAAACACAGGAAGCACAGTTAGATGATCAGAATATCGGTATAGCTTCTGTGGAGCATCCCCAGCTGTGGAGGTTAGCCTGAGCACTGACCTTCACTCAGCTCGACCACAGTCCACCTGTAGCCACAGACCTTGTTAGGTTCAGCAGGAAAAGGATTGGAGCATTCAGGTGTTTTCTGATACCATGTAACCCAGGCTTTGTAAAAGGTGCTGTACCTGATTTTTACTAAAAAAACAGAACCAGTTTCTTTTGATCTAAAAGCCTTATGCTTTCCGATCATCCTATTTTATCCCCAGTGAGGTGTTTATAAGCACAACTTTGAGACATGCGAGCAGAGTTTAGCAACAATTAGCATGCTGGCAGCACAACTCTTGATTATCAGACAATTAGCTCTTTATAATTAGATACACAAAGGACACAGCTGTACTATTTATATCTTTAGAGCTGTTAGATATGTTTAGGGACAAGGTACATTTGGCTCAAATACATGAAAGAGACGCAGGTACATGGGAGAACTCAAGCCTCAACTGCAGGACAACCAGGAATTACTCAAAATACAGCTCTCTGTTTCCACTTGGTGCTACGGGACTTTCTGAGACCCCAGTCCTGGTTCCAAGCAAGCTGGGATTTATTTGATTTTTTTTGCAGATGTGAAATCTGTTCGCCCCTCACCTGGCCTTTGTTCAGACTCACCTGTTCTCTCTGGTCTTCTTCTCTCAGACTGCAGTAATATAGATTCCATGTAATGGTGTTTTGTGAGAAGACAACAGGGCCAGGCTGGCCAATCTAATGATGAATAGTAGCTTTAAGTGCAGCCTTTTGAAATAACAGTACACAAATGTAACGGACCAAGCAGAGATGAAGTATGAGAGACAAATATTGTTTTTGGAGGACCACAGGAACAACATGCATCTGTTTACTGAAGGAGATTAGACCTAGTCCATTCATTTGTGTCCTTTATAATGGACATTGAGTTAACCAGTCTCTCTTTTAAGTGTTTTCAGATAGTCTCTTAATTGTACTTTGTAGAGCACACCCAGGGCTTTCTGCTGATATGTCATTTATTTGGCTCGGACTTTTGGAGCCGCCTTTTCCTTTCAATCCAAAATGTCCGATATTCAAATTGTACATTTTATGGTACAAGAAAAGTAAAATCAAATATCTTTTATTTATACAATTTAAAACTATATTCATCAAAACTATATTTATCAAATGTTATTAAAATTATTTAATAATTATTTAAATAATCAAATTGTTTGTGTCATAAAATAATAATTGATTCATAAATGTCCATTATACTGTACAATGAGACGTGTTGTATTTGATGGGTCTCCTGTTTGTAGATGACAGAACTGAAACAAAAGCAGTTTGACTAAATTATTGAGGGAGAGTCTGATTCGGACTTTTTGGATGAGAAAGATGAATATACACATGAGCCTGAGACTCAGGGTGGTTAGCCGGGGAACATAAGGGTAGTTAGCTGGCTGTGTGTGCATGAGCAGTGGGACTGGGCTCCTCTGACTAAATGGGACAGGGGGTTTATAGCATACTGTTATGTCTGGGATAGAGATGAACCCCAGGAGTTAGTTTGTGGCTGCACTATAATAAAACTGAAGAAATAAAAACTGAAGAAAGTAATGTCTATGGCATTCATCCTACATATAGTATCTAAAACCATATATATATATTTCTGTCAAACTTTCTTGTCATAAATTATTAGATCAATCTTTGCTTTCATAAGCTTTTTGGACTGAACAGCAAAATGTCTATGGCGTTCATCCTACATATACCTTCCAGGCTTTCTGCTCTTCTTTGTGTGTATATATATATATATATATATATATATATATATATATATATATATATATATATATATATATATATATATATATATATATATATATATATATATATATATATATATATATATGTAGATGGATAAGATAATATATATATATATACATATATATATATATATGTATATATATATAGTATATATAATACAGGTCCCAGGATATATATAACTCATCTGGACAGAGCACAAGCCAGGGAGACACAGGACAGTATCTGGGGACACCAGGCACAGATGACCGGAATGGGAATGGGGTTGGGGCTAATCTTATTCGACTTCTCTCTGCTGGTGCTTGTGAACAGGAGAAATCACAGAGCCCTTTAGTGAATACAAGAAGATAATCTCAAGCACAATAACATAGGCAGGACTCTAATTTAATAATTGTAATTACAGTCTTTTAACAAGGAAGAAAGAATAAAAACTGTTCAATGTTCTTCATGTAACTGGAGGAAAGGATATAACCACTTTGTTTGAGCCTTTTCAGGTCTGACCACAAGCAGCATCTAGCTCTCCTATTTTTTAATAAACAGACCTTGAGTGGGAAACATAGAATCAGGACACGTTTTGGCCAACTGATCACTACCCAACTGGGGAGCTCTAAACGGTCCAGTGTGTGGTGGACCACAGAAAGCTGCTGTGACAGTGCAGGGCAAACACATTTAGAAGTTCAATTTCACAATTATGTAAAATAGAGCATAAACAACACAGTCAGTGTATTTACTACTTTTGATTCTGTAAATACATTTCATCTTTTCACACAAAAAGGTAGCATGTATGTTTTGGGTTTTTTTTTGTTACAGAGTCAAATTTGCTGTAGCCCTTTACCACATATAAGCTCCGCTAATGCACAAATTAACAACCAAACATAGTCTAAATGGAAAAAAGCCCAATGAAACAGAGGCATATCCTATAAACCAGCGCTTGCTAAATACAAACCCTGACTATTACTGGAGTTTTCATGCTGGGACTTTAATTGGGTTTCAATTAAAATCAGACCCACGAGCATATTGCAAATAAAGGTAGTAAAAGGCTAAATCAGTCCTTGATAAGGAATGGAGCACAAGGGCACAAATACAAGCACTTTGCAATTTCCCCCTGAACTAATCATTAGCTTCACTGATCCACCCATGTTAAAGGGAAAAGGAAGTGGGCCTGGTAATGCAAATTTAATTTTATTAATAGGATTTGGTGTTATTTTGTTTGCACTGAAATGTTGTTGCAAACAAAGTAAGGCTAGATTTTAATGGGGCTGAAAAACAGAACTACAACTTGTCACTGTTAGTATCAGTCCAAACTCATTCCTCAATCTCTTACCACATTACTAGCAATGAGTTTAGCGAGCGAGCAAGCCAAGTTTATTTATGCAGAACCTTTCCCAGACAAAGTCGCAAAGTGCTTCACAACAAGAAGTTAATACTCAAAAAAACTAACACACAATTGCAACAGAGCCAATACAACAATATGGCTACGGCAACTACGTCATAGCAGCCCCTAAAAAAAAACGACTGCCTCTTAAAACGCTTGACCAAATGAGTGAGTACGCAGCAGCAGCTGCAGGAGAAGAGCAAACAGACTTTTTGACGTTCGATCAGTGTGCAGTCAAGAGGATTTTATATCCAGCACAAGCAAAGGTGGAGCACACCTTTTTGAATGTCTCTTATGTGCTGTGAACGAAGGTGTGGGGTATATGTATGTGAAAGTGACTGGTTATGTTTAGTTGATACCAAGCACAAAGATATAGCTAGCACTGAACAAAGCCTCACAAGGTCTGCTTCACAAGGCCAAGGTTGAGAAAGTAGTTCACCTGAATAGACACCTGACAAGGAACTCAACGCTTCACACTATACAACCACAAGAAGCACTACATAATCAATGAAGGGACACAACTACATGACAAAAACGATAGCCCTTTAAAGTTCTTTTCCGAGGTCAGGTAGGTACAACAGCAGAGTACAGGTTAATTGTTCAGGTGAGTGATTCTGACCACTGTTGTTGACCATGCTGACCGGTCGCCCAGAGGCTGAAGGACACGGTCAGCCGCTGTGGACAAATGTCTTTACAGAGAAAAACAAATAGAGAGAAGAGAACTCTCACAAAAGCTCACACATTATTCATAGACAAGCTCATTGCAACATTCAATCTGCCCTCATAGGACGTTCTGTTTCGACACACAAGGCCTGCGTGTATTTCTGCTACAACCACACAAAAAAAAAAAATTATTTCATTTTTCATCTCATCGTTTATACAAAAACACACTACATCTGCAGCCACTACGCTATCAACAAAAACATGTTTGGGTACAGGAATTTCACATGCATGGAATATATCAACAGAATGGAAACCTTTTTATCCACAGAGGAATCCTACTTCCTATTTATGAGTAAGCAATAAAGAATATTTGAAATGTCAGTCTTGTTGAAACAGTACTTTTTGTTCCCAAGTAATTACAACTAATAATGCAGGCTTAAAATAAACATAACAGGTTATAACTTAAGGGACGTCAATGGCCAAGTTCGGAGGTTCAAACCCAGTTCCAACAAGTGCACAAGACACTTCTATGTATCTTATCTGTGTTTATAATGTACCATCTCACACTCTGAGGATTTCAGGGGCCCGCCTCCTGCTGCTGCCCAGAGTCTGGACTAAACATGGGGAGTCAGTGTTTCAGTTTTATGAAGCTAAAACCTGGAACAGTCTTGCTGAAGATGTGAGATAGGCCTCGACTTTGACAATGTTTAAATCCAGACTCAAACGGTTCTGTTTAACTGTGCATACGACTGAAACGTTTTTCTTCTTCCTCTAATGTTACTTTTATGATGATTATTTAATTTATTTATTTATTTGATTGGGACAATGCATGTTAATGAACAAACATGATTCAACATGAACATAAACATGCCGGATTATAACCAAAGGCTAATTTCCATCCGCTGTCCCAAGGGCTAGAGTCACGAAAGGGTCAACATAAAAATTGTACACTACACACACATTGCACAGTTCGCATGGTTGCACATTCCACTCATTGCACATTCTACACATTGCACAGTTCCCATTATTGCACCATCCAAGATATTGCATCCGATTCCACCACCCCCTTGATATTGGTCCATACATGCAAATCTGACTCTATTAAAATCCGATTCACACCCCCATATACAGATACATGCAAATCTGTCTCTATAGAAAAGTTAAAGCTTCAAAAAGAACTACACAGATGAGTGCATGCTCTCAGGGTGACCGGGAGACTATTCCACAGGTTCCCACCTTGAAGAGATAATACATTCTTTATGCTGTGATTTGCTGTATTGCGATTTTAACGTCTGTCTTATTCTGTAAAACACTTTGAATTACTTTGTGTATGAACAGTGCTTTATAAATAAACTTGCCTTGCCTCTAAATCTAATGTGAGTGATGGGTAATGGTTGGAGAGATCATTTGTGCAGATTGCAAAATATGGGCTAAAGATGACACTAAAGAAGAGGGATTTGTTTTTGGGGATAATTTGTATAATTTTTTTTTTCCTTTTTGGCTAAGTACGTAACATTTAAAATTACTTTTCTACACTCCAAGGCCATACCTGCGACAGACTGACCGACTGACGGAGTGAGCAGAGTGAATGAGGTGTCTCTCAACAAGGACACAAGGATCACTTTAGTGGGAAACTTATCTGAAACCTGTCTCCTGGTTTGGTTCATAAAGGATTAGTAAGAAGGTTAAAAGTAACTACATTTCAAAAGCAAAATGTTTATCATGCATCCTTTACTTAAATGTGGGATAACTTGTGTATATGTCAATAGAAAAAGATTGCTTCTGTCATTCTACTTCAGACTACTTTGCTTTTGGCGTTTTGCAATAAACAACTTCAACTGTTTTTTTTTCAAAATGTCAAATTGACATCAATTTTGACAGCTCAATTTTCAATCAGACAGGATAAGACGAGAAGCAGAACTCACAATGATTACACTATCAAGGCTAAGTAGTAAAATGAATGCTGATTTGGGGAAAGGAGTTTAATGGAGGCTGATTGGATGGTGCCTGGGCTTGGGGCAGTAGGCAGCAGATAGAGTCGTCATTACAAAAAAAAAAAGGGAAAAACAGACGCATCAGAAGAAAAAGGCTCGAGAGATGGAGAGGATTTCAAACAGAGAGACACAGAGATGGAGAGGATTTCAAACAGAGATGCAGAGACCAAGGAATAGCTTGCTTTCTCACTTTACTGTGCTCTTTCGCTTTGAACTCACAGCCAATTTTGCATGCTCGCTCTGACCTGTGGGTAGATGGTGGAGGAGCCCTGCGTTTCCGGCTGGTAAACCCTGCGCCGACCTGCACGCGACCACACCAAAGCCTGCTTAACTACAAGGAAAACTGTTGGCACACCCGTTAGCTTCTATTAATCACCTTTGGCATATGCCCCCTTCCAAAACAGCGTGTAGAAATAACGCTTTTAGCCATGAGGTAAACGACTCTACCCATTGAGTGATCATAGTGCAGCCTTGTACAGCAACCGGACAAGTCAAAAGATTATTACTGTTATGGTCACTAGGCCTTTGACAAGTGAACCTCTGTTAAAGCTACCATCTGTAAATAGACTGGCTGACCTGGCCTTGTTGTATTCTCACATATCACCACTAGATGCTGTCTACATTACTTCTGTCTGATAGTGTGCCAGCTTTGACAGAAGAAGACCAGAGAGCACCCACAAGAGGGGAGGGGGTAACAGGTTTCATGTATGCCATCAGAAAGAATAGAAAAAGTTACGGATGATAGCTGTATCCTCCTAAGACTCGAGCTCTTTCATTCTCTTTGTTATTTGGGCTGATTGGGACCTGATGAGTGTAAATATAAAGACTTTTTTTTTTCTTTTTACATTATGTAGTGTCTGAGAAAAGTGATGTAAAACGAATGTCCTCATATGTGAACATTTTAATCCTTTTGATAAAACATTTGAATAATGATTTGGAAAAAAAAAAAAATTTATTAAGACCCTGAACACAGCAACATTTGTCCTGAGTGTAAAAACAAAATGAGAAACAACAGTTGTGCCTCTTGACAATGTGCCTCATGTGAAGTGCTGCTGACAGGCGAAGGAAGACATGTGCCTTCACAAAAAAAAATAAATAAATACAAATTAAATATTCTAAACATTCTAAACTCTTAAAAATGTTCTAGATGTAATATATTTGCATGGTTGCTGTTCTTGTATGCTGTTATTCTTCTTCTAAAAAACTGCATTGTGGCCTAAACAACCCAAAATGTGCTACCTCCTCGGACGCCAGGAGGTACAACATGACTTTCCCTCCTTAAATTAAGTTGTTGTTGTAATTTTTTTTAGCATTTACTGACATGAACGCGCCCTTTTTGAGCATTTAGAGAGTATTTTTTATACAATACACAGCTCAGACGACTCCAGGCCTATTCACTTGATAATGAAGCTTGGATTCATTGAGATACACCATATCTGTACTACATCTCTACTGTAGGAGTTCCCATTACCCACTTTGGCCTTTTTAACCTTTGGACCATGAACCCACTGCTCATGACCACATAAGAGAGGTAACATTCTATAGATTGAACAGTAAATTGAGAGCGTCACCTTTTGGCTCTAACTGTGGTAGTTACACGAGTCCGTCCGTAGCTATTTACTGCATCCAATTCTCACACAGTATTTTTTTCCACAAACTTCTGCTTTTACAACACACTACATGGAGAAAAGGATATTTCCTTAACCTGAGGGAAGCAGTCAGGTACAGGGGCTTTAAGATGTGATATTTATAGCACATAGAGCAGTGAGACAGCCGTGCACTGGGATGATTGAGACATGTATCTACTCAGTATCTATTTATAAATGTGACGAATCGACTCTTTCAACCCAACAAGTATCAAACTGGAATTTTTAAAGTTTCTTAATTTTTTACAACTAAAACTATGTGTTTCTTTTGAGTATCAAGATATTCAGTACAAACAAAATAAAAGTGTGTAAGTCATCCTCGCTGTGTCAGCTAGATCTTTGCTCCATAGGTAAAGCAGCATGAACTCAGTCTCTCCATGTTTCTTTCGCTGATGTATTCCACGTGACAGGACTGAGAAGACAACTACTGGAGATCTCAAATTAGAGAATCTGGGAGTGAACAAGTGAGGTGACAGCAACACACTCGTGAGTCATTGTACTCCCCTGCCTCTGCAGCAAAGCTAAACCAAGGCTAATTCCACCGTGACTGGGGTAGAATTGGGGTTTAATATCTAATGACGTGGATTCTATACATATCAATGATGTATACAGTGTGTCAATGTACTCCATATTATTAAATAATATAAAAATACAAAGAAAGTCATCTATCAACATAACACAATGTAAATGATCTGCCAGGATGCAGTTTGGTGGTGACAGAGGAAAATTGAAAATTATACAGAAAAGTGGACAGACAAGGACTAGATGAATCACTGTTCCTATACTGCAATGCGTATTTCACCACCGCAGCGCAGGTACATATTGGTTCACACGATAACACCGAGAAGTATACTCGGGTACACAGGTTGCAGCTGACTCGCATAAGGCGTAGAAAGAGGATTATATAGGATTATACTGCAGTATAGAAAAAACACACCATGTTCCATCAGATGTGCTTCCTATACTAGGATTTGGTGTTAGCGCGTCATCTACTGGCAGCCGTGGCAGCCATGAAAACATGAACAAAGCTAAAGCCAAAGCCAATTCAAACACCTGCAACCTTGAATGATCCATGAAAAAGGTAGCCATTCCACGGTATGATAATAAATGCAACAAAAACTGCACAGGTTTTCAACTCTGACGTCACAATCCGGGGAAAATTGAAACTATCTCTGAGGCTCAGCAGAAGAGGACCTCATAAACAGCGTTAATGAAACAAGCGTGAATGAACCAAATACCATTCCAGGTATGTTTCTAATGAGGGAATCTTCTTAAAACATGATTAAAAGCTCAAAAGGTTGATTTTGTGTAATGTACGTAACATTTTTAACTTGCACTACTGTAAATGAAAAATAATGCATGCTCTTGAAATTGTGGAACTTACCACAATAGTGAATTTATTTACCTCAACAGAAAGACATTATGCCTTTCCACTTTTCTTTGCCCAAGCAGTTTGATATGGAACATTTCTATATAAAGATACTTATTTGTGCAAAAGCCTGAAACAACAGGCATAAAGAAGAAATGTTTGCAGATTACATCCTTGTGCAAGTGCTATAAATGAACTAGTTTAAATGGTGTGTATAAATTAATCTGCAATTAATTACTTTATTATGTCAATACTTCTACAATTACCCATTATCTAAACATCATGTAGGGCCAAGGATACTTCTACAGACATAAAGTTCAATTAATGTAACATAGATTCAGCAGCTATTCTACAGAAAATATGCTTCTCATTAGAATGTTGTCATAATACAATGCCCAAGAATGCTCCTCCTCACACAAAAGACAACTACCTACAGTTTATATGTCCTTCAGAAAGGAATAATGTGGACGGAAAATGTGTCTGAGAGCTAGATGAGTCACCATGGTGAAGTTAAGAATAGGGAGACCAGCTCTTGGCAAAAATGAAGTTGAAATTTTCAGAATTTATTTAGTAAAAGACCTTCATGGAGAAAGTGCTTCGGCTGACACTTGTTGCTGTGAAAATTGCAGTGAAAAGTTATAGACACCATGGACTGTATTTTGGATTGACAATAGATCGCTCAAACTGGGACGCTTTCTGTAACCAAGAATTACCAGGTTAAAATCAATAACTCATCTGAAGTATCGCCGACACCTTAGAGCTGGGCAAGTTTGGAACATAAGACATATTTTCCAGGCCCCAATCTCACCCCACTTGCCAGATAGGTTATTCTCCACAAAATAGCAATTCATTATTCCTAGCAATAACCTTATTTCTGTCTTTGGAAGGAATGTTAATTTTGGGTTTAGACGAATGCTAAAAAAAATACTTGTCTGTGTAATCCCTCAAACACCTCACGCTTGGGGGTTAAAGCTACTAATTGTTAAGTGTATACCATATCACATTTAAAATCCACTTTATAATCTTACCATTGGCTATTCAGCAACGTGGAAAGGTCATACTTCTGGTGACAAATCGGAAACAGATGGCATGAAACAAACAGAAACATTCTCTTTCAACTGCTACGGCAATAAGGTAGCACCATTGTATCCGAACACAAAAACTCTACTTTGTGTGAAAAATCTTAATCCAAATCTCTATGGGACTATAGCAACATCTTTAGAATCTGTTTGCTGTTTGACAACACATTCCCAGTCTCTATTATAGAAAGCTGATCAATTTAAAATGTCCCTGTTTCTGCACAAATAAGCAAAGTGCCACTGTTAGTCTCTGTGTGGAGCCGCACTGGGCACAACCTGGAAGGGTAATTAGCACTTGAGGAGAACATTTTGAGACACAATTTGAATATTTAAGATTAATAATAGTTCAAGACCTCATTCACTCAATCACTGTGATGGGCTGATCATCTGAAGCTTTCTAGTTAGCTCACATTACTGCTCACGGCCTGCTGCTACTGTGTCACATGTGAAAAGCGCCCTCCTTCAGAATGCAGACACCAAATTTTTTTTCACATGTCACTGCAACGTGATATGCTCTCCCTCGGTCTCCTCCTGACAATACATCCGTCTTCCTGTGTTCACAAGTTGTGCGCAAGTTCTAGGTCAAGTACAGATTTCATTTACTTCATATGTTCATAGTAAGCAGAGCAAATAGTAATGTACATCACCTATAATGTTGCAGTGAGGCAAGGACTCTCCTTTTTCTGCGCTGTGTCTCAATCGTCTGCAGTCCTGGGGTCCCTTGTTGCAGCCGGTGGTCTGGTTGGTTATGTCCCCCTCTGGAATCCTTTGTTGAAACCGGGTACTGTCCGAATCTGTCGTGGAGTGTGATGGTCCATTGTAGCGTGTAGTACTTTTCCTCCTCTGTGGTTTTCTGCTAGCTGTGTTTTAGGATGATTTAACTCATTCCTCCTTTATCATAGGCTTCGGGCTTGAACACTATGGGCGCTATACCGCTGTCTTGCCTTCCCGTTGGTATTTTATTTTGATCTTGATGCAACAACAAAGAAAATGTATGCCTTGGACTCTGATATAAAGAAAACCTCTTAGAACCTACTGGAAGTGTAAACAAAATTATGCTGCGTTTTAACTGTAAACTAATTGATGTGAACTAAAGATGTGACCCTAAACAGAACTTAAAAGCATTTTCCAGCATAATAAATGGTGATATATTCAAAATGGAACTTCTTGAGCTTATCACTAGTTTAATAGTTCACAAATTCATCTTTCTGCCTCGTCCATAATCCTGTGCTTTCATAAGGGTAAGTGGTGATATACTGAGCACATGTATTGATTATTATGAATTATATGATTATTATTGATGTTCTGAATGTATATACTCCAGGTCGTATGTGGTTTTGCACATCACACGTCTTATTTCCACTTCTTATTGAAGCGTTTGTGATCACCAACAAAAAACATATATTGCAATTATGTATTCCTTTAGAATGAGCAGTTCTTTTTCTCAGACAGGATGTTTTGTTAACCTGCTTTACATGTTTCAGTGTGGTGATGTGTCTTGTAGGCTTTTTACTTGGTAGAGGACTGCATCTCATGTGTGTGATTAGGTGTAGGCAAATTTGTCACGAAGCCCACGGTCATCCACACCGAAAGCAACAAATAGCACTGTTGGATCACAGAGGCCGTCAAGAACCACAAAAAGGTCCAAGGAGCATGAATTATGACGGAGCGTTCACCTTATCACACACATGAGATGCAGTCCTGCAAAAGGTGTCAGACAGTAGGGGGCGTAAGCTTCCTCTACTAAAGCAGCCTACAAAACACTCCACTACACCATCACCCGATGCCTCTGAGGAAGGCCACAGGAAGTAACCGAAACATTTAAAGCAGTACACAAACAAACAGAAAGGAATGTATTACTTTTCAGGTCCACTGAGGTAAGATGCATGCAGCTTGGTCTTAGGTCTGGACTTTGGTTCTGATGAGCCTCTATTACAAATGCTCGTATTAAGTGCCTTCAGTGCCAGATTTTTAAGTAGCCTTGTTATAATGATGGCTCCCCTTTCTCATCCCTGCTACTTCATGTGTTTTGAATCCATATTTGAGAGCACTGAAAGATACGCCGCTCCTCGAATTTTTCACCAAACAGAAACGAGAGGGTTACATATACCTCCTATGTACTAGGTGGCTTTTAAAGTGACCCTTTCATAATTTTTCAACAACACTTTACCTTCAGCCAGGCTAGCTTATAGTGATGAGATGAATAAATGCTTTTATCAGTTTGTAGGAGATAAAAAAAAAAATACATTGAAACTGAGAATCTACAAGGCACTTACATAGTACACTACATTTCAGAAAACCCTGCAACAATCAATGATATGAACTGGGGAATTCTATGGAACACTGCCTCTTACACAGACTGTTGGAGCTGTCGAAGCTTTTGGTTTCCAGTGGTGGAAGGCAGCGAAGTACAAGTAGGAAAGTACTGTACTTTATTAGAACTTTTAGGGATCTGTACTTTACTTAAGAAAATGTTACAGGAAACATAGAAGGAATACTTTTACTTTTACTTCATTACATTTGAGAGCAATATGTGTACTTTCTTCTCCACTACATTTTTAAACAGGACTGAAAAGTACCCTCACCTATGGTCATGAGCTCTGGGTAATGACCGAAAGGACAAGATCACGATACAATCGTCCGAAATGGGTTTCCTGCGCAGGGTGGCTGGGCGCTCACTTAGAGATAGGGTGAGGAGCTCAGTCACACGGGAGGAGCTCAGAGTAGAGCCGCTGCTTCTCCACGTTGAGAGGAAGCCAGCTGAGGTGGCTCGGGCATCTGTTCAGAATGCCTCCTGGACGCCTCCCTAGGGAGGTGTTCCGGGCATGTCCCACCAGGAGGAGGCCCCGGGGAAGACCCAGGACACACTGGAGGGACTATGTCTCTCGGCTGGCCTGGGAACACCTTGGGGTCCCACCGAAGGAGCTGAAGGACGTGCCTGGGGTGAGGGAAGTCTGGGAGTCCCTGCTTAGACTGCTGCCCCCGTGACCCGGCCCCAGAAGAAAATGGATGGATGGATGAAAAGTAAAAAGTACTTTTCATATGATTTGAGGGGTTATTTTTACCATGTTTGTGATAACATCTCGACTCAAGTTTTGGAGTTCAAGATTCATTTTGAGCAAACAAAAATAAATGCACAAAATTCATATTATACTTTTAATTGAGTAACTCTTTGCCTCTGTATCTGCACTTTTACTTAAGTAAGAACAGTAACAGTGCTGGAGTACAGCATCCAGCAGTGTTAGTTTCTCTGCTCACACAACCAGTTATACAGGTGTCAGCCGTAAAGCATGCTGGTGTTTGTAGTTCAAATATTTAAGAAGTGAAATATAGTACAAGTTTAAATATGGCAGCAGTTAAAGCTTTAAAAACCTTCAGTGTAAATAGGAGTGAAATAATACACTGAATTATAAGTGTATGTAAGAGGTACCATCTACTGGTACTGCAGAATAAGTAGTTTTTCATGGAAGTCAATGATAAAATGTTCAGTTTATACAAGAGTCACTTGGTCCAGCTGTGCTTATATATGGCTATATTTCCTTCTTAGAATATCTACATGCTTCTTCGATAGATATTATTACCCTCTATTATCTTTAACCCCATTATTCCAGAAGGACTATATGCGTTTCCACATTATTGGCTTTTTCTCTCAATGGTTTGTTAAGAAATGTCGCCGTAATGAATGTGGTTATTACCAGAACAGCTGTAGTGAACGGTAAAGGCATAAATCGAGCTTCCCGCTGCATGCCGACTACTTTTATACAAATAATAACAGATAAAGCAATTTGCCAAAACATACATTACATAATATGAGTTGGATTAACATACAAACCAAATTTTCTATTTCTGAAGACCTCTATGTAGACATATGTTAGGATATACAGGACTACAGGGGCGTTTGTGTGGTGAACATTCCCCCGCCCATCAGGCCATATAGTGTCATTATCAAGCTTCTATTGGCTCACTGTCCCAGTTGATTATGGCATCATCAGACTGGCACACTCAGCAGTCAGAAGTATTACAGTAACAGCCATGTGTCTTCCCCTGGACATTTTCATCTCCTATGCAAATACAGACCCAATGGAGCTGCTAATCATTCATCAGGAAACTGTCTCCAAATGGTAACTGCATGTGTCCCGCGCATTCATTATTCATCACACAGAGAGGGAGAGGGGATGGGTCAGGCAGCAAGAGGCTACACACAACTCTGCACAATATATAGTTTATCCCACACTGCAGATAGCACCAATGGGTTCTCAAAATATGGCGTCTGTCTCTCTGGTGGGACATGTTCTTCCTCTGCAATTCAAGTAGAAATCTGGGCATGTGCTCTTTTGTGTCTGGTATCTGTGACATTGCCCTGTTTTGGAAAATGTATGTATGCACGGTGTAACGGTGCTCTTATGAGATTTATTTATCTATTTATGTATTTATTCACCAAGTCAATGTACAATTAAACTGTACTGTCCATCCATCCATCTTCTTCTGCTTATCCGATGCCGGGTCACAGGGGCAGCAGTCTAAACAGGGACTCCCAGACTTGCCTCATCCCAGACACGTCCTCCACCTCCTCCGGTGGCAAGGAGTTCCCAGGCCAGCCGAGAGACATAGTCCCTCCAGAGTGTCCTGGGTTTTCCCTGTGGCCTCCTCCCGGTGGGACATGCCCGAAACACCTCCCCAGGGAGGCGTCCAGGAGGCATCCTGAGCAGATGCCCGAGCCACCTCAGCTGGCTTCTGTCAACGTGAAGGAGCAGCGGCTCTACTCCGAGGAAACCCATTTTGGCCAGCCACCCTTGGAAATCCGTGATCTTGTATCCGCTTGTCGGTCATTACTCAGAGCTCAGACCCCAAGGCGTTCCCAAGCCAGCCGAGAGACATAGTCCCTCCAACATATTCTGGGTCTTCTCCGGGGCCTCCTCCTGGTGGGACATGTTGTACTGTAGCCTGGAAATGATGTTGTTCCTTCAACACTGCCACACATAACTTTCCAAAAAACAACTAAAATAGCGTTTAGTAGCTATTAGCACTATTAAAAAAAAACTTCATTTAGCACATAGGCTTTTGCAAACCTAAACCCTTGCATTGTCAATAGTCATACACATCACTCATACACAGACATACACAGAACTGTCAGAGAATGCCAGAGTCATACCAGAGGAGGCAGTGGTAAATTGGTTATCATGTCCTGGGGTCGTAGGTCATACAGAGTGACAAGTCGTGTGATGAGTGATATCGCAGTTATGTGAGCAAAGATTGATAGTGTCTGAAATTTACAGCTACAGCAACAACCACTGACCCTATATGGAGCGGAGTGTTGTTTGGTGGCACAAATTTGTAGGAATCAATATACGTCATAGTCTTTTTTTTGTCTGATATTGATAGTTTAATGATATATATGACATAAACTTTAACTGTCTAAAAGAGTTTCATATTTATGCATTTGTTTATACTTATTCTTTCTGCTTATCCTTTCTGTCAGCTGGGGTTGCACAGTTTTATATCAGAAGCCATTCGTGTCTCAGTATCCACACCAACCAGGATTAGGCAATGCAATGCGTGTGAAGTGTCTTGCTCAGGGACGCCGCAAAAGAGGTTTGAACTTGCTACCCTTGTGAGTCGATGAGCGCTCAATCCGCTGTAGCGCTGCAATCTTTTTTAGACCACTTCACATAAGGTTAACTCATTTTACCCGTAACTCCTACAAATGTGCTTCATATTCTATGGAAATGGAGTTATTGAGTTGCAGAGAACAGGCCGGGCTCACTTGCACAGCCTCGGTATCGATAGAGCAACTCTCTGCTTGCTGCTGATATACTGTTCATTACTACGTTTAATGAAAAACTTCTGCATTTTGAACACATTACAAGGGGGGGAAAAAAAACTGCAGAACACATTTAGGGTGGGCTGACTTTCATCACCACGACGACTGGCTATAACGCGCAGAAGAAACATCAAAAACTGCAGAAATTTGTGGTCCTTGTCACCTTGCAAAATCTGTTTAATTGAACCTCTTCTGAAGCAGTGGAGGCATCAAACTTACACGTTAATCTATCAAAGGAATAGAAATGAGCTTCCTCCTCGCGCTGTCTGTGCTACTGTGTCTCGTCTTGATCCCTGCAGGAATTTTCAGTTTGTGTATTAATAACTACTTCAAAGTGAATGTGCCCCCCCTTGGATGTGTTGTGCGTGCATTAAGAAGGCCTATCTTCCGCCCCTATGATCCTCTCCATGGCAGAGTAGATGTAAACATAAGACTGCGTGCCGACCTACTGGCTGACTGCAGTCTGGAAGTCGCATTCAAACGTCTGCCGTCATACTTTCATTGTGTTTTAAAGATGGCATACTTTTGATGGATGTTTTTCCCTGCACAGATGTAATAAAGACTTTTGAATAATGGTGGCCTTTTTTGAGTGTGTCAGTTCTTTAGTTTTTCATTTATATTTTATGGTTGGAATTATATATATATATAAAAAAGAAGAGCGGCACTTTGATATTACAAAAAAGTCATGAATTTGGTCTCTGTCGCCCTCTTATGGCAATGCGGGGAATTGTGTATTTTTGAATAGTTATTTAGCAGCAGTAACAGGCACATGTACACAGCTGAGGTGATGGCATAGAGCTGTGAGATCCATGTGTTTTCAGCATATTGAAAGGATGCCACGTGAATGCTCGCAACTCCACAACATTGAAAATTTACTCATTCAAACTCTGCTCCAAACTACGAGCTTTTACCACTCCAGGATTAGCTGTGGACCTGTTGTCTAAAAAATCAATCGCAATCTGTAATGAATTTGATTATGATTTGCCCTGGAATTGCAAATGTCTACTGAACTAAAGGTAAAAGGAGCTGTTAACTTGAAAACTACCACTTCATGACATCACAGGGAGGAACAGAGCATTTTGAGCTTCGGAGATGTAGATAGACTAATAATAAAGTGTTACTCAAACATGTGTGAATGAAACAAAATGCAACTCCAGGTATGTTTTTCAGGAGGTAACAGCATTATAATATGGCTATAAGCTCACAGGATTCAATTTTGCATAATACAGGACCTTTAAAAGCCAATAAGAAAAGTGATTTAAAAACAGGCAGGGACTGAGGCGACCTAACACACACATAACAGGACCCTATATGTTTGTTGTTATGGAAGCTGGCCCACAGCGTCAGGTTGAGTAAAGAGCGACAGGAGTTGTAGTCTGGAGCTGTGCGAGGCCCCGGTACATCCCCTCTGGTGTGTCATCATACTTAAGCACAGTGTTGTCTAGGCCCCGCAGCTGCCCCCAGACAAAACTGCCACTGGTGCAATTTCCACAGGACCCCCGAGGGCCCATAATTCTCTTTGTAAGATGTTTGACAAATTGCTAAGCAGTTGAGACATAGGCGAGGAAGAGGAGAGGATGAAGAGAATGGGAAGTTCTATTGCTCTTTCTGACGTATTCATAGGAGGAACAAGAGGCGTGCAAGATTATGGGAACACTTTCACTTTCAAATGCAATGATATACAACCACTTATTCGCCACTACAGCACAAACAGGAATGCACAGCCATGTAAATAATGAGGCGTCACTTTGTGTACTGTGGCTTTTGTTACCAAGGAAAACATTTGTATGATTCTCAGTTTCAATGGAAAGATCTGTAACAAAGGCATCTATAAAGTGGAGATAAGGCTTAGATAACTTAAAGCTACCGTCTATAATTAGAAAGGCTGTTCTCAGATATCACCACTAGATACTGTCTACGTTACTTGCACCAGCTTTGTCCTGACAGAAGAAGACCAGAGAGCACAGGTGAGTTTGAACAGAGCCAGGTGAGCGGGGAGGAGGAACATTCACATCTGCCATCTACTGGTGAAAAAAAAAAATAATAAAACAAACTTGCAGATGGTAGCTTTACGTAAGGGGTGTCCAAACTTTTTTCACAAAGGGCCACATACTGAAACATATTTGAAGCGGAGGGTCACAAACCAGTGCTGATACAGGGAGCTAATTTAACATTAGCATTTAACACAGGTTTGACAGAGACATTGTATCGTTAATAAGACTTGAAAGATATTTTTTTAGGTCTGTGTCACAATGTAAGGTGACGTTATTCATGTTATAGAGGTAGAATCTCTTCAGTTTGTAGTGAAAAAACACCTCCTGATCAACTGGGCCAATTTAGGAGGAGGTATGAGGGCCAACAAAAATTGGTCTGAGGCATTTGGCCCCCGCATTTGGACAGCCCCTGGTTACATCTGTCTGTTACATCTGTTAGTATTAGCTTTGGACAGCCCTGAATCTTTAAGTGATAGGTTTTGCTATCTATGTTACATCTGTCTGTTACATCTGTTACATCTGTATTAGCTCACAGATTATTGGATGTGTCGGTTATTTTTGCATTTGCTCACAGTTTGGAAATGCCTGGTAAACAGGTAAAACACCAAGTAAATCCTTGTTGTTTGAGTGGGAGAATCCAAAAATGTAATATGCATCTCACTTCTAATTACTCCAACAAGTACTGCACCAGAGGAGGCCACTGGCTTGAGGCTAAAATGCTGTTCATTTGCATTACAACACACCACTGTACTGAGCCTGCAGAGAGCTACGAGCTGCAAACATGTCTGATGATCTCCCCCACTTGTCATGTCACACGCACGATTACAAGTTTTCTCAGTCCCTCTCACATTTTATCGAGCCATCTGTAATGTTGCAAGATACCACTGCGCTATTCACGGGGACACTAGTTACACTGACACATTCAATTGACAAAAAAATCAGCCATTAGCGACACAGACCTATACATTTGCAGCAATTCATGTCCGTCCTATTCACTAGAGACACAAAGGCGCTTTTCTTTTGCTATATTGTGACTACAACAAATCATATTCCCAATCTTTTTGGCACATTTTTCTCAACACATAAACCCTTGACAATCAACCTGTAATTGATTGTAAGGATGAAATTGCCTGTTACAAGCCAAGCCTCGAATAGCCTGAGGGAGGCAGCAGGGAAACTAAATAACAAATGAGAGGACAGGATGAAAGACACAACTTTAATTCACCACAACTGATTTGATAATAAAACCCCAGACCATTTCACAGTATAGCCAATTATGTCGTCAGTGAGTTCTGCTGTGGAGGAAAGGGGCCAGACTTTTATTCCTGACAGTAAATCAGCGCCATATTCGGGACCGCTGCATTGTCCATGTTACAGTGTAGATGTATGAGGGGTATTCAATCAAGACTTTCCTCATCAATATATGCAATATACCATGGAATGTATGTCATTTAAAAAGTTGAACAACTACTAACAACAGTAGAAATGGTGAATGGCAATGGCAAAGTGTTTAACTTAAATTCTCTTGAATCATCAAATAGGTTTTTTGTGACTGTGCCTTTACTCTAGCCTTGCCAGCATGATTTTTTATGAGTTCACAATCTTTTGAGAATCTGTCTTGAATAGTTCTGTCCATGAGACACCTGTGCTTTTCACTCAATTGGATTTAAGTAAAGTTTGACTTTTCAGCTTGTTCTGCTTGTTCTGCTGTTGAGGCTTTGAGCAATCAATCAATCGATTGTTTGAACGCTTCGATCACTGGTTTGCTTTCAGCGAGAGCCATCCCAGTCTGATGTGTAGAACTCTATTCAGAGGGCCACACATATCGATCTGGTGAGAGCCAGGTTACCTCTACCCAGCATTCACCCAAATACAATCAGGAATATGGGTCAAGTGTTGATGTAAGGACTGTAAAATTTGAACAAAAAACCCTCCAGTTAAGAGGCCCAATCCACTTCCTGCCCATAGTTGGTGGGAAGAAATCCTGCATTTTGCAATGTTTGTGTATCAATATAACCTCCTAGTCACTAAACAGTCTCTTATTGTACAACGGAGGGTTATTAAATACTTTTAATTTTCAATACAAAGTCCAACCAATCCAGTTTTAAAACAAAAATACTAACATTAAGCTACATTTCGAGATCAAGAGGGACAGAATCACATCTTATGGAAAAAAAACAGCACAACAACCCTGCTACAATAAAACGTGAGCCTGAGAGACAAACCCGTGAGCACAATTGCACTGGATTACTCACACATACATGAATTAAACTAAACACAACTCCAGGGACGAGCTGTAGTGATTAAGAAGATCCCTACTTCCCTCCATATTAGTATGTGACATCATCACATTCAAGCTTTTAAAAACAACCAAAGATGCTCTTTCAGAATTCCTCCTGGCCGTTTACAAAGACAAGCCCTCACAAAATCTGCAATGCAACAGACAGAAGCGCCTCCAAGGTGACACGAAGCACACGTCAATTCTTCAAGACTAAGGAACTAATTAATTAGGATGTCAGATCGGACGAGGATCCATGCCTTCATTTTTCTTCTTAATTGAGAGATAATTTGGGATTTGGAGAGGCAGCAGCTCACACGTAATGAAGATTGACACCTGTTATTTCTGCCTGTCTCTGCCACCCTCTGCTCACTGTGATTTATGAACGGTCGTGCCCTTCAGCGAGGTGACACACGCGTACGTCTTACGCTGGTCACAGGGTTCACGTCCCAGAACAGAAAGGCTATTGGCCAAGCCCGTCACCCGCCCACCCTCTAGGGCAGACCTGGATGACAGAACCCAAGCGCTCCCCTGGGCCTGTCTGCTCATATCCCACGGAACAGCTGTCCAGCCCGGAGTGATGGCTTCATTTTGATTGTGCCGAAGGTTTTTTTCTCGCCACTATTGGCCCCCTGAAAGTAATATAAGCGTTAACATATGTCAAAAGGTCAACAGCATGAGGTTTCACCTTTCGCACAGCTCTTTGGATATGATCGTTTTGCAGCTAAATGAAAGGTGCGGGAGGGGCGTGGCAGAGAAAGATTAATTGCCCTCTGCACCTCCCGTGTCTCCAAAGTGGGGAATAATGCCAGGGTGACCTAAGGAGTGCCTGGTATCAAAAGGGACATGACGGACACATGCACACACAAACACACACACAACCCGAGAGATGCACATATAAATGAGATTTCACACACAGTTGCCAAATCAAGCGTTAAATGTCAATCTTTAGTGCGGTGGGATTCACCGCAGACAGGGCCGGTGCCTGTTGTCAGGGGACACAGAATGTTAATCAAAGTACTCAGGGTCACTGCACGTACTTTGAGTCATTGAAAACAAGTAGATGGGAGAAAGATTTATAATGACGAGAGTCTAAATTGTGTGTGGGTATTCATCCCATTGTGGAGACTAAAATCAGTATACAATCACTTCCTGAGGACTTTAAGCTTTGTGGGGACAAAAACATTCAGTTCCCATGGGGCAAAACCTCCAATATTGCATCAATCTAAAGAAAAAAGTTAATAAATTAGTTATTATTGTTATTATAACCTTGAATTACATGTATTCTTATCCTAAGCAGGCTCGCATCTCCCAAGATCTGACTTGTAATTTAGCATATACAGGGTGGCCCAAAAGTCACTGACAGTTGAAAAAAATGCATAACTCTTTTGTTTCTAAATATTTTTCTTTTACTTTTTCAGAGCATTTAGAACTCCCCTTCCAACATTAATATGAGCAAATATAGCACCGAGGAACGAGCCCTCATTGTACAGTGGTACTTTAAGTCACATGGGTCAAATTCAGAAACCCAGCAGTGTTACCGTCAACATTTTAATACCAGAGATGCCCCAAGTGTAAACGCCATTAAAGGAATAATAAGTGGTTTTCAAAGACAGGGGGCAGTATGTATGGCATTTGACCTACTGCTAAAATTTGGTGAGTATAACTTAAGAATTATAAGAGCTATTGAAGATTTAAAAGTGTCAGAGACTTTTGGGCCACCCTGTATTCAGTCAAAGAACAAATCCTTCCAGGTCTTCATGTTGTCCATGTTTGGGTTCACGCAGAGGAAGCGTGTTGAAGATTACTGCACACGTTTTTTAGGTTCATGGGGTAAATGCAAAAAACTACACAGACATAGGAAAGCCATGCAAACGCTTACATAAATACCTCACCACAACGCAGGACTCAAACAGGTGCATGCTGTAAGGAAAAGTGCTAATCCCTATCATTGGCGACTAGCTGTATATCTCATCCAAGGACTGTTCATCCATATTAAAATCCGTAAAATGTATTGTTTTTAATGTTTTAAGGATTATCCCGGGCACACTTTAGACAAATGAAATCAAATGTGGTAGGAGATGTGCTCGTGTCCAGTGAAAGCCAAATAACCTTTGTTTGTGTGTAGTGGACTGGCCACTCGCTCCAAAGGGTTAAGCATGAGTGGATTAAAACGCCGGCACACATCCGTTTCCATACTCTAATCCTCTTAGTGCCCACTCCTAATACGTTTTTTATATCTTTGCTATCTCTGGCCGAGGTGAAATATCAGATTAGCTGCCAGGCTTTGACTATATCTTATTACCACCTTATCTAACACTGAGGGCTTGTGAGCTGTGTGGGGGCAGTCTGTGTGTCAGCTAACTGCCTCCCTGTCTTTTGTTCTGACATGCTAGGGAGACACGGCTAATGCTTTTATGTCATAATGCTCACACAGATTACCGTCCATCATTCACAGATTTGCTGATGCGTTGCCAGTCCTTTGTTGTAAAATCAGAAATTCCGTAGTTTTAGTGATTAGCATGGCACTACTGGGACCGTGGGTCTTATGTTGTTGAACTCAAGCAGGATTAGTTAAATTGACTGTTCACAAAGTTGCAAAAGTCCAACCTGTCAGATTATTGCCATTTCCAGCACTATCATGGGCCAATAGTGTGGCAGGGATTACTCAATCGGGAAACATTTGAGTTCTCCAGTAATATTTGAACTAAAAGAATACAGAGCAAGACTAAGACGGTGTTCTCCAACCTGTAGTGACAGAGCTACCAGCAGGTGTCACTCCCCCTTTTGAGCAGCTCCCCAGTGAGTTCAGAAATTCTACTATGCGGAATAATTCTCTCTTGATTCATCACATGCCCATTAGCTTTATAAATGTATACAATAGATGTCCAACTTTGTGCTCTGATGAATGGATAATGCTTTATGCACTGTAGCCAACTAACTGTACTCCATCTAAGGCTTGTCATCGCTGTTAAATCAACTCCTCTCTCTGCCATTTTTGTGTGGTAGAAGTATCTGTCAGGGCAAAAAGGGCTGGAGACACCCCAGCTGCCCCAAAATAGTAAAAAAATCACAAAAATCCACCATGATTATAATATTACTCTATCACTTTTGCACCTCTTTATGGATATGAAGTGCAGCCGTGACCAAAAGTGACAGAGACTTGACGATGCTTCAGACGCTTCAAAATGTCTCAACTTTTTACAAATACATTTTTTTCAAACATGTATGTGATTGCTAATTGCTCAAGAATAAAATAAATTAGAATAGATTGACAGTCGGGTCAGTGCAGCGTCTGCAGTGATTCATCGCTGCTGTATCGGTCTGTTGTGGTAAGGAAGGAGCTGAGTCAAAAGGTAAAGCTCTCGATTTACTGGTCAATCTAAGTTCCTATCCTCACCTATGGTCATGAGCTCTGGGTAATGACCAAAAGAACAGGATCGCAGATCAAGCAAGCGACCGAAATGGGCTTCCTCATCAGGGTGGCCTCGGCGCTCCCTTAGAGATAGGGTGAGGAGCTCAGTCACACAGGAGGAGCTCAGAGTGCAGCCGCTGCTCCTCTACGTCAAGAGGAACCAGCTGAGGTGGCTCAGGCATCTGCTCAGGATGCCTCCTGGACGCCTCCCTGGAGAGGTGTTGTGGGCATGTCCCACGGAAAGGAGGCCCCAGGGAAGACCCAGGACACACAGGAGGGACAATGTCTCTCGGCTGGCCTGGGAACGCCTTGGAGTCCCACCGTAGGAGCTGTAGGACATGTCTGGGGTGAGGGAAGTCTGGGAGTCCCTGCTTACACTGCAGCCCTTGCGACCCGGGACCAACTAAGAGGAAGAAAATGGATGGAATGGAGAATAGAATAATAGAATAAAATAAATGCTGTGATTGTAATTCTTATCTAACACACTGTGCTGTTTGAGTTGAGCTTGTAGCTTTGTAGCAGGGAGTTTGTGTTTAAGCATGACCTTCACTTTTAACTGAAAATATCACTTCCTGTGTAAAAATCACTTCCTGTGTATTGAACTTGCCTTGCAGTTTTTCCACTGTAATGTCAAAATATCCGTTCTTTTACGAGTGATTGGCGTGACGAGTCAGAGTGGAGCTTGGCTGGGCGGTGGTGAGAGCAGACAGAATGCACGGCTCCATCCTCAGAGCGTTATAAAAACAAAGTGCTCTGTGGAGCTATAAGCCGCAGACATGATGTCTCTGCACTGCCACGCATAAACAACAAGTACACAGCGCATACCTGTACACAAACCCTCCATCAACCAAACACCTACGTTCAGTTTGTGCACTTGGCCTGCTGAATGGATCACACACCGCTCCAGTCAATCACTCAGGGAAACTTAATGAAACACATCAGAAAACACAAGTCAGTCAATGAATGTGTCTCATTACAGCAGCTCCAAAGCCGCGCAGGATTTTACTTATAGATGTTTACTAGTCTCAACCAGACCTCCAGGATGTTTACTATTAAATACTGGAACAAGGCCAAGTAGGATAGTACTTTTTAATAAAAACTATACTGCTTTGAGTAGTTTTCAGACACATACAAACATACTTTAGCTCCCACTTGAGTAGTATTTTGACCGAAGTAGCAATACTCTTATCTACTCTTAAACGCTTTACTTCTTGTAACAAAAGTTTTATGCTGACAATATTAAGTGATTTGAATGTTTGTCTTTCTTGCATCAGTTCAGATGTTTTATTTTATTTTTTTTTTTTTTTCAGGTTCTCAGTTTCTTTTTCTCCGTTTTTTTTTTCAATTAAAAAACTTCCTACATTACACTATGTTCTTATCTGTTCTAATGATGTTAACTCATCACAAACAGACCTGGAGCTGTGTTTTGTTTCATTTACACATGTTTAACACTCAAACACTGCAGATTTAGAATGAGTTCTTCTCTCAAACAGAAAACACTCTGTTCCACTTTGTGATGTCATCATGTGGTAATACAGAAAGTGCTCCACTGTGTTTTTAAACTCCATACACCTTCACTGGGATATTTTGGATCATTTCAGCCCTGGAATCTCTACTGAACTAAAGGTAAAAGGAGCTGCTCAAGGAACTTGAAAACGCTTCATGTCCCTTCATGAAGTCACAAGGTGAAAAAATTTTGTGTAATATAGGAGCTTTAAAGGGCCATATAATAAGCTACTATTGTAGCCACAGCTGCCCTGGGGCAGACTGACAAAATCAAGGCTGCCAGTCTGTGCCATCAGCCCATCCAACTACTACCAATCATTCACGCACACACCACTTTCCTACTAGGCAATGCTCAACGCTCTAACCACTGAGCCACTGTCGCCCACTGTTATAACGTTATTCCTCATCCAAAACAGACCTGGAGTTGTGTTCTGTTTCATTCATATGTTTTACACACAAACCCTGCATATTTAGTTTGAGTTTAAAGCAAACTAAAAACACTCTGTACCACCTTGTGATGTCATGTGGTTATACAGGAAGTGCTCCACTGTGTTTTTAAATGACATACATCACTAGAACCACTTGTCAGCCCTGGAAGAGCAAAGTAGCTGTGAACTTGAAAACTAAAACGTTTTAGCTTTGGGGATGTAGACAGACTAATAATAAAGAGTTACTCAAACATGTGTGAATGAAACAAAACACAACTCCAGTATGTTTTTGATGAGGTAACAATGATCTAACATGGCTTAAATCTCACAAGAGTCACGTTTGTGTAATAGAAGACCTTTAATGTCAAGTTATAAATCAGATGATATGGTAAACGTCTGTGGGACTATTTTTGAGTAATATTATCTTGAAGTAACAGCCTTAGATGAGTAAAATTTGTTGGCTATCTTCTTCTACCAAAAGGTGCTAAGCTGTAATAGCAGTTTTATAACACCTTTTTAATGAGGACTCATTTTAATGAAGAGTAAGACTCCTTCTGGGTGCCTTGAAAGACAATTTTACTCCGATAAAACTGCATGTTGGTTTTCAGCATCTAACCCCGATGTTATATGGTTAAATAATGAATGAGTCTCTGTCTACTGGCCACAATAAAGAATCCATTCACTACAAGAACAGAATTTAAGCTAAAACAAACTTTTCTGACAAAGAAAAGAAATAGAATTATAAAAAGAGTGCTTGGTTATTGGGTTTTAGGTTCTATCTTCCTTTTGATGTAGATAAATAAAATGATTAGTTCTGTTAAATTTCTTTGGCATTCGGCCGTTATCAGCTCTGAGAGGAAGTTGGCACTAATTTGTCGACACTTCAGAACGTGAGATATAAGCCAGCTGCATCACATTTCGCACTTTTCATGGAGCCAGTGTGACCACATTTTCTAGATCCTAATTTTATGATTTACTCAGTCTATCAAGCTGTGTCCCTTTGGTCAGTGCTTTATGTCATTCTCTGACTGGTTTGTCATTTTGCTGTTAAAAATGTTTTGATTGACTTTAGCCCTTTCCTTTACAATTTAACAGTCATTTAACCTGTCATACTTCCAACACTGCACCTCACTGTCAGTGCAGCGACTGCAAAGTTTATCCATAAACTACTGACAATGGTGTGTGCATCTACTGACGATGAAGGTGTGTGCATCTACTGACGGTGACCAGGACCTGCTCCTATACACGAGGATGTGCTGTCTGGAAATGCATCAGAAGAACAGCAGAGAGGAGTCAGTAAGAGTTTACATCTTTAACACATGAAAATTCTCACTGAACATGTATTTTAAAGAAACTCTCTAGAATGAAAGACATGCAAACTGAAGTCTCTTAACTTAAATGTACAATGTAAAGAGTGTTTTAAATTGGCAATTGTCAACATAAATAAATAGTAAGTGCATGTGCATTTTGGTCCAAAAGCAAAAAGACTATGCTCCTTTTAAAACCTTAAAGCAAAAAGAACAGCTGAAAATGCATAGAGCCTAGAAAAGTATGTTTATAAGCTGTAAATTATATAATACTATTTAAGAAAGGTTCACGTAGCATAAGTACATTTGGTTTGGATGAAGAGGACCCCAGAGGGACACAGCAGAACAGTAGTTGGCCGCTCTCACAGTAAAAACACATAATGATGGGACAGTTTAAGCTCCTTGGTTGCAGAAGCTGCTCCTGCTCTCCGTAGAGTATCATTTACATTATAGGTAGTCAAAGACTGTCCCCTAGCAAGACCAGGCTCATTAACCGCAGCACTGTGAAAATAATGAAGAGGAGGAAGTTCTCCTGCTCTGTCTGCGTGTCATTCTCAGAGTAAGAGTGGACTTACTTAGGCCTTTGTGTGTTCCATACAGTTTTACCTGCACACTGCCACCCACAGCTCACTCCAGAGCATTGATCCGGATCTACACTTGGAGCGTGGCCAGAGCCAAGGGAGTACCACCAAAAGTGTTGAGTAGTGATTCCACAGATGCTCGCTCCCTCTTTTTACTTAAGGAACTGCTGACATCATCCGTATCTTTTGACATATATTACTCTCATAAATTCAATACATGGTTAGTTAATACACATCAATGTGAGAGAAGAAATCAGGTGGAATACAAATAGTGCACTTCAACAGGATGGTGGCGGGGCTGTTTTCAGGGGAGCAGGCACTTGAGTGTGGACATCTCTCCTACAATCTCTCACTTTGTGCCTGGCCCGTTATCTGTCTGTGGCTTCCAGCACCCGGCGCGCTGTGGGGAAATTACCCATGAATGAAACAACTGTTGACACAAAGAGAATGATTTTTGCCCCTGCTCCAGTGTGCGGGCAGTGGATTATGAAAAGCTGTGATCCATCCCAGTCCTCAGTAAACATTGGCTGACACATGGGGGAAAGGAATCCCCACAGCCACAGGGCCAGGCAGCCGGCAGCCTATCAGGCCCGGGCCCCTTTACATACAAAGAGATGAATGAGGACGGAGCAGGCCTGGGCTCATTATTAATTTTAGAGGAATTTGAAAAGGGATATGTTTCACAATTATACCAAAACAACTTGTGGACATAAATATACCTTCATATAACTTTGTTCAAGTTGTACAAGGGATTTTTCAAAATATGTTTTTAATTTCATTATTTAAAAGTATATTGTAGAGTAAATAAATATAACAACGGTATCTGAGGTGTGACCTTCTGTGCAAGAATATACAAGGCAAGGCAAGTTTATTTGTATAGCACAATTTGTACACAGTGTACAGAATAAGAAAGACATTAAAATCACAATATAACAAAGGAGAAAAGTGCAGAATTAAACCCTTTCAGTCTTATGCACAGCTAAACAGAACTGTTTTGAGCCTGGTTTTAAACATTGTCAAAGTAGAGGCCTGTCTCACCTCTTCAGGGAGACTGTTCCAGGTTTCAGCTGCATAAAACTGAAACACTGATTGTCCATGTTTAGTCCTGACTCTGGGCACCAGCAGGAGGCTGGTCCCTGAAGTCCTCAGAGTGTGAAATGGTTCATATGGCACTAACATACATACATAACAGAGACCCCATAGAGTACACACTGCACTCCATGTTCTGCTTTGTGTTAAGACTCGTCATCACACACATGTCAGCAATTCATCAGCAAACAATGGCAGACTGAAGAAAAGATAGCTTCTAATTACTGATAGCTGTGAGTACTTTAAACATAATATGTTACCAAAGTGTTGACAGTAGCTAAGGAAGTATAAGACAGACATTGCAATAAGGATTAACTTTAAACTCAAACAATAAATCCATTCAGAAGCAAGAACGAGACAAAATCTGGACTAAATCAGGTCTAAAATGGTCCTAAAAACTGACCTGGCAAGTCCAGAATGATATCTCTCGGTAATTTTTATACAGATTGATACAATCTTTTTTGATTTTAATAGAAGGGAGTTATTAATCTGAGAACATCACGCTTGAAATGACCTAAAACTGATTTAATACTGATATTTGGGCAGCTAATGCATTTTCCCTTCGGGGTTTAGATTAGCAATTAGAACCAATATGGCAGCAAAAAATGATAGTGATAACCTTTACTGTGTTTTGTATGGCATCATTTATTTGAATATTTCTGTTGAGCAGTCCCTAATGTGTAAATGTCATTTTTGAAAAGAAAAACAAGTCTTGTTTCAGCCACATATTCTAGTATTTAGTGAGTAACACCTGTCACATTAGCTCCAGACAATGACTCAAAGGCGATATGCGTAAAAAGTCTGGTTTCATGTGATATGCAAAAAGTCAGAAGAGGCACTGGGATGTTTCCTATGAAGTCTTTAGCTGCGTCTAAAGCCGCGCTAAACCTGGTGACATCTTTAAAGCCAGCGTTCACCGGTAAGGCTTGCACACGTGTCACTTTTGCTTGTGTTCCCGTCTTCAGGAAGTGATGAAAGCCAACCTAAAACTCATGGTCAGGCTCGCTTCCATTGGTTCTGCATACAGATTAATCTCAAATGTGTTTATTTAAAAACACGTTAAGGACCTCCAACTCTCTACGGATCGGGAATCGCTATGTGTTGCTAAAACACAATCTGCTCCAACCAGACTACGCCGTGGTGGTGCACAATTACAGTACACTAAACAGCATGATATGGGTTTCATGTGCCATTTCCTTAATCCCACTTCGCACACAGGGATATGAGTCTCCCAAGAAAATCAATCCTTGTGTATCCCAGCATTTTCCACCCTTCCTATATCTGCAAAGGAGGCTACCACCGTCCCCTGGCCCTCGCGCCACCTTTAACGCCAGCGGCTTTGAAGACAGCTAATTTCCATACTAATTTCTTTCTTTTTCTCCCTCACACCACTATTCCAGACCATGCGCAAGGTGGGAAGACATGTGTCGCTTGATCTAATGGTGGACGACTAATTGCATTCTGGGATACATGCCTGGAATTCAGAATCTCCAACAAAGCAAGGCGTGTCGGGCAAGGAAGCAGCCACTACCAACATAGGGGCAATTAATAAGGTTCCTTCAGGGGAGAGAATTTGGCCGGTCCAGTCTCCCACAAGAGCGCACTGCTGCCTTTATTGATATGTGTAGCCAGATGGAGACAGGTCCACCATCCCCAGGCATAGCATTTCCACTGGGGCTTCGCTGTGACTGGACTGTTATGAGGCCAACTTAGCTTGCCTGCTCCAATCATGGGAGCACAAACAAGCCCCTAACACACCAAATGCTAAGCCAGATCAGTCTCGCGGGTGGTTGTCAGGTTTTTGCTGGGATAACATAGCATGGGATTATTTCACTCTCTCACTCTCCTCCTCTATCTCTAGCTGTAGCGCTCTTACTCTTGCTGTGTGTGTTTTTCTGAATTCACATCTTCCGTGGAGGAGAATGCATGCATCCATACATGGTGGCGTAAGACATGAATACGCTTATACACCTCCCACCTACGCACCCTCTCACCTCGTATCAGCACTCCACACAAGCCGCCATACAATCCAAGGTCTCTATTTATACGGCTGACTTGTGCTCAGCGGTGAAATTAAGATGAGGTGTTGACAGGCTAATGTTGGAATAACAAGATCCACTAATTTGTGGCCATACTCACAGAGCTTGACACTGCGCCATCAGAATGTTGTTGAAGGCCGGTATTAAGGTGATGAAGTGTAACATTTTAAACTGGCACAATCACAGGGCAAAGTCCTCATTACCATCAACACACTGGTGGCACATTATGAAAAGCATAAAACAACCCCCCCCCCCCCCATGCTGCGGCATCTATCACCGAGGCAACATATGGGTGCCTGCAGGGGGCAGAGCTTTACCACCTGGGCCGAGTGAACAACACTTTGATGGTCAGTAGAAATGTCATTTTGCACGCACACTCTCATCTGTCATTGGTATTTACACTTTAGTTAAGACAGCGCCTGGTAATTATTTTTTTTAAAGGGCAACTGCTCGATCCATCATAGTTTGGAATTCAGCTATAGTGAACCTGGCAAAGATTATGACTATAAATTAAATGTTCAAGAATTTAGGTATTCCATCAATCAGATGTTAATGCATAGTATACAAATATAACTTTCATACTTGCTTGCATACACACACAATGAAAACAAAGGCATGCTAGTTATCAGAAAAATGTATATTCTAAAGCGAAACTGCACATTTTCCTGTAGGATTCTGTGCAATGTAAAGCATTTGCTCCAGAACTAGCATTGCCATTTGAGTGAGAATGGTTTAAGAATCTTTACAAAACCAGCCACTTTGATGTAATTTGTTAAGTTTAAATTCCCTCCATACTTAAATGTTTAAAAGGTGAAAGTATGAGCATTCACCAATCATGAAGCCACTGCACATTGGCAGGAGTTCTTTTAACACATAAGAAAAAACATAGTTGCTGTTTCTCATTAAACATGAGACAATATGTGCCATCCAGAGGGAGGTTATCTTCTGTGAACATAACCCTATTCCCTCATTTCACAGTCTGGATTTAGGGCATTAGCCTGGCTCAAGCGCCCAGCACCACTCCAAACACAGACATTAGATTAGATCGACAGATTAGAGTGAATAATACAAACTACAGTATGTTTTCTTTTTCACGTGACTCCAGGTGCCAGTGGTGAGTAGGGCTTTTATTTAAAGGGCACATAGTTTGCATGGTTTATGTTGTTGCTCTCGAGTACCGTTACATTCCACCAGAAGGGCTTAAATGGTGTTAGCTTCCATATTAGTAGCAGTGGGCATGAACCATTAAAAGAAAAACAAACGCTACCCATATAAGTAACTCCTCCAGCATCGAAACGAGTCTGGTGATGATTTATTGACTTAAAAACAGTGCAGGATTTTTACCTTTGAAGTCACAATCTGGGGAAAATTAAAACAGTGATTTCTCGGGTTTAGACCAAGACGACTTCATAAAGAGGGTGAATGAAACAAAATGCATCTCCAGGTTTGTTTATGATTCGGGAACGTCATAACACGGTCAAATTTACATAATGTGTCCTTCAGTACTGACACAGAATCGGCCCCAACATGGCGGCCGTTGTGGTGTGAGCGGTGACCACGACGTCTCCATTCTCGTGCCACGCTGGGGGGTGAAAGACAGAGGTGCTGGGTAGTACTAATTTGTCTTGACGAGAAAACAGCTGTAAAAAACCCCCAAGAGGGTGCCCAGATAAGCTGTGTGTTGCGGTGATTGCTATCAGACGCCAACATTGTCCCACCCAGTCACCGCAGAGCCATTTTCAGGTGCTGCTGTCGCCATGTTGTGCCTATTAATCAGAGCTGACATTGAATAAACACAGCAACACAAAGCTAATTGAGCGTGCGGCAGGTGAAGAGAAACTTGCAAGCACACAGGTCTTGTCTATTGTCTATTGAGGAGTGATGCATTGTGGGCCTTTTTGTTCTTCCTTTAACGGTACAGCCTTGCAAACAAAGGCAATTGATTTCATATGCAAAGCCAATCAGATCTCAGCTATCTGCAACTCATTCTACTCATGATTACACCCATTGTGTCTTGAGGTAAAGGAAAATAGTGAAGATGTGTTTGTTATGGAGAAATATATAAAGTCTGAGATCAATAAAACTTGGCTCAAAATGCCTTGAGAGAGATTTTAAAACAGGCATAAACAGTCAAACGCTGCTATACAATGTTTGATTTTTCAATTCACAAATGTTTTTGAGAGATGCCATGTGAAGGTCAGACATTTTGGAGGAAAACTCAAGCATGTTAGGAGAAGCACTTTGTTGATTTGGGAGGAATGCAGTGGAAACAGGCACATAACTGACGATAAAAGGTTCAAGCAGTCACACGCAGCCTCCAGCTACACCGATAAAACCAATGAGCAGGCAGTTTTTCCTGTGTAGGTCTTGTACTACTGATTTATTAATACATTAATAGTTGAGATAATATTCCCCCCTGTTGCCGCTACAATGCAATATATCTATATGACGTTTCATTATCTCCCATTCGGCTCGCTCAGATGTAAATTTATTCTACGGTTAAATGGTCTATAGAGGTGTTTATGCGTTTCTTTTATACGAGTCATTTTTATTGGAATGTAATCGAATGGTAAGTGAAAAAATAAATACGTGGAACCGCAATGTATAACCAAACCAAGGTGTGGAACTTGCAAAAGCATTAATACTATGCCCGAGCTGATGTCACTTTGTGCAGCAGGGCTCGAACCAGGGATCCTCTCGTTCAGGGGGAAAAGTGAATTTCTTAAAAAGTCATCATTTTTTTTGTTTGTGCATCCATTTTCTTATGCTTATCCGGGGGCAGCAGTCTGAGCAGGGACTCCCAGACTTCCCTCACCCGAGACACATCCTCCAGCTCCTCCAGTGGGACCCCAAGGCGTTCCCAGGCCAGGGCTCTATGTCACGATTCAAAATGCTCTCACACATAAAATATTTAAATTTGTATTTGCCAAGACCAACTAAATATCTCTGAAAATTGAGTAAATGACGGATATAAAGTACAAAGTTGCATGTATTGATAATATAATCTATACCTTTGTACCTAATGGTGCCTAAACCTGTCAATGCCCGATCTCATCTGATCTCACAAGCTTAATACTTTAGGGTTGGGCCTGTTTAGAAAAAGAAGAATGAATAAAGTAAAATGCATATAAACTGTATACTACATTGAAAAACATAACTCATATTCGTAGCCCCTCGATATTGAGAGGAACACATTAGCTAAAACCTATTAACCATTTCAGCTTTTACTGTGACAAAGGCCTTCCGTGAGAATGCATTTGGCTGCTAACATGAGAGCAGAGTAAACAGAGCCCGGTTATTGCCATGTATCAGTATAAAACGCTCAAACAATTATGCTCAAAGAGAACAAGCTTCCCTTAAACATGCTTCCTTTCCGGCGCAAACGGGTCATCTGGTTGCTAATTATTAATTGTTAAACATCAACAAACTGCATATTAAATCAATACGGCTTTTGATGACCAGGATCCACCACCAACTGTACGACTTCAAACAGAGGTGTTCTACAATTCTTCTGATTCATTTGCATTTGTATGGAGAGAGGGTCAGCGCACACACACTCCACACCACCGTCTGCAACAATACTACGTCGTGAGCGTAGGGAAGGAGCAGCCATTTGATTAAACCTGAGGCGAACCAGCCGGGAGAAGAAACAGCATCTACATCACAGCAGAACATGCACGAGGGAATCAAAGGAGCTTGTGTGCTGTGCGGAGTCACCCACCAAAGAGACGCAAAGTATGTTCTATGAAACACATTTAAACCAAGGCATGTTATGGAAAACTAAACCTGATGAGCTTTTGACCATGTTTTAACAGTGTTCCCTCGTCATTCGCTTGCTGAAAGTTGTGTTTCCATGATAGGACACATGTCTGTTTCAGTTATTGTACTATCTGTGTATTGGTTGAGGCTTGAGTGCTCAGGAAATTTCTGTTTTCACCTGCCCCCTATCTCCGTGGGGTTCAAAAATGTCATGTCAGCCATTTTTAAAGTGATTTTAAAGTGTGAGCTTTAAGCCACATTAGAACGCTGTTACCTCATCAAAAACACACCTGCAGTTGTGTTTTGTTTCATTCACACATGTTTGAGTAACACTTTATTGCTGGTCTATTTACAACTCCAAAGCTCGACATGCTCTGTGCCACCTTGTGATGTCATGAAGTGGTAGCTTTCAAGTTAACAGCTACATTTTACTTTTAGTTCGGTAGTGATTGGCAATTCCAGGGCTGAAATCATCCAAATGATTCTAGAGAAGGTGTATGTAGTTTAAAAACAGAGTAGAGCACGTCCTGTATTACCAGATGACATCACAAGGTGGAACAGAGTGTTTTCAGTTTGAGAGAAGAACTCAGCCTAAATATGCAGGTGTTGTGTGACTTAAACAAAACATAACTCCAGATATGTTTGTGATGAGGAAACAACATTATAACATAGATCAGAAAACAGTGTAATATGAACCTTTTAAACACGTAAAAGAAAATGTTCCCTTTGCTGTGTGAAGTGACACTATGAGGAGGAGTTCTGCAGTCATTGGACCAATTTTTATCATTAAGCTCAGAATATATGTCTTCTTTAAAAACTGTGTCAGACATCACACCAAACTAATGAAAACGAGGGAATACAAACTTTTAACTGAGCCAGAGACCAACTATTGAGAAAGAAGTTAGTCATTAAGCGTGTACTTCTTTCTACAACAGTATCCGGCTGAGCAAAGGTCAACCCTGGAGCTTTAAAAGGCCCATATTACCCTATTTTCTGATCTAGTTATAATGTTGTTTCCTCATCACAAATATAACCAGAGTTGTGTTTTCATTCACACATATTTAAAACAAAAACCCTGCATATTTAGTCTGAGTTCTTCTCTCAATCAGAAAACACTCTGTTCCACCTTGTGATGTCATGTGGTGATACAGGAAGTGTTCAATTCTGTTTTTAAACTCCATACGTCTTCACTAGAATCATTTGGATGATTTCAGCCCTGGAATTGGTAGTTTCTACTGAACTAAAGGTAAAAGGTAGATGTTAATTTGAAAACTAACGCTACATGACATCACAAAGTGGAACAGAGCGTTTTGAGTTTGGAGATGTAGACACACAGTTACTCAAACGTGTGAAGGAAACAAAACACAACTCCAGGTACGTTTTTGAGGAGGTCATAACGTTATAAAATGGCTAAAAGCTCACGAGGTAAATTTTGCGTAATATAGGACTGTTCATTTTTGCTGGTGAGTTGTTGAGCATATCGTCATGAAGGCAGCATGGATGTAGATTAAGCCTGTCCGTTCCCCTTCCTTTTACACCTCTGGCAAAACTCCCTCATAAAGAATCAATGTGTGTTTTATGCTAACCGGAGACTGCAACAATAATGTCATCCTCAGCCAAAATAAGCACTGCCATCTTGCTTATTCCAAATCAATGCGATGCTGTCTGTCTCACCTTACTCCTCTAAGTCTGTTTTTGTGCTCGGGCCAAGTTCCAGTGGCGCGTCGGACACAGGGCCGATAATGCGGGCATCTGTCAGAAGAGCTTAGATATTCCTTTCCAAGCGAGCAGCAGGGACGGACTACAGACGTGCGGCGTTCCTTGGCAGCACAGGAAAAAAAAGAGGACATGAAAAAAAAAAAATCAGTCATTCCCTATGTACTTCCAACATGCACTGGCTGAGGCTTTGCAGAGTAGATATGCTGAAAGCCCATCCTAACGTTGTGAAACTCCCAGGAACTTAAATAGCCCAGCTCTGCCTTCAGTGGCAAGTTTAGAACCAAGATTCAATGTGAGCTTCAGACGCAGCTCCAACTGGAAAAATCACATATTTGAATATTGTAGCGTTTCTCTCTCTTTCTTAATATTGGTCTGGTAAGATGTGTTTGAAATCACCTCATGCACTGCACTAACCCGATTACAGGGTCTTTATGTAACAGCTGTGGAGCGGGGTACGCCACCTGCTCGTCTCTATGGAGATGTTATTGCTTTGCCTTTAATTATCCAGTGGTATGGAACTTATCAGCGTAGAAACAAACAGATAACACCAAGAAAGGTCAAGTTACATGTGAGATCTGGTGAGAGGTGATCCCGCAATGCAGAAAAGTTACATAGATTGTACTTAAAAATGCACTAACAACTGGAAAAATTAATAATAATAATAATAAAAAGTGTAAGAACCATAGACTGTATATATAAATGAAAAAAAACACACACAAAAAAAACCCAACAACAAACACCTCCCAGCTGCCGAATTCCAAATAGACTTCCAGCTCCATCAACTCTGGTTCCAATTTACTTTCTATTGAAAAACTGTCGCTCGTCTCTCTGTAGCTGCTGCTGTCAGGCTTGTCATTTGGTCTTAAAATGTTCATATTGACCTGTGCTAAATGATCCTAGCATTTTTTGCTATCGTGTCAGAAAAACAAGATAGCACTAGTGTTAGCAACAGGTTTGGTTGACAGCATTGCTTAAGACCCACTACGTGCTAAAACAGCAGTGTGGGCGGGAAGAGACGTGTTACCTTCAACACCCTCGCTCCGGATTGGCTCTTTGGTTGCTATGATACTCGTGGTCGGAGTTCTAAATATGGAACCCGGCTCCAAATTCGTAACTGCTCTAGCCTCGATGAACTTCATTTGACAGGAGCTGAACACTATGGGTGACGTCACACTCACTTTGTCCACCTACAGTCTATGGTTACAACCTGTGGCAGCATATTACACAAACCTGCTGATCTCAATGTGATGATGTTATTCCTGTTTGTTTTACACTCAGCGGTATACAGGTACAAATATAGTGTCAAAGAAAGTGTTGCCATTTATTTCCATGTAAGTGCTCACGGCTGTGGCACTATTGATTATATTACACATTATTGTGGTGATGTAACGCTTTGATTTGCAGATTTTACATGTATGATGACCTTCTCTCATAGTGTTCCTTTCATAGCTACACTTTTATGTCATATTCCCCCCAGCATGTTTTAATTAAACCTCTATTATACTCAACCTCATTATCCCTCTATAAATGGTTCATTTATGTTTTCTTTCATTTTTAGTACCTGATTCAAGCTTTCTGGAGTTTTTCTGTTATGTTTACACAACATAGTATATCACAAACATTGTCATTGTGCTAAAATGTGAGCTATTGTATTGGGAAAAAGTGACATTTTATGATAATTTAATGACTAATTGAGCCAGAATACAGATTTTACAGAATTTTTTTGAATAAATAATATAAAAAACTAACAAACAACTCAATTCAATGCACCGGTCTTCTCTCTGCACAAGAAAATGTAGGGATTTTAGTAGAGCCCAAAAAATCAATAGTGAACAAAAGCAATGGGAAGTATATTGAGGCAGACTGCGGCTCGTAAATAAAGTACAGTATATTTGGCTCTATGGCGCTGGAACACAAAGAAATACTAAATTGCTGCGGTATAGTTTATGATCAACGTGCTGCCTGGAGCATGAGGGTTGAACCAGGCTGAACTGCAGGGGTGAGGACATAAGCTACAGTGTGAACCCTCTTAGCCCTCAGCATGCTCCGGAGCACTCCAAATTGGACCAAAAAATGTTCATTGGGCAGACGGCTTCGGGACATTTGGTAACTCTCACCTTATAGGGTTAACAGCAGTGATATATGGGGCATAACTGACAAGACATGTGTATAGGGAGTAAATATGAAGAGGTATTGACAGTTCAGGTTTGTATACAATAGTTCAGGAAATGGGCAGCAAAAATAACAATGATATGAAATAGTGGAATGTATTGGAGCTATCGTGTTTATATGACCAATGAAAATGTCTGGGAGAAAATAAACAATTATAAACCACATTCTCAAGTTACAAATACTGAAATATATGATGTTGAAGGCTGTTAAGATGCAAGTTATCACCAAGTTGCTACTATTGTAAACGACTGATACTGGAAGGATGAATACTCTGGAATTAAGGAGCACCAGGGCTGCGTCCCAGTACAGTTTATGGAAACAATGTCTTTCCAACGATACTAGGAAACTGTATTACACTGTCATTGCATAACTCATTCACAAAACTCACGACGGTATCCTACTTCTGTGGTGTGGTACATGATATACCTGTATGTAACTGCTCCAATCACTGCCAATAGCTCACACACTCATTCATTTTTAGGTAAGATGAGTCAAGTGTCTTGCACAAGGACCAAGAGCAGGCACTCAAACCCACTCAGTCTGAGCAGTTCGTAGGATGCATTTTAGTGGGACATGCAACTTTCAGTACATTTTAATTTATTGGTCTAATTCTTTACACATTGTACTACTACTATAATATCAAAAACATGTATCATCTTTTGGACATGAACCTGCTCACACCAGACTGATGTGTGTCACTCTGCACTGAGTTCTGCACATTATCACTCTGGGATGGCTCTCGCTGAAAGTGATCGGAAAACGCAGAATGTCATGATAATTATTTGATTCTGAATGATCGAAACGTTACAACAGTGGAACAAGATAAAAAATCAAACTTTTGTTATATCCCAGTTGAGGAAAAAAAACACAAACATCTTTCCTGTCGACAAATGGACAATACTTTTACCTTCTGCACGTTTTTCACAAACAAAACAGTCTGTATTGATGGTAAAATAGGCTGAAGTTCATCTGTTGGCGTCACCATGTTTGTTTTGGTTCTCTTGGTGCTTTGTCTTTTGGCTTCTGCACAAACCTCAGTGCTGCTCTGTGATTGGTGCCCCAGCCACCTGTCGGCCCTGTCGCAGCAGCACGGCCAACATGGATCCTTGTGAGCCTGTCAGTCTGCTGTGCACTGGAACTAACTTGAATATATTTTCATCTTTTCAAGAGTTAAACTCCTAAAGGACATTTCTTTAGCTGCTTTTGCGGTAATAGGACAGTAATTGTTGTACCCTAAAAAGTATAGTTCGCTCAATGAAACAGCAGCCCAAGGCCACCACAGACACCACACTGCTCCTCGCTCTTAGTGCCTCTGACTGTTAACTGTCACACATTAAGTATTTATGGGCAATCGAGGTTGAACAGTTTGTGGTAAAAGAGAAAACGTAAATGTGCACCAAAAATAACTGGATTCTAAAAAAATAAAATAAAATACATATTCCAATCAATGCCACAATTACATCTGAAGTGTTTAGCTGTGAATTTAGAGACACTTCTTCTTTGATTCTTGCAAAATTATTCATAATCATAACTCCCTCAATTTTAAACTTTGATGAAAAATGACGTCTCTAGCCCTAGCAATCAAATACACAACATATTGTATTTCTGTGTCTTATTTTATCAATTTATTCCAATGTATTTAATTTAATCTTAAAAGAAAGGATAAATGAATATAAAATATGAACTCTATCCAAGCCTTGACCCCATTTCTCAATCCACCACAGTTCAATCTCCCTTTATTGATTAGCATTGAATTGGATATGGCTTAGCACTAATTCTCCTTTTGCACAGAGAATTAATTGTGGTCAAATGGCCGACTTCTTATGTAAATGCAAAAAGGAAATTGATTTGGCACCATGTTTCATTGTTATTCTTATGGGCACACGCGATGTTGTTGTTTTTGGGGAGGGGAAAGAGAAAAGCAGAGAGATGAGGAGCTGTGACCGCTGTGGACGCTAGGTGTCACCCTTGCGACTTTGAAAGCGGCCCGGTGTCGGCGGGATGTGCTGCTGGTGAGGGGAGCAGCCAGAGGAGGAGCGGAGAGGCCTGGCTGGCGCGTCTGTGTGAATGAGAAGATTTGAGAGGAGTGAGTAATGTAGCAGCGTGCAGGCGCGTACATGAAGGTTACATTTTAACCATGAGGCAGCTTTAACATCACCAGCCCTGTTCCCACATTTGTAAACCCTTTGTATTCCATGTCCTGTTGTATTTACGCACAGACAGCGTTAGATGCCATTAAAGAAATCTGGTGCTTGTGTGTGCGCTTTAAACAACCAATTAAATCCAAGCAGGTGCGTTGCGCGTAACAGTATCCTTTCCATAATGACCCAAAAAAAACAACAGATTTAGGCCACTTATTTCCCTTAATAATAAAAAAGTGTGTTGTGTTGCCTATTGATCCAGTGGAAACATGTAGGTTCAGTCACATTCTACTATGATAATCGATAGGAGAAAGGTTCATAATTGGAAATCGCCTCACATGGTCGTGTCAGGCTATAAAAGATAAATAAAGCCTGTATCGCTGTGTTTCGACTTGCAAGAACATCAGCAACGCTCTTAGGAGACATAGGAAATATGGTTCATTCAGAAAGAGAAGATCTGCTCCGCGTATGTGCTGATATAAAAATAACAACATGGATAAGACGCACCAAGTTTGAGACTAATGGGAACAACTAAAGCATCTCACCCGTGGCTCTAAGAGGGGAGTACTTTCCTCTAGACTCAAGGGGATACGGCAAAAGACTCCCATGGGTGCCCGACCAAGGAGGAGGAGGAGGGAGGAAGAGGAGAGAAAGAAAGACCCCACTTTTGGGACTCATCTAATATCACCACTTCGTGTTTCAACTTGTAACGCAGTAATTGCCCGTCGCCTGGTCTATCTGCAAAAAAGAAGGAGAGAAAGAAAGAGAGAGAACAGAACAGGTAGTTGCTTGCTGTGCTTGGCCCCGCCCACCAGCACTGAGAACCTCCTGTGTAACCTCTGATTGGCTGAGGGGAATGCGGGTCCTGAGACTGAGCGCTGGGCTTGGAGACGCGCGGCCGCCAGTTTGCGCCAGTGAAGCGATAGGAGCGCATGTTTGGAGCGAGCCACAGACGCACACGATACACTGACTGCTGTCTCCTCCAGGATAATAGAGGCTTCTCCTGCTGCAGCCTCAACATGGCACGGCTTTAGGCGCAGCGTCTCCTCCCTCTGCGCACACAGCGGATTGCTTTTCCCCCGCTTTGGACACGTTTTTGGGATATTTTGCAGCCTTTTTGAAACTGGGAAATAATTGAACGGACAAGACACGGGCTGAAAAGCTTATTTGGACTTATGCGATGTGGTGTCATTCCGGTGCTCCCCAGCACTGTTCCTTAACATCTAAGGACTGAATATTTTGTGCATCCAGACAAGTAAGATGTGCAATTACACCCATTCTGTCTTTTGACCACATTGGAGGACTTTATTTCATAATTTTGTGGACTAACACGTTGAAAAGGATTCATATTCTGCGATAACTACCCGTTGATACTTTAAAGATGAACAGTTTGTGCTGTGAGTCGTGCGTAACGGTCGCCTGACGGGTGCTTCGTGGATTTACACGGCTCTGGCAGAGTATAGTGAGAAGCTCCGGCATGTTCCCGGTGCCGCTGCAGTCCACAGGAGGATGTGCTCTGAGAGTGAAGTAGGACACTTGTTAGAATTTCTCATGTTTAACAGTGGACTTTCTGAATGAGATGAGACCGGCGTTCTTTGGTTCTCGTGCGTAATTGTCCACTACCAGAGAGAGAAAAGTCAACAGGTTCAAATCAAAGCCAGAAGATGGAGTTAATACAGTTCATCTTGCTGTTCTTGTTGTTTTGGATCGGAGCCGAGGCGGTGATTAACCTCAAATATGGAATAAACGAGGAGATGAAGCCCGGATCTGTGATTGGGAACGTGACGAAGGACGCACTAAAGCAGGGATTTCAGATTGCACCGCAGCCTCCGTACCTGAGAGTGATTTCTAATTCCGAGCCGCGGTGGGTGGAACTGAGCCCGGGCGGAATCCTTACAACCCAAATGAAAATCGACCGGGATGTAGTTTGTCGACAGAACCCAAAGTGCATTATTTCCTTGGAAGTGATGTCAAACTCTATGGAAATCTGCGTCATTAAAGTTGAAATAGAGGATTTGAATGATAACGCACCCAGATTCCCCACTAGCCACATTGACATTGAAATTTCTGAAAACGCCGCCCCTGGTACTCGCTTTCCCCTAGAGGGGGCAAGCGATCCGGACTCAGGTGTCTTCGGAGTGCAGTCCTATTCCATCACTCCCAATGAGCTATTCGGACTAGAAATCAAGACTAGAGGCGACGGCTCCAAGATTGCAGAGCTTGTAGTGCAGAAATCACTCGACAGGGAAACCCAATCACATTATACATATGAACTGAGCGCGGAGGACGGAGGGGACCCGCCAAAAATAGGCGCGGTCCAGTTAAACATCAGAGTAATAGACTCCAATGATAACAACCCGGTGTTTGACGAGCCCGTGTACACAGTCAACGTGATGGAAAACTCTCCTGTTAATACTATAGTGATAGACCTGAACGCCACAGACCCGGACGAGGGCACAAATGGAGAGATTGTGTACTCTTTTAACAGCTACGTCACAGAAAAGACAAGGGACGCTTTCAAAATTGACCCGAGAACTGGGGTCATTACTGTCAACGGGGTTTTGGATTACGAGAGCACACAAATCTACGAGATAGACGTCCAAGCCAAAGATTTGGGTCCCAACTCCATCCCTGCCCACTGCAAAGTCACAGTCAACGTGATGGATATGAACGATAACCCGCCCATCATCAGCCTCCTGTCACTCAACACGGAGATGGTGGAAGTGAGCGAGAACGCGCAGAGAGGATATGTCATTGCGTTAGTGAGAGTGTCCGATAAGGACTCAGGGGCGAACGGCAAAGTGCAGTGCAGGCTCCAGGGCAATGTGCCGTTCAGGCTGCAAGAATACGAGAGCTTTTCCACTATCCTTGTGGATGGCAGGCTTGACAGGGAGCAGAAGGACACGTATAACCTCACCATCCAAGCCGAGGACAGTGGTATACCCCCTTTACGCGCCACCAAGTCCCTCGTAGTTAAAGTTACAGACGAGAACGACAACCCTCCCCTTTTCTTAAAGCCACACTATCAAGAGATGGTCATGGAGAACAACCTGCCCGGGTCCTGCCTGCTGGAGGTGGCAGCTGAGGACCCGGATTTAGGCATGAATGGCACTGTGTCATACTCCATAGTCCCTGGTGAAATCAAGCACATGGATGTAAACACGTATGTGAGTATCAACCCATCAGGCAGAATCTACTCCATGAGATCATTCGACCACGAGTACACCAGGACTTTTGATTTTAAAGTGTTGGCCCGGGACAATGGCAATCCATCACTGTCCAGCAACGCCACTGTTCGCATTGTTGTCCTGGATGTGAACGACAACACCCCTGTCATGACTAACCCGCCTTTAGTCAATGGCACGGCTGAGGTCTCCATCCCTCGGAACGCAGGGGTGGGCTACACGGTGACCCAGGTGAAAGCGGACGACTACGACGAGGGGGAGAACGGGAGACTGACGTACACGATTTCAGAAGGAGACAGGGCTTATTTTGAGATAGACCAGGTAAACGGAGAGGTGAGGTCCACGAGGTTGTTTGGAGAAAGCGCCAAATCCACCTATGAGATCACTGTGGTGGCGAGGGACCATGGGAAGCCCGCCCTCTCCGCCTCGGCCTACATTGTGGTGTACCTTTCCCCGGATTTGAATGCGCAGGAGTCTATTGGACCCGTCAACCTGTCTCTCATCTTCATCATCGCCCTGGGTTCTATAGCAGCCATCCTCTTCGTCACCATGATCTTTGTGGCGGTTAAGTGCAAGCGGGACAACAAGGAGATCCGGACGTACAACTGCAGGTACTGATCAGGTGTGATGTAATGTGTGCTAGGGCTGCACTAAAAAAAAAACAAAAAAAAGAAAAATGGCTCACTATAGTTTGGCAAAAGTCTGATTCTCAAAGCATCATTTGAAGACTCACTCCATACAGTTGGTTTTACAGTAGCATTGATCATTTGTCTCTGTAGGGATGATATTGACAGACATGAATATCCCAATAACAATATTTAGATGATATGTCAAACCAAAAGAAATACACTAAAACTTGTCTTCAGTGCATGGGTTCAGGTTAAATCAGATACATTTTTAAATTAACCACAAAAGTGCAGACACATCACTTTCTCTGGAGGTAATCCATAAAAGAAAAAATAAATACATAATCTGCACTTTTTGCATTTTTTTATGAATGATTTAGGCCTACTTAATATTCAAACCTTGCACATTTTCAACATCACTCACGATATTAGCAGTATTATGCTAATCGGCCCACCTGAAGTCAGGAGTGTTCAATAACCAATCAATATTCTCGTTTTTGAGATGATTTAGTAGCATACAGTGCAGCCCTATCATTTGTACGTGTTTTGCAGATGGTGAAGGCAAAAGCATGCTACGCTGACACTGCTGTTCCATATGTGATGTGCTTTTGTGATGTAGCATGTATGAAACCACAAAATCAAAACTGCAAATTTGCCTAATCAGATGTGCAGGGGACGTTCTTTTGCCATTTATCTTAAGGGCCCACTGTTCCATGCTATGGCAATATGAGTGATTGACTGATTTAATCCACAGAATGTAACCAATTGACTCGTAAATACCACCGCCCAAACTGTCATGTCCAATTTGTGGCGGTGGTTGCTGACAATTAATGCCCCCCCGACTTCAATATAAACCAGCAGCACCAGACATTTTTATGGTTCATATGCAGCCAGAGCGATTATCTTTGGCCACTGTAGGAGTCCTTTTCTAGTGCACGATCATGTGAAATCAAATCAATATCATGACATGGAATAATTTAGAAGTCATCATTATGAAGACTCAGAGGTCACCTGATTATTATTTTCCAGGTCTTGTGCACAGAGCTGCTGTTTAGTTCATCAATCCGAGCATCGACTCCGCCTTTGATTTCCCAGCGCCATGTTACAAGTATAAATTTACATATAGATTGGGTTTGAGAATTTAACCTGGAGCTATAATCATATTTGGCTCTAAACATAATTTGGTCAATTTGAAGCAAAGTTACGCAGTTTTCCAGCTGCTAGTCATAAGGAGACAAGCTCTGTGGCGCCATTGCAACTTTATTGATCGGATGACAATTTAGATAGTATTTATTGATTGGTTTTAATTACAACCACATTTCAAAATCACGTATTATCAAAGGCCTAGAGCAATACTGTACTTATCCTCATATGACTCACATGACTCATATGGATGCATTTAGCTTTAAACCAACTTCAAAGTTAAAGGTGCACTATGTAACTTCAGGTAGAGGGTCCTCCCCCTGTAACCATGGTGACTGTACAGTGTTCCCTACTGGCTGCCTCTCCAAAGACCTTACCTGTAACTTCACCTTATGGTGTCTGCTGCTTGTCTCTCTGGAGATGGATAATTTTAATGCCATATTGTGGGACATTCCATTGAAAACAATAGCACCTCCCTGGGGACAAGCAGGTAGGCATGCCCAGCTTCAGAAAAGTTACACAAGGTACTTTAAACAAAATTGAGAAAATATTTTAAAAAGGAGGAACTATACATAGTCAAAAAGAAATCTGACATAAAATCTACATATTTTACCATAATAAATCACACTTCAAAAACAACAATCTAACTTAACCAGTCCAAATGGCTGCATTACTTTAGGGAGGCTCAGTGTTAACCTCCAGGCCACAGCTCAAATGAGTAGTGATGTCTCTTATTGGCTCAGGCAACAGTAATGGGCACAACAGATTGTGAATGCACACTGCTCACAGCACTTGTGTGAGAGGCCTTCCCCGCTGGGCGCTTTAATCACTCCTGATACAGCCTCCTTCTCAGTTGCCACCTTGAATTTGAACAGCACTTATCTCAAATTCATTGCTTGTCCCTCTGTCTGCCCTGGCTGCCTGCCTCTGAAGATTTCTATTCCACAAAATTTGAATTTTGGGATGTGCACAATGATGACTCAGATTTGCTTTCATTTCACCTGGTCAATAGAAGAGATGAACAGTTTTCAGAATAAAACAACAAACAAACAAAACACATTATTCTGACAAGCAATGTGATTAGATTTATTCTTACATTTTTTAAGAGAACACATTGTAAACACATCCAGGAGCATTAAGATTTGAGAGAAAACTAAAACATGAACTGCTAAACTAATACAAGAAACGCACGCATTTCAGAGCATGTAGGTGCAGGTCTAATCTACAGGATAAGATTGGGTATTTACAGCCGTTGTGATTTGCCAATTGCAGCTATTCTAACAGCCACTTTGATTGTGATTTTCCCTATAGCCCTAGTCAGTGTGTTTGGTCAGCACTCTGAAGAACACGCCTCATTTTAGTTTCATTGAGATACTTTACTAGTTTAAGTGTTGCTATTTAGTTCTTATTAATTCAATTATCAATTATGATCTAGAGATTTTGGTTTAGAGATTTGGTTTAACTTATTTTGAATTCAAACTTGATTTCAGTACTAAGGAAAAGAGATACCCAATACTGCTTTTGATATAAAAAAATACTCTTTTTTTTTTTTTACTCAAAATAATAGTAGTCTCTTTTTTCTTTTATTACTCAGGAAAGGTCCAATTTTGTCCTATTTAAGTAATCTCTTTTCGACACTTGTTGAAATGAGTATCCAGTTTCGACACTAGCAGACAGTCCTAGTTTAATCACATTTTAGCCTTGATTTTTAAAACATAATTCGTTGTTGATCCTCGTTTCATTCTCTATTTTTGCCCTGCGTATTTCCTTACAGAGCTCGAAAACCCAAACATTTTCTGAGGTAGTAGTTGCTTTAAAAATCTGATAATCTATTTTCTTTTTTCACTCAATGCACCAAACATTCAGCAGTTATAGTTATGAGCTTGGTTTCAAGCAAGGGAAGTACTTTTCATGTTTATGGATTTTAAAGCAAGGATAATAAACCATATGCTCCTCGCTGTAAGGATGAGAATTTAGTTGGAAGTAATGCTGATGGAACAAACAACACATCGTGAGGAATATGTCTGCCGAAGTTAGACAGTCATCGCTGGAGAGATAGCAGCATCTGTTCACGGGCTCCAGACTTGTAAAAACTGCAAGTCTGTGCAAAGAATGGTTATTTCCCCCACTCTGAGGACGCTTTGATGGAACATGGCTGCGTTGCTCATTTGCTCCTATTAAACTCAAATGACTTCAGTTCAAGTTTGCAGCGGCGAGCCAGAGCAGCCTAAATGAATTTGAATCTGCAGTTCTCTCTCCATACTGCCAGTGGACTGTGCCTGATAATGAAAGAAAGGAGCCCAAATGGAATTAGTGTGGGTTACTGTACGTGTGCTTTGAATATAATTGCATAGACCGGTAGTGCTGTTGCCCGGTCAGAACGTCGTGTCGTCGCTTTGCTTGTGTGGTCTTGGCATGTTTGCATATTGTGTGCCTTGCCTTTGTGACTTGTTGTTCAGCATGCAAACGCAAACAAAGAGATGGAAAGCTATGTTGATGTTAACTTTCAAGTGTGCGGTTCTTGCCCTGGACACGACACAGCCTTAGAGTTAATCCTAGACAGCGTTTTGGATAGTTAGTGTTTTTTTTCATTGAAACTTGAGTAAAATAAAGTCTAATCTGAAAGTTTCCCATCAGTTATAAAATGAGGCATTGTTCTGAAAAGAGAGGCAGACAATTTCTAACAATTATTCTGATTGTATTAACAGTAATAAGCCTTCCTTTTCTGCCTTCAACATGCCAGATTAGAATAGATTTAAGAATTTCGAATGATTTTGCTAAAAGTTTGAAGTTTGGAACAAAAGTTACATTTTGTATGCATAGATTTTCTGTGTGATAGGCTAATTTTACAGTGGCACCAAACCAAAGTAATCAAAAATCTGAACAATTGATTTAAAAGCTAATCAAGTGATACTGAAAGATTTACACTTGATTACAAAGCAATGCACGCTCTATATAGTACAGTATAGTATTGATAGGAATTATGGTAAATATGCACTAATATTGTGTAGGAGAGTTAGCCATGTGGAGTTGTGCTGTTGTACTTTGCATAATCGAATAAGCCAAATTATATCAGCCTTGAGCACTATAATTGCAGACAGACAAAACCACCACAAACTGGCTAAGATCAAGTGTCCACGGTGGAACAGTGCCCTTATTGGCATGACACACTGGCATCGCTTCTTGTGACTGTGCAAACAATAGCTGAAGACAGAGCACTGCTTTATTGAGTCTGTTCAGTTTCTTCTACTTGCGCAGGGTGGCGGAGTACTCCTACGGCAACCAGAAGAAGTCCAGCAAAAAGAAAAAACTCAACAAGAACGACATCCGCCTGGTGCCGCGCGACGTGGAGGAGACCGACAAGATGAATGTGGTGAGTTGCTCCTCTCTCACCTCCTCCCTCAACTACTTCGACTACCACCAGCAGAGCCTGCCCCTGGGCTGCAGGCGTTCCGAGAGCACCTTCCTAAACGTGGAGAACCAGAACTCCCGGAACGCCGCCCCTAACCACGGCTACCAGCACCCCTTCCCCGGACAAGGTCATCAGCAGCCAGACCTGATCATCAACGGCATGCCCCTGCCCGAGGTGAGACACAACCCGCTTACAATGTTGGGTCACTGCTTTGGGCTGCACCAGAAAACATCCAATATATAGTGAAAGTGGAACTACCCGATTTTTATGACCAAAGTCCTGGAGGCTGTTACAGGGGATTCTGTCGTAAAGTTTTATGCTATTTTGCTCAAACAAGGTCAGTTTGATATCTCAAAATCCTATCTATGCACTAAAATTGGCACAAACAGGTCTTCCAAACAATGCAAACCAACTATTAGACATGACAAAAACATTTTCACAATAGCATTAAGAGCAAAGCATTAGATTTTTGCTTAAACGTGCAGGTAAATCTTGGTTTTGCTTCATGTATAGCCAATATACGGCATATACAGTTAGTCTGTCTTGTCCTTCTTTTAACAGCCAATGAGAAAATCAATTTTTTGACTCAAAAACCTGCACGAATAAAAAAAAAAAAAAAATCCCACAAAATTTTGCCACATGACATTTAGTGAAAGCAGTATATCTTTTGGTTTCGTCCGCTACAAATCGGGTAGTTCCTCATCTTAGCAACCACACTAGCGTCTGCAATCCCATCCACCTCTCCGAACTTTACCCAGCGCGCCCTCGTGAGTGTAGTCAAATGTCTCTGTTTTATTGATGTTGCAGTTAAGCTATTCAAAATGGCATGCGTGACTATTTGTCAGTAGATCTGCGCAGAATCCTTCCAAGGCATTTTAAGGTGGCCCGACACTGAATCTGACCTGTGACTGAGCGAGCACTTTGCCAAGCACAAATCTGGAGGCCTGACAAAGTGGATTATTCGGCTTCACTTACTCAGCCAGTGCAATTTTTCACCCTATTTTTTTCCTGTTTCCTTGGTTATTGCAAAAAGCGGACAACTGCTAGGCATCTGTGTACCTGCCAGATGTATTGACCAGGCTAATGAGCTAGCATAGAGAATCGTCACTGCTTAAAAGCTTTATTTGTCCATTTGGCTGTTGTTGTTTTTTCCGTTGCATGGCTCAGTCATCAAACCCCATGCATGGCTCTATCACACATCTGACATGGATTGGCTGTTCGAGCTGATGGAGTTTATTTGCACACCAGCTGATCTTTTTGGTCTATAGATTTTTCAATGTATAAACTGCTCAACTGGATTCTTAAGACACCCTCTGGCTTCTCCCTGACCCACTTCTTCATTTCCACAGAGAGCACGGCGGACATTTTTGTTTGCACTTAACCGCCTTGTTTACATATCTTCGCATCTTTTGCTAATGTTATAGACGGCTAGCTTATGAACGCAGTGATTGACGATTGCATTTTGTATCGGGAGACGACGGTCAGGCAAAGGGGGAGGTTGAAGGGGGGCAGAGATGGTCTTAAAACAAGAAACTCAAGATGGATATTGACGTATTGACTGGGTGATCCGCAGAGACCCAGGCACCCGCGGATCGTGCGGGCTCAGTGAGACCTACTTACAGGCATGCTGATTTACTGGGGCTGTCTGGGATGGCTCCACTGCTCTTTGAGTGGAAGTGTGTGTGTGAATACAGCACAGGTGGAATGGAATGAGAAATGTAGCGGGGAGGGGAGGTGTGTGGAGAAGAGAAGGGAAAGGGGGGGTTGTCCTATGGTTTTATCCGGTGGGTGGAGGCATAGGTGAGGAGGGGGGCGTGGGGGCGAGTACACGCAGTGACCCGTATGCTGTGATTGTGTTCTGCTGGCGGGGAAGCACAGTGCAGGTCGCTCGCCAGTCTCTTCATAGCCAAAAATAATGGCAAGGTCTTATGTCGTGCTTGTTGATAAAGCTTGCACACTTGCGCCGATCCAATATCATTTGTGTGTAGGGATAGGCAGTTTTTTGACTTGTCTTTATGCTCGATTGTGCCAAAATGTGTCTGTAAATGTTTGTTTAGGCTCAAGCATAGCAAAGACTGCAACTGTCATTTAAACAAGTGCAGAGCTATCATCGTACATAGGTTTTTATATTCTTTTCTATTTCATAATCTCACCAAGATGGCTGTTGATATAAAATTATGCCAGGGGTGTCCAAGCTTTTTTTCACCGAGGGCCACATACTGAAACATATTTGAAGCAGAGGGCCACAAACCACTGTCGGTACAGGGAGTCTTATGGTGCATTTAACACAGGTTTGACATTGTACTTTTAATAAGACTTGGAAGATTATTTTTAGGTCTGTGTCACTATGCAATGTGATTTTATTCGGGTTATAGAGGTAGAATTGCTTCAGTTTGTAGTAAAAAAAAATACTTGGGCCAGTTTAGGAGGAGGCATGAGGGCCAACAAAACTTAATCAGAGGGCCGCATTTGGCCCCTGGGCCGTAGTTTGGACAGCCCTGAATTATGCAGTAAATTCCCAACATCCGATTTACAATTCTGACTCTGGTGGCGTTTTGGAGGTTGGAGGTTCAATTTCCCACAATCTCCAGTCACAGTGTGTTTATGCCGGCTGCAGAAAAAAATGTATGTGAGTATAGAAAACTGCTCAGTGCTGTGCTGTGGTGAGCTGAAGAGAAATGGAATTTTTTAAGATCAAATCAGCTGGAAATTTAGTTTTGACCAAAAAAAAGAAATATTATTATTGAGTTTTCACAATGTAAGACAGGGTAAAACACACTCTTATTTTACACGATATGAATTCATGATCTTATGAACAATAACTGGCTCTTTTCACAGTTTAATGCAGTTTGTGCCACTTTGCCGCTATTTACGAGCTGTTAAACGTCTATGCCCTCTGAAATTGGCCATGATTTACGATAATTTCAGACTGCTAAAATCTATCCACTGAACTCCCTCTTCCCACCAAATAAGCCAGGCCTTTTATTTGTCTGAGCTAATGAAAAAGTGCAGAGGGAGAAGTCAGCTAGTGCCGGAGATTGATCTGTATGTTTCCATATGCAGGCCGCGCACTGGTGGTGATAGAGCTGTCGAGGGGCAGATCTTCCGATAAGAGAGAGAGGAAGAGAGACAGTCCGAGGCAGGTGTCTGGGGCCGCAGCGCATTACCCCATTTTCATACTCTCTCCTGATTGGCTGAGTGGCGGCGGGGGCCCGTTTAGCATGCAGCACCAGTCCACGCCCGCCTTGCACATGATGTCGACAAATATCTCTTTGACCTGCCTCTCGCGTTTATAGGCCTGGACTGAGAACAGAGGGGAGCGTGTGTGCATGAGAAGTGGCTATGAAAAACGTCAGTGATGGGACTAGCAATGGGGCACAATAAAGGGATGGGGCATTGACAGATTTTAGTGTTAGAGTTACTGGGAGAAGTTTTTTTTTAATCAGTTTTATCAAGAGTTTAGAATTTTTTTTAATCCTTTTTTTTTTTTTTTTTTTATCAGATTGAAATAAAGTAAAATACAAAATCTAAATAAAAAATTGAGGATTCATAAGATAAAACAACTCAAAAGCAAAGATTTAAAGGCACAAACTGAACCATCTCACTGCGACTCACACTGCATAAACCCAATAGTTTATCAGTGAATTTGTGACATAAATCCACTAACATTCTTGCCGGGCAAATCCACACTGATATCTCTCTGCGTTTTTTATACAGATTGATATCAGTCTGGTGCTCATTTCCTCTACTGCATCTCAAACCCGGTCAAAAGTGAACGTCCAATCAGATTCGTTCTTTACACTGACGCATGTGAAACGAAGGAGCTCATTGGTCACCTGTGATTCACAAATAAAATCAAACTAATCTCACTTTAGATTATCAGAGTTTAGTGCTTTGCTCATATATTCTGCAGAAATCCATGATGTTTTTCAGTCCAAGTGATGTTTTTTTTCCTGTATTTTTTTCCGATATGGACGGACCACGCGAGTCCCGGATTGGCTAATCACCCTGTCAATCACGCCCATTTGAAAACAGGGAGATTCACCTTTGACCAGACTCACATCTTTGTAAAGTATTGAACAAGTGTTTATTCTGGATCCCACGGAACTAACCAACATTCAGCTTTTTAATTTCTTTTTTTCAGTTTTGTTCATTTTATTTGACCAAAGTACTGGAAGGAATAATGTGTTTTTCACTGCATTGGCAAAAGGTGCAGACAGTATTAAACTATGTAGATGTGACTCTAAAGGACCGGACTTTAAGCCATAAGAAAAATATAGTCACTTTGAGAACTTAACAGTTTTAACATTTATGAATTCTGAGTTCAAATATTGACTTCAAAATGATCGGGCTATTGCGCTGCACTCAATCTGAAATTTTGACATGAAATTCCAAAGATATTACACCATAAAGACATGAGTCACTAAAAGCCATTCATCTTGACATGTCGAGTACATGCTTCTCCGTAGTGGCGAGTTAGCTTCAAGTGTACACCTCTTAAAAGCAGTATTTGCGCGTTCTATTCATAGCACAAACAACGGCAGTGAAATCAGTGATAATTGCATTGTTAAAAAGAACCAGCTCGGGCTTGAAACCACTTGACTCCACCAATCCCCAACTCTCGTCCCAGTGAATAGGTAGGACCCGAGTGCGCCTCTGGTGTGATCGCTCGGCCTGCTTTGTCCCCTCCCAAATAGTGTTTTATCCTAAGGGCAGGCTCCTAATTACCCATGTGTCATTTTTACTCAATAGAGGCTTTTTAGTTTTGTACACTGGGGGTCCATTGGATTTGTTTATTTTGCCAAATCACTTAGTAAAAATGATCGTGTGGAGCTAGAAAGTGGGTGAGTAACACGATTGAAGTATTAAAGATATGCAACATTAAATTTAGTACTAAGAAAGTAAATTGCAGATCAAAGAAAATACCAAACTTGCAGTCAAGTTAAAACCAAATACGTTTTATGTCATCGTGCGGAATATTATAGCCAATGGAACAACATTTCCTTGGGAAAAAATGCAAAAAAGTTACCTACTATGGGTTTAACATTGTTTGGGCAAGTGCACGTATATGAGAGTTTTGCACTGCTGTTCCAAACATAGCCGGTTTCCATGGTAACAGTTGTTTTTTGACATCCCAAGCTCTATCGAAAACATTGACATATACATTTTTTTGTGAATATTGCTCTCCCCAACATGGAAGTTACGTCATATTTGAATTGCTTAGTATATTCATCGTTTGTTGCCATTTACGACTTCTGTTCCTGATCAATGAAAACCTGCCTTTCGTTGGTTCGCACGGGTCGGTGAGCTTCCTGTTTCACCAAAGCGGCCTTGTACGCACATAGTCACAAACATGTCAAGGCTCCCCAAAGACCCCGTACCTGCGACTGCATTGTCTGTAACGTATTCTCCCCAGTGACAGTGTGCAGCTGCATGTAGGCTGTCCTCCCTCCTTCATCTCCACTGCCCATTGTTTTGAAAAGCATCGTCAGTGAGTTGTTTGTTAGCGCTGCCTGTGCTAGCACTAATATGAGCGCTCACCGGAGAATAGAGCCGTCTTCCATGGCTTAATTACACTGAATCACTTGGTAGGGAGACAATTATACAGTAAAAGGAATGGCCTGTGGCTAGAATGTGTTTTTTGAATATGTAATGTAAGACTGCCCTTACCTGTGATTCCTCATAATGAGCTCCATGAGGTTATCTAACCGGATCGATTAGCAATATCCAAGCACAAGATTACAACTTTTTTATCTTTTAAATGGTGCAAATGGATTGAAATGAAGTGATGAATTTGTTAAAATGCATCTGGGGAGTGGTTCTTCACGGCTTAACTTGTTAGTGTCCAGTGTGTTTTGTTTCAGAGAGTTGGTCAAATCAATGTAGCTCCGTCTTCTAAATGAAGAACTGCAATTGGCAACACTAATAATAATGATCATTTTAGCAACTATGGGTCTTAAGTGGTATTTGTTAATATATTATGTAGAATGATTAGAAGTTCTGGGTAGTTGGGAACGTCGGCCTTACTCAAGCTGCGAAAGAAAACAGTAGCTCAGTTTGCAGAGTGTTTGTCCACTGATCTGAAGGTTGGCAGTTTGAATCCTGCTCTTGAAATAAGCATCACTGGGATAGTGGATCTGATCCCCTGACCCACAAGTTGGCAGTGCTGTTCCAGCTTCCACGGATGAATGCTGCTGTTGTGTCTTTGGGCAAGACACTTATCCATCTTGCCCCCACAGATGTGTGAATGCTTTGAAGGTGACAAAGCATAAAAAAGTGTGACCATTGTCCGTGAGCAAGATGCTTAACCCGCCTTGAAGATGGAAAAGTGCTATCTAAACCATTTCTATTGACCATTTACCTTTGTCAAAGAGTTTGTGTTTTGCTTGGGTGTTGGACCGACACCCTTTCTATTGCTTGATAGCTGGTTGTCTACATATTCTCCATCCATTAGACTGCTCCAAGAACATTGTGATATCACTGGTAATGTCTAAACCAAAATGAGCCTGAGCTGTTGCATTATGGTCTATGGTTAAATCACATGTTTGACAACACAACACCGTGGCATCGCACTTTTTAGTATTATTCAGTGGCATGCATGGTGTCAGCCTGCAGATTTGTACCCCCAACCTCTTTGCTCTAGCTGTAGTTTTCCTTTACCAATGACAGTCGCTACATAGACACTACTGAAAGATTCCTTGATAGCGTTGATTACAAACCAGGCAAATGCAAAACACACATATTTTCTCTTTTGTTCCGCTCGCTTACTCGATCAAAGGCGTCAAAATCAAATGAAATTAAAACCCGAAAACGCGACGGCGGGAAAGCTGTTTTTCCTTTGCGCTCTTGAGTAAGGCAGACATTATGATGCCGGTGTGGCAGAGTGGTTATCTCCTCACATCACCAGAAATATGCATGGGAGCAGTGGAATGTGTTGTATTGAGCATGCAAATAGATGCTACGCTACATGAGCTGAAGGAGTGTCAATCTCAGACACACAAACACACACACACAAACACGAACAAACACACACACACACACACACAAAACAAACACGAACAAACACACATGAACAAACTCAGAGAGAAAATGACTTTGTATGTGAAATATGGGCTGTGACATAATCATCTGCATCATTATGGAAAGAAGAACCAGAGGAGATACGATATGGGTTTGATCATGACTGGAATTTTGATTGAAGCGAATATGTAGATTTTTTGTTGTTTTTCGTCGTTTTACACGCACGAGTAAGAAGCGCTTGGATAAAATGTAAAAAAACGAAATAAATATAACGTTATTTTAAACTTTGTGCATAGATATATTTGTAAAAGTATGCCGATCTTGGTATTATTATGTCAGTACATGTTGTTTTGTCGGAAATGTTTCACAGTATGGGCATTAAACATATCTATCCCCGTGAAGACAAGCACATGATACTACCAGGCCAGCTTACAGGTCAGGTCTGTGGACAAGCGAGCATTAAAAACAATCAACAAGATTATCTATGACATGAATACATAATATACGTTTAATGCCATACTGTGGAACATTCCGAGCAAAGCGATAACATCTCCATGGAGACGAGCAAGTAGGCAGACCCTGCGTCATTTAAGGTTTAATAGAATTTAGTTTTATTTATGTTAGCCTTACTTAAAAGTGCAAAAAAAAGAAAAACAGTTGACAGTTGGTAGAATGTTTGTCTGTTGATCTGAAGGTTGCCGGTTCGAATCCCGCTCTCGACATGAACATCATCGGGAGAGTGTTCAGATCCACCGACCTGCAGGTTGGTGGTGCGTTTCCAGCTCCCACAGATGAATCCTGCTGTTGTGTCCTTGAGCAAGGCACTTGAATGCTTTGAAGATGGAAAAGCACTATGTTTACTGCAAATCACAGTTACGCATTTCGTTTTTTTTCTATTTAGGTAAAGACGACATTCAAGGTTCTAGTTTCTCTCTTTTATATCTTTTTGTCTGCCGGTACATCGACTTTCACTAATTCATAGAGCCGTAATTTAACTTGCAAACATAGTCTAATGGATGCAGAACACTTTTACATTGAAGCTGATGTTTTTGTTTCTACATCTGTCTGGTCTTATTGTTTGCAGTGTGTACGCCGTTCTTTTATGTTTTCTCTCTTTTCAAAGCATTTTTTAGTCCTCTTTCTTTTCAAAGCAATCTTTTAAGTCCCCAAAGGCTTTAGAGGCTGATTGACCGGCAGATAAACCTGTTAATTATTTAGAGAAAGAAACTTGGACAGAGAATTTAAAACAAACCATTGCTTTTCAAGTTCAGTGCAATAAAAAACGTTTACCAGTTTATCCCTGAAGATAGTGGTTTCTAAATCGTTCAGTTTGGAACAAAATTTGTTTGTGGGAAGGATTCTCCAGTTGCTACCTTGAAATTCAGTCTGTTGCCCATTTGTTTTATGAGGTATGAAAGAATACGGTTATTTATGTATCCTCATCAAATTTCCGTACTGGGTGTGGCTGTGGTGCAGTGGGATGAGTGATCGCCCATCAGCTGGAGGGTGTCAGGTTCCAACCTTGCACAAGACAGATCATAATTCTGTTGTTGTGTCTGTAACTTACTCCAGTCACATGTTTGAACTTACCAGCAGTGTCACAGTACTCACATTTTAACTCAATTTTACTACATGAAAGACTCAATACCAGAATGATATTTTTTTTAAAGGTCAACGCGAATTAAAAGTCATGGTTGGATGAGTGTCTGTCCACTAATCTGAAGGTTGGCGGTTCGAGTCCCGCGTTCAACATAGACATCATTGGTTGCACTGTCAGATCCATTGATCCACAGGTTGATAGTGCGATTCCAGGCCCCTCAGATGAACACTGTTGTGGCGTCATTGGGCAAGGCATTTAACCCACCTTGCCCCCACTGATATATGCACGTGTGTGAATGCTGTGAGTGCTTTAAAGGTGGCAAAGCGTAAAAAAGTGTGGCCATTGGACCATTTTTAAAAAAATATATTACACGATGTGGTTATAAACTATTTCTGATATAGGTCAAGACAAGTGTAAAGTTTTTCAAGAAAGTTCACATTTTTCCTATTTATGTTTTTTTTTTAATAGATACTTTATGATTATGATTATTATTGACATTATTATTAATATTGTTGTTATTATTATTATTAATTAATTAATTAATTAATTAATGTATTTATTAATTTATTTATTTATGTGTTTGTTTTTTTATTTATTTATTTATTTATTTCAAGCTCAGTTCCACTCACAATCCGTTCTTACATACAAGCTCGAAAAGGAGTGGGAAGAAGAAAACTTATCAACTCCCACCTCTCTAGCTCCACGTACTACTTTTATTAGGTAGATTAGTATTTAGGAGTATTTATTACCTGGATATTTAATATTTAGGTACTTTTCACCCCACCTACTTCGAGAATATGACATAAGTACATTATCAAACAGTAACCCAAAGCCGTCCGAGCGTGTGTTGCCCTCCGGAGAGCACGCAGCCCACCAGTCAAACCACATGAATGACAGTTGTTGGACTTTAGCATGTCACACCACGCTCAAACCTTCAAACCTCTCCCGTCCACCCCTGCCGCGGAGTACACTGAAAATAATCCTGCTCACGAAATGCCTCAGCCCAGAAAAGAAAAAAAAAAAAACAAGTGCAGACAGAAAGAGGGAGAGAAAAGAGGGAGAGAAGACGTCTATTTATAGAATGCCAATGATTTTTCTTCAACCTGTATTGCTCCAGTCTCAAATGTGTTATTTCTCGCTGTAAAAGGTGGTGTTAGGACGGGGAGAAGATGCTGTGGTGCAGAGCATATCAGGGAGCAAGGCAAAAGTAATATCTTTTCTATTGTTAGTGCAAGCCGGATTTTTTCAGCTTTCAATATTATGCACCTGTTGGTAATGAAATTGTACCTTTTGTTTTTTGCTTTTAGGATACGCCTGCAGACTTTTAGCTTTATTTCAAGGTATGAGTGAGATTTATGTTCATTCAAATAAGAAAAATGATATGATTCTCAACATTTATTACATGTAACTGCTAATACATTTTTAAAGCATTTCAGTGGAAAAAAATTTGAACGTGCACAATAGGGTTTTTGTTAGTGGGCCCACAATGTTCCACAGTATGGCATTAAACCTGTTTATATCCCAGGAGACAAGCAGATAGTGCCACCAGGCCAAGTTACAAGCGAGATCTGTGGAAAGGCGACCCCACTCAGTGTAGGAATGCATGTTTTTCGAGCGATTTAAAACAGTGGAACATAACATCTCCATGGCGACAAGCAAGAAAGGTTTCGTAGTACTTTTTAAGAGTAAGAGTCAAATAAACAAGCGCTTGTCATTCATTCAAATCTGAAACACATTTTTATAAATTATTTGAACAAAATAAAAAATATAAAAATATATTATCACTCATTACAATAACTGCAGCTAAAGAGGACATGCCTTTATTTAATTCCCATAATTCCTACAAAACGAGACACAAGATTAGAGAAAAAACTAAATTTTGAAAGACTTGTAATAAATAAATTGTCCAGTTCACAATTTTGACCTAACATTTTTAAAACTTATTCTATTTAGTGCTTTTTTGGAACTGCAGCCTCACTTATGTGCCACTTTTGTCTCGTGAGATCTTGCGGCACACGAGATCTCGTCCCATCCTCGCTTTATATAGTTAATCACCTGTTAAATCTGGATGATCAGGAGCAGAAAATGACTCCATATATTCCAGATAACAGTATCGCTCCATTAATGGCTTTATCGGGACTACAACTGTGTCTCTGAGCTCAAAGGCGGGGTAATGACGTTGGGGTGATACTGACGCCTGCTCTGCTAAACGAGAGAGAGCCCAATGGAGTGAATGCAGAGGACACAGTGAGGCTGTTTATGGAGAGGCTATGGGACATCATTACGCACCTTGTTAAGCCCTGCGAGCAATGCAGCGTGGATGTAATTACCCATTTAAATGAGATTCCGGTGGACCTGTTTCTTTTTTTTTTTTTTTTCGCCTATTCCTCAAATTAAAGTGTGACAAAAACACTGTCTGCTTGCTGTCATGAAAATATAACTGCTTTGTGAAATCAAAATTTGTTAGAACATTTTGGTTATTTTTATAACGTCTGAGAAAATTGGACATTTGTTTTCTCATGTTTAAATAAAAATGGAAAATGTCATGTCTGTTGCCGGGCAAATCCACACTGATATATCTCTTTTTTTATACAGTTTGATATCAGTCCGGTCCCTACGTCCTCCGCTGCGTCTCAAGCCCGGTCAAACGTGATCGACCAATCAGATTCGTTTTTTCAGTGACACATGTGAAACGAAGAAGCTCATTGGTCACGTATGATTTGCAAATAAAATCAAATGTATCTCACCTCAGATTAACAGGCTGCAAATCCCACACAGCTCACAAACTAGGAACTTTCTTTGGTGATAAAGTGCAACATAAAAACACGAATAAGTACAAATAAGGCCATGCATGAAGTTAAAAAAGATGTGCTTAAAAATAAAATAAAATACATATAAATCTCAGTTAAGGACGGACTATGCTTGTCCCTGATTGGCTAATCCACCTGTCAATCATGCCCATTTGAAAGCGGGTAGATTCACCGGGGACCAGACTCACATCTTCATGAAGTACTGAAGAAGTGTGTGTTTTGGATCCCAGGTCTTACAATTAGGCAGTTGCAGATGAGAGAAATATATGTGAAAATATACTGTAAAATTCAAATTGATTTTCACCTAAAATGTGGTTAATATGTTGTGTTAAAATTTATTTATTTATTTTTTGTTTTGCCTTGATTTTACATCAGATGCTCTTCCTTTTGCAACTTTCAATTACGCAAATAGTGAACTGTATTGACCTAATTCCCCCCTACCGACTTTTGCCTCTAAATTCTACTAAACTGCACTTTATCCCATTTATTTCAATGGAGAATTTGCAACCAACAAGTCAACTCTGCACTGATTCTCTGGGAGGCTTTTAAACGTCTCTTCCGTCCGTATAGAACTTATTTACTGTCAAGATCGGCAACCCAATGCAAAATAATACGACCCGAGTGATGATGGCGGCGCCCACGGCAACATCCGGAATAAGATGAATATAAAACTTTGACATACATTACATTTTCAAGTTAATACAAAATCTACCATTATTTTCCAGCAACACATTCATTTAAAAATCAATATTTAAACTTCACAGTGTCTTAGAATCCTGGCAAATGTCACTAAGTACTGCATAATACACGCACAAAACAGTTCCAAGTTTTATATGAATCTGTGAAGAAGTTATGACAAGGCTCCAGGAGAATCAACACAAGCCTCACCTTTCATTTTACTGCAGACGGCGCTGACGATGTTTGACAACGCCCGTAGTTATTTTAATATAGCATAGAAAAGGTCAGTCGGCATATCTGAAAACACAAATTCTCGGACTTGTTATGGCTCCAAGTGGAATCTATTTGCTCATAAAGGCGCCGTGCTGTCATATCTACTGTAAGTCAGGAGAGAGACGGCCCTGGAGCGCTGAATTATTATAAAATCCAAGTATTGCCACGGTGGAAATGTTGGCATTGAAGCCCATTGAAATGATTGCAACTTAAAATCTGTTCTGTAGTTAGAAAGAGTTGTTTTGTCCATTGGGAAATTTTCTGCCTGCATTTGACCCACGTTTTAATGCAGACAGGTTCCAAAAGGTCATGGGTAAACCGAACCCAAATCTAAACCAGGATCGTGAACAGCTGAACGAGCTAGAAGATTAAAATATAGTTTGTTTGGAATAGTAGTGGTATTTACACGGAGCAGTGGTAAAACAATGGATTTAAGCGTCTCCCAAGTTAACTGATGGATCAATACAGGTACAAATGTTAGTGGAAAACATGCATCTTTGTGTCCCAGAGCAAGACGTTTCACCTGAATACTCCAGTAACGTGCAAACATCATGTCTTCAGCAAACGTAGACATAAAGTTTGTCAAAGATATTTGGTTTAAAGCCATGTGAGAATGTCATTAAAAACATACCTGGAGTTGCGTGTTGTTTAATTCACACATGTTTGAGTGATCCTTTATTATCAGTTTGTCTACATCTCCAACGTTCAAAATGCTCTGTTCCACCTTGTGATGTCATGCAGTGGTAGTTTTCAACTTAAAAGTTGACCGTTTGTTCAGTAGAGATGGGCAAATCCGAGTCTGCGATAATCCAAATGATTTTAATGAAGGTGTATGAAGGTTAAAAACACAGTGGAGCACTTCCTGTATTATCACATGACATCACAAAGTGGAACAGAGTGTTTTCCATTTGAGAGAAGCCTAAATCTGCAGGGTTTGTGTGTTAAACGTGTGTGAATGAAACAAAACACAGCTCCAGGTCTGTTTGTGATGAGGAAACATTATAACATAGATCAGAAAAAAGCGTAATATGGGCCCTTTAATGTTTTGTAGTAACAGAGCTTAAAACTTGTGTTATTTTTGCAGTGAATACGATTAAATTATAGTTATTATAGTGTTGTTCAAGAGTGAGAAGGTTCACTACACGTGAAACAAAACAAATAGTGTAGTTGCTAACGCCCTGACCGTCCTCCACAGCAGCAGAGACATCGGAGGAAGGCTTGGCTCGGCATTGTTGCACGTTGCAGTACAGGTTCACAGACTTGTTGCCCATTGTCCCTCTGTTCCCAGGGCTGGTGAGTGACAGGGAAATCCAGCGGGGGAGGGGTCTCTGCTCAACATAACAATACCCATGCCCCAGTGAATAGAAACTTTTCCAGGCTCCAGCTAACACCGAGGAAGAATGACCTTTGCGAGTGTGTCCTGTTTTCTGCCTAAAACAAAGACGACGCAGGAGGATGTTAGTTAGCATTTCCCCTCCACATCACTTTAAATGTCAACGTCTGCATGCATAATTGGGAGATAGGAGAAGGCAACTCGGAGTGGACCAATTTGCTGCTGGATAGATGGAGACCAGGGCTGTAGTTGTTCGCTGCATTGCAGAGGTGCTGGCCGTCTGCTTTACTACCCTAATTATAGTGGTGGTGCTGCTGGGAGTAGTTGTAGTTATAGCAAGTACTCCAGTAAGAGTACTCCTGCAAATTATTACACAAGTAAAAGTAATATTCCACATAATTACTCAAGCGTTGTCTTTTCTGTTTGAGGGTATGCCATCTGTTTGTCTCCAGGGAGATGTTCTTGCTTTGCTCTTGAATGTTTCACAGTATGGCATTAAACCTTTTCTGTCTTATATTTATACAATTGGTGTTTTTATTGCTCAAAAATACCTTCAAAACATGCACTTTTATTGTGAGCGGGGTCATCTCTCCCCTCCCCAGAGATCCGATCTGTAATTTGATCTGCAACATCACCTGTTTGTCTCCACGGAGATCGACAGGTTTAATGCTATACTGTGGAACATTCCAGGCAAAGCTCTAACCTCTCCGTGGAGACGAGCAGGTGACGGTCCTCTGCCTGAAAAGTTACATAGAGCAAGTTTAAAAATACAGGGATGAAGATGTTTTGGCGTTTCATATTGTTTTAAATCAGGAAGACAAAACTTTAAAGGTCCTATGTTACGCAAAATTGACTCTTGTGAGTTTTAAGCCATGTTAGAATGTTTTTACCTCATCAAAAACACACCTGGAGTTGTGTTTTGTTTTATTTGCACATGAATCCAAAGCGCAAAATGCTCTGTTCCACCTTGTGATGTCATGAAGTGGTTGCTTTCAAGTTAACAGCTACATTTTACCTTTTGCTTAGCAGATGTTGGACATTCCAGGACTGAAATTATCCAAACAATTCTAGTGAAAGTGAATGGAGTTTAAAAAAAACACAAAAACACAGTGGAGCACTTCCTGTATTACTAAATGACATCATGAGCCCTTTAAAATATAAACTTGAGGTGACATTAGTCCATTCGATGTCAGGTGTCTTTCTGTATTGCATCTGTCTGCACCTGCTCCTAATTATAACATTTCATTGAGTGCTTAGTTCAAATGGAAATCAAAGAATCCCTTCATTGTTGTATGTTTACCTATTTTAAGTGCGACAAGGAAGAATCTGAAAGGGAGACAATGGGCAGCAAAGCCATTGTACTGGAGACAATCAGCACATTATACCTTTGTTTTCTTTCGCTCTAACTCCGGAGCCAGCTTAGCCCCGTCCCCTTCCTTTAGCAAACTGCGCTAGCTCTTTTGTGCCTCTGAATAAACCTGGCTTTGCGGTGAGCATGGGAGAAGGCATGCGTAGGGTACGGCGGCGGTAGCTAGAGGGAGCAGCAGGGTAGTGATCGTGCATTGTTCATCTGCACAACAGTGGCAGAGCATGTAATGAGCTGGAGCATTTGCACCCAGCTAACCTAATGGGCTGTGACTGAGTACAGGGCTCGGCAAAGAAGATCCACCTCACCCCCGTGTGTAGATAGTGTGGGAATGTATGCTCAAATGCAGGTTTGCGGTGGTATAGGAAACATAAGGAATAATATTGATTTTCCATTGTAATCACATCCAAATTTAAACGGCTCTATTTTACACAAAATCGACTCTTGTGGGTTTAAAGCCATGTTATAACGTTGTTTCATTCCCACGTGTTTGAGTAATGCTTTGTAATCAGTTTGTCTACATCTCCAAACCTCAAAATGCTCTGTTCCACCTTGTGATGTCATGAAGTGGGAGTTTTTTTCAGGTTAACAGCTATCGTTTTACCTTTAGTTCAGTAGAGATGGGCAGTTCCAGGGCTGAAATCATCCAAATGATTCTCGTAAAGATGTATGGAGTTTAAAAACACAGTGTTGCAGTTTGTGTATTGCTGTATGACATCATGGAACAGAGTGTTGTCATTTTGAGAGAAGAACTCTGTCTAAATATGCAGGGTTTGTGTGTTAAACGTGCGTGAATGAAATGTACTGTGGGGCACTGCAGACAAAGCAGTAACAGCTCAATGGAGGCAAGCAGTAGCACAAGTTCCATAGGGCCCCTTTCATTTTCTATAGTCAAATATTCTGGCTTTTCTTCTATGGGGTCGCCACAACCAATCATCTCACGCCGAGTATGCAGTTGTTTCTCGCAGCACCCTTCCTTTTCTTATACCCGACGTCTTTCCAGAGTTAATACATTAGACACTGTACAAATAGCTAGATTTTTAAAAGTCTTATTCCTAACATCACTAGTAAGATTATAGTTGTGAATGTCTTGTGTTAGCTTAAGGCACTATCTTTGCCTTTCTTTCTTCTCCTAACCTTCCTCTCACCCTAGTTCACCCCCTCCATTATCTCCCGAACCCCATTGTCCGCTTGTCTGCAGCCACTGTGGGACCCCTAATGCGGCTAATGTTGTGCTATTTTTCCCCCTTTCGCCATGGAGTCAAACTGATTCAGCCTGACATATATCAGACAGGCCCCAGCACTGCAGCCTTCATTACATTAAGGAAGACCTATTGTGCTTGTGTCTGCTGTTTAGTTAGAATCTGTGACATCTGTGGATCATTATGTTATAATAAGCACATTTTAAAGTGCAATATTAATCTTATACAACATAATAAAAGAAACAAGTTTACTGACGTCTGTGTGAGAAAACTGTGGCATCCAATAGGAGCTGACGTTGTTGTAAACGTCATTGCAACGAAGAGTCGGCACCTTTAATGGGTAGCTGTAGATCAGACATGTTCAAACTACGAAATGTGGCCCTCAAGCCTCTTCCTAAATTCGCCCAATTGATCAGGAAATATTTTTTACAACAAACTGAAAAGATTCTACCGCTATAACCTGAATAGCATCACATTGCACTGTGACACAGACCTAAAAGTAATCTTCCAAGTCTTATTAAAGGTACAATGTCTCTGTCAGACCTGTGTTAAATGCACCGTTTGACTCCCTGTATCGGCCCTTCGCTTCAAATATGTTTCAGTATGTGGTGCAAAAAGTTTGGACATCCCTGCTGTAGATCATGTTAAGGAAATTTAAATTGAAGAGCGAAGTAAGTACAGAGCAGTGGGGGTGTGGCGGGGTCGGTGAAAATAGGGATTGATCAGCAATATGGCGTCTTGAAAATAAGCGATTAAAGATTAAAGATTGCTCAGACATGCACGAATCGCTTCAAAAACAACTGTGTGTGAGTAAATGTTCAGGGGAAACATCTGTAACATGGTTAAAAGCTCTGAAAAAGTCGATTTTGCATAATAGATCTGCTTTAAAACCCCTAACACCGCACACATTCAGGAAAAATCTATTAATAAATATGTACAAAAGTTGATGGTGGAATTTGCTGATGATACATGCAGGGGATTTACTGTTCGAAGTCGTCTCATTTTTCTATCAAAAGCTATTTTGCATTTTGATTATCTGCTTCTTCTGAATGCAATTCAGGTCTGTTTCCTTGGGATTAGGGCTTTTGAGAGAGCGCCTAAGCATATTATTTACCCTCTGTGTCTTTTCCCATTTATTTATTTATTTTTTGCTTTTCCCGAGTGATATCAGGTCAAGTTGGGAAGACAAGAATGTGTGCCAGCCAGTCGATTAGATCCCCTTTGCACGGAGAGGATGAGAACAGCACTAATGATAATAGTTATGATTGCCTTGTGAGGGACTTGGTAACGACATACCCCGCCTCCGTCCTCCGTGGTGTGGTATTACAAAGCAATATTCAGAGCTCAGCCCCGGTGTCTTGCTGTGGAGCACAGTGGGAGGTTGTTTTTTGGCTTTCTCATCACGTCCAGCGGTGTCACCCCCCAATAACGCCGGGCAAATGCTTCAATGATAAGCACTTGGCCTATGTCAGACTGCTCCACAATGCTAGAGCTCCCAAAATAGTTTACGCTTCTGAATTTGAGAATTTGAGAGCAGTGTGCAAAGTGCTGAATATTGGGTCTGTCTGTTTCAATTTAGTCCATTTTTTTCCTAATGATATTGATTAGGGATGCATGATTTTGGGATTCTGTTCAGAGTCCACACTGTAAACAACTCGCATTCGAGAAAAGACTAGAATATAAAGTGATATTTTAATTTATTTTACTTATTTACACAGAGAGAGCACTTGAACTCTCTTTTTCATGTGTGCCCTGTTCAAATACAGAAAAATACAAATAAAAAACTAAATTAATAAGCACATAAGTCCATTTAAAACAATAAAACATGTGCAGGTGCGAGTATAAATGTGTGTTATTATATTATTAAATTGCATTTGTGGCACCAAAGTATCCAATGTTGCATGTCCTTGAAAGATATTCCAATTTCGTGAAGCAAAACAGCCCAAAGCCCTTTTTTCCCATCTCAGTCCTGGTGCAGAGTGTCCTTAGACTTAGACAATCATGTGATCTTGTATGAAATGATCCCATATCAGCGATTAACAAGTGAGATATTCAGGCTGTGGATGAAGTAGTCCTTTATACATATATTTTATACAGGGTTGTGATGATAGTAGTGATGTCCAACCTGCTTTTTCATACAGACGACACTGATGGGTTAGGAAATGAAGGCCTGAATGAACGAGCACAAGAATTGCATACACTTCAGGACATGTTTGTAGAGATTTAGAGTAGGTACAACAAGACTTTTCTATAAAAAGAGGACAGGATGTTTTGTTCTTTGCAGAGACATTCTATTATCTATATAATTGCAGCCTTTGTGATTTGATAATTGTGCCTCAACTCAATTTGTGATTTCAATTCAAATGCGTTGTACTCCGCAGCACTAATAATATTGGTATTACGTTTGCTAATATTACACAGCCCTACTTCTTTACAAGCAAATACGACATCTATCTTAACGTTATTGGTCCTGTAATTGCTTGTTTGCTACATCCAAAATTATTCTGAAAGCACATGGGTCAGTCTGAGGCTTTTATCTTCCCATAATTGCATCTCTAATAAAATAAGTTATCATGCTTATGCTAAAACATGGCTACTCTTTTTTAGAGTGTGTTGTGAGTTCACTACATTTCGAATTTATTTTTGCCCAGCAGAAAATCCGCCATGTTGAATGTTGTTTTGACTGTGGGGGTGGACATCACAGGACAACATGGAAGCCGTGTTCTGACTTGTGATTTGTACACTACACAGTAATGATTATTTCTGTCGCTAATCTGCAGATTTGGCCATGTATTGGGGTGGAAACAGCATCAGTGGGGACAGTGCGGCCCTGCCCTGGCTGAGAGGCTTGTCTGTGGCTAAGCTGGTTGGCAGCTGCAGCAGGTACACAGTGAAAGCAGAGGCCATTTTGAACGTGGTTGTACTGGGTCAACATAAAAGGAGTGACACTGGTGGTTTTTGTGTAGGTGTGGTCAGTTTCTATCAAAGCTGCCTGTCTTTTAAAGGTGCACTGTGGAGCTTTTTCACCTGCCTGTCTCTATGAATTTCTTATCACTGCTTAGTATGTCATAAAACTTCACTTACAGGAGTTATTTTCTGTTCCTAAACAAATACCTTGAAAAACATTCATCCTTAGTGTGAGCGGTGTTGGGTCGCCTCTCCACAGATCTGACCTATAACTTGGCTTGGTGTTATATATGTTTAACCCTGGAGAACTCAAGAACCTTTTTCTTCTTTAGAAAACTATGAGCATTGCATTAAATTACTGCTATAAGTTCACTAAACACTGAAATATCCCCTTTTTCAATTTTATCCCTAATTTAGGATCAGGACCAAATTTGACCCATTGGGCTCGCTAATTTATCCAAAAAGAATATAAAATGTACTTCCAGACATTCTGCAAGCTATAACTAAAAAGATTAACAAAAAAAACCCCACAATTTTACTAGCCGCTTGTTTGCTGAAAAGACAATTTTGTTTAGGTAGTTTTCCAGTTGAACAGAACAGCATGTGGTCAGCCATCTTGTCACTACCACTCTGGCTCATTTTAGTTCAATATTCATTTGCTAGGGATCTCTATGCAGGGGTCAGAAGTGGCACTCTGGGTTTTTTGAAGTTTTTGAATTGAAATTTGCCCTTTTTTTTTTTTCATTTTGGGTAGCAGCAATTTACTGCGGCCAAATAGTGCAACTTTAACTATAACAATGCCAAAGAGTTTCAAATGAAATACTAATATTTGCATCGTTGTTGATGTGCATAACAAGCCAGTCGCCAGCATGCATGAGCAACTGCGGAAAGCGGACTTTTGGTTTAATTTGGAGCTCTAATCCAGACTTAAGTCCCTAAAGCCCCCCCCCCCCCCCCCCTCCCACCCATCCCATCTCTCTCTCTCTGTCTGTCTCTCGCTGACTCTTTTTTCTCTCTCTCTGTCTTTCCTCCCGTGGCTGTGCGATTACCCGAGTGTCTTTAAAAGGATAAAGGACCCTCTTATCGCTGCTCCCCTCCACACGTGTTTGGGACTTTACTTGGGAGAAATGTCAGCCCGTGTGTGCCCCGTTTTTATAGAAATCAAACCGATTACGGCGTCTGACAAATGAGATCGATGATAATCACAAATGATGCTTTTATTAATCCGCTGGTCTCGCAGGCATATGGGTGTCAACATATGCCTCCTCCCACAGACCTCAGACTGTAGCAAGTTCAGGTCAGCTCAGACAGCTCATTTTGAAGATATTTGTAAAGTAAAAATAAGGTTTATATTACCTGTCAGCAGAAGATATGCAATAAAGTACAACTGAATTGAAGCTGTATAATAATATAGACACATATACTGCACTCAGATGTTGGCTTAAGGACATATTTGCGTACTTCTTGTCTCATTATATTCCTAAATCAAATGTGCTTTGCTTGGAATGTTTCACAGTATGGCATTAGAGTTATCCATCAATTGCAGTTGATTTTATCGCTCGAAGCACTTAGAAAAACACGCATTGTTACTGTGAGCGGGATCATCTTTACACAGATCTGACCTGTAATTGGCCTGGGGTTGTCATCTGCTTGTTTCCATGAAGATAGATAGGTTTAATGCTATACTTTGGGACATTCCTGGCCATGCAGTAACTCAACTAGAAAAGCTGCCAGTGACGCCAACAAGTTTTGACATTTTTTTCCATGATATCTAGTGTGTTTGGTTAGTATAAAGTCAAATGATGCAAGATGCAACCTTAAGTTTAGCCAATGCATAGTTCAAAATAGATCCCTGAATAGTCCATTGGCTCATTCATTAGCATTGGAGCCTGCCAGTCTTATAATAATGTGTCTTGATATTGCATAAGTGAGCTGAGAGGCACTGTGAGTTGTGATCAGTGTAGAGGCCAAGACATATGGTATATGTTCTACAGTCATTATACATGGTTGATCCTATCAGTTTAAAAGTTGTTTGTATCGGTCTCTGCTAATGAAGTGATACAGGCAGAGGCACGGGTTGTACAGGGGCCCTATGGTGTTGCAGTTGGGAATAGGTGAAGCATATGTGTTGCTATATTTGTTCTTGGTGGCGTTTCTTGGCTCACGGAGGTGTGATCGTGCTGAGGCGAGAGAGTCGAGAGAATTCCTTATGGATTATGAAGTTGAACCCGGAGCTCTCCCTGCCCAGGTGCATTCTGGGAGTTCTCGGCTGAGGCTAGTCACGGGGGGGTGCACTGAAATAGAAGTAACCCATCACGAGGGCGCGCTTGTTTATCTGGCCATGGACGTTTTTGACTCAGCTCATTAACCCGGTGCAGTGAGGTGGAGCGGCGCTGTACAGTATCTCTGCGAGCGCGCCTCTCTCTCTGTCTCAATTAATGATGATAAGGCGGGCTGAGAGCATTGCACTTGTGTTAATAAATGTGTGCAAGTGAAAAAGCAAACGAAAAAAGAAAAAAAGCAAGAATCTGCCATTGATTTAGTACTGGTTAACACTCACACCCAGTAGTTCTCTCTCTTTTGAAAATTACAAATCCATCTAAACTATGCTAGCTGGAACTTGACGTGTCCTTTAAAGATTTTCAGCTCATTTTATTTCTAGAAACCCGTTGATAGAGTGTGGGTAAGTGTTCTTGGAAACATTGTCTCCTTTCCCTTTTCTCCTCCTATTATCCATGCATGAGGCGTCTGCTCCAAATTGTTTAGCGTGACCTTTGCTGCACTAGCACTAATTATTAGAATCACACAAGCCCTGTAAGGCACGTGGCTAATTATGCTGGATTCATCTGAAGGGACATCAATGTCATTCTTTATGTGGGAATCATTGTTAGCTAAACCCGGAATGAGGTTCATTTTGGAAGTACAATAATCATTGCTCAAAGTAATTACACAGCAGAAAAAATGCATGTATACGACCATAAATAAGGAAAATTAAATTAACTCGACCTTATTTTTTGTATCCGATACGACACAGAAAACCAAGATAAACTTTTTGATGAGTTCAGATATGTCTTATAAAGCATTTTCATATCGATGACAGCAATTACTTGTAAATTAACATTTCACATCTTATTTGAGCCACTTTATGGGCTGAACAAAACCTCACTATCAGGGAGACTTTAATGACTATAATTGGCACCATCCAAGTGAACTACTACAAAATGAAAGTCTATTATACAACTGCTTCTTACCCATTGCGCTAATTCACTGGTGTTCATTGAAAGAAGTGTTTTTGAAAGGCATTGTGGGATTACCCGCTAATGTAGCAGGTACCAGGACCTCTTGTCGTTGCATCTCATAAAGGCTTCGTGACCAAAGGAAGGCAATACTTTTTCAAAGGAGCCAACATGAATGGAGGAGGCCAGTCGGAGTGGTCCTTTGGCTGGCGGGCAACTGGTGTAATGAGCCTAAGAGGGTTCCAATTATTCCACTTGCGATCAAAAAGGAGACGGATATTCTCATGCCACCATTTTTTCTCCTTTGACATGGCACACACGGTAACACTTCTGATCAATTTGAAAGACGTTGGCGAGTTTTGCCCGTCAAGCACTTCACACATCTGTTATTTGGCGTTTTTTTCTTTTTTTTTTTTTTACAGAGTGTGCTGCTTTGGCTTCTCTCCACAAAGTCACACACACACAGAATTGGTCTTGATAGCAAATTTTGATTATTTTGGGCAAAACAATAATCATGTGTCTGTGTAATCCCTCAGTCGCCCAGGTATGATCCATCGTAAAAGAACAACGACAACTTTTTCTCCAGCTGACAGATTTGAATGTTTCTTTTACTACAATAAGACCCCGCAAGGAAATGTGGCAACCAATCTGTGCCAACTGCCTTTTGAACCAGCACCAATCACTCACACGCCAACTGTATCCATGGGTGAGGCGACTGTATTTGTATAGCACAATTTGTCCACAAAGCCATTCAAAGTGATTTACAGAATTATAAAGACGTTAAAATCACAAACAAACTCCTCCGGTGGGACCTCAAGGCCTGGGAACGCCTTGGGGCCCCACCGCAGGAGCTGGAGGACATGTCTGGGGTGGGGGAGGTCCGGGAGTCCCTGCTTAGACTACTGGCTCCGGATAAGCGGAAGAAAATTGATGGATGGATGGGCAAAACACAAATAATCATCATAAAATTAACATAAAAAGAGAGTGGGTGAAGTGTCTTGCCCAACGACACAAGTGATAGACGTTGGAGATTGGGTCAAACGACTAAACTTTGGCGTTAACTTTGCAACAGCTACCCCGAGTACATCTGCAATACATTTTTTAGAAAAACGGCGAATATGGGATAAATTGTAAAACAGTGCACAGATATAAAAACAGGATTTTCTTACTAAAGGCTTGGTTTGATAATAACACGATTTCTGCTCGGGCTTTAGCTCTCCACATTTTCATTCCTTGCTGTACTGTTTGTAATATTACAGTAGTGGTGCATGCTACATTAGCTTCTCTTACTCTGTCACCTGCAAAGCTCAATATGGCCCCCGGCTCAGTTTTACTTGACGGCTGATCTGCACCATATTTTATTCGTTCCCACCACGCTATTATACATGTTGAGCTAGCATGCAGGGCGTCTTCTTCTTCACCCACTGCAGTTATGTTGCGTTGCGTTCCACCTCTGCCTATCCCCGTAAGTCATGTTTCACTGGAGTACAAAAGGGACTTGAATTTATTTGATTGTGTACAGATTTTTTTCTCCCTCCTTTCCTTTTTTTTCATTTAATCAATTCCCAGATTACGCGTAAAACCCCATTAGTTGCCGGAGGGTAAGTAAACGGATTGCTCCACTATGGGATATCAGTGTGGATCAGACTTGAGGAAATAAACGACAAAAAAGACAAATAATATTATGTATGGAGACAAAGAGAGTTCCCCCGATCAGCATCAGCGCAGATAAACATCCAGCCTGGAGATGTGTTCTTAGGAGATAACAGCTTACTGCGTCTTTTCGACTATCAATACAAACATGTAAGTTTGATAAGCCTCGGAAATTACTACATGTAGCACACAGCGGTAGAACAAAAGGATTCAAGATCTCGCTTTGTAGAAAAAGGTGGGCGCGGCAGGATCAAATCTGTTTAAATCATAGGGATAGAGCTCAGAGACGTGATTACAAGGTGCACAACAAAGTCATCCGCGGGCGTGTTTTAGGAGGCCTGGGAATACGTTGACTTTCCCCATGTGGATTTAATATATATGGGGTAAAGCGCCTTCTGTTGCTGTTTTGCCGTGACCCCCCCCCAACTCACACCTCCCCGTGGTGAAAAATGATGTTTGCGCGGCCCCAAAGACAGCAACTAATACAAATTAAATTAAATGAAGTCAGCGCAGTTAATCCCTGTGTTTCTAGTCGGCCCCCTCCTCCCTCCTCCCTCCTCCCTTGCATCTGGACCCCTGTGTGCCAGCCTGACGTTCAAGCTGCCATAGTCCCCGATGGAGATGACAGCCGTAGAATAGTGATCCGTGTGTGTCTGTATATATATGTATTTGTGGTACAGTATATATGTTTGTGATGGAACTGTAATTACGCGTTCCCATGTGACTCACGACTATGCTCTCTTTGTTGCTGACATGCCTCGTACTGTACTCACTGCTATAAAAAGAATACATATTGTGTGGATGAAATGAAGAATGCGGTTTGTTGTAAATACAAACAGAAGAACAGTGGACTCGTAACGTCAGTATGATAAAGTTGTAATTTATTTTTTTGGATTTGTATGTTAGCGGCGTACTTAGTCTTAATCTGGATTACACAAACAATTCCTTGTATAAATAGTTGTGCCCAAAAGCAGGCAAATCCACTTTGACAAGGTTTTGGATGTCATTGATTTGGGATTGGGGAAAAAAAAAGACATTCACTCTAATCTAAGCAAACCAAAGATTAAAGGGTTAAATATTATATATAACCATTAGGATTTTTCTGATCTCTGTTATAATGTTGTTTCCTCATCACAAACACTCTGCTCCACCTTGTGATGTCACTAGAATCATTTTCCAATCTCTACTGAACAAAAGGTAAAATGAGCTGTTAACTTGAAAACTACCACTTCATGACATCACAAGGTGGAACAGAGCTTTTTGAGCTTTGGAGATGTTACAGACTAATAATGAAGGGTTACTCAGACGTGTGTGAATGAAACAACACAACTCGGTGTTATAACATGTATAAAAACTAAAAAAAAAGTACATTTTGCATAGTAGCTGACCTTTAAGATGTAGACAACCTAAGGCAATGTTGAGTAAGTTGACTGGACGTCTGCCAGTGCACATGCCTCTGTATTAACTATGCACTGGGTTAACACTTCCTTCTCCTCATGCTGTTTAAAAAGAAGCACATCCTCTTAAGGTGCAAATGAAAACTGTTTTATGTCAATAGATGGTAGATTCCATAGAGTCAAATGTTCTGGTTTTATCCATGGCAGTGGGGCTTTACATTTTGTTTAGTTCATCCTGTACCCTTGTCATGGTCTGCCTGTTAACAAGCCGGATTTACAGATGCTCTTGTGTGATGTGCAAGTAGTTAATGCTCTCCCGTCAATCCCCCTGCGCTGACATCTGTCTCAAAGGGACCATCCCCCCATATTAGCAGCAGATGTGGCGCACTATAAAGAGATAGTTGGTAAATAGGATCAGAAAAGCACAGCTAACTTCTCTCCCGTATAGTAAGAGCGAACGAGGAGTAGCCTGGTTGGTTTGTGATGCTAGCTCAAATATCTCCCATCTGTTTAGAAAGTTGGCTGGGTTCCCGATTATCCACCCTGATTTCAATAGCAGCTATGATATAATACCCTGGCAGCTGGTTTATCAAGATATGATGTTGAGGGGTTAGCAGATTCAAGGGTTTTTTGGAGTGGAGTGTGTGGATTTGGGCACCTGCATCACACATGGTATTTTGAACAAAGCTCCCAAGCCCTCGTCATACAAGCCAGTGTAAACAGGCCTTGGAGCGAGTGGCTGAGAGTATTGGATTAATGAGCGCTGATGATGAAGTTCCACTTGGAAGGGGTAGGTGGTGGGCTTCTTCTCCCCACCCATTCCCATTGGACGACGATGGCTGAAGTGTGGAAATAACTGGGTGCTAATTGCTAATTCGTGTAATTATCTTAAATCTGATGTTGTTCAATGGGCATGTAGGATCTGTAGGGAAGCTGCGATTTACTGTATCACGTCTCCTCTCCACAGATCTGACCTGAAACCATGGTGACAGGCATGTACTGGACCCTCCACCAGAAAAGTTACATAGGATGCCTTTAAACGCTACGCTGAACTGCATCAATAAAATCTGCCTTAATGAACACCAAAGTAGTTCCATTTTGCAGAGCTGCCTTCACATTCCCCCTCCCTCGCCGTAGTCTGCAATGTTTTAGTGTATCTGGAGTCTTTGTGACTCTCTCCCTTTTACCCTGTGTCAGATTAAGGCATGTCGATAAACAGACCCACTCAATCCATCTCCGCTCACGCACCGCCCGACTGTCTGTAATGAGCTACTGCAAATCTCTGTGCGACTAAAATGTCTAGCAGAGATGCCTTGTCACAGCGTAAGAAAAGAGAAGGCAGCGAGGTAGGTAGGAAGGGAGCAAGGATTCAGGAGGTGAGGGAGGGAGCCCAGACAGCGCTATGTGACAGTTTGAAGGGAAACTCACAAAGCAGCCAGTCTCCTGTCTTATTATATTTGCCACTTGATTCATTTATTAAAATTTATCATTTCTGTCATCACGGGGGAGACAAAGTGATCTGTTGTCCTGGGTTTCATGGCCCAGAATTGGACCCTTATATTAGATTGGGGCCCATGTGAGGTTTCTTGGCCCGGGCCCCCAAATTTCTGTTGACGGGCCTGCCTGTCGTCTTCCTGGGCATTTGCATAATCACATTTTAATTTCAAGTTTGCTGCAGTATGAAAGTTACTGAAAGTGGAAATCTGCGTTATGGATTTATCTAGTGATATTTGGTATTATTTTGATGTTTCCCACAGTACTACTACCACTACTACTACTATTGCTAAGATTAATACTAACATTACTACCATTTCTTCTACTACTATTACCACTACTACTACTAAGAAGTACTTAAAATATATCTCCTAGGCTTCCTAAACTACCAGTACTAAGTTTGCACAGAGACGCCAGTACACTTAAAATGTGTACCCGAGTATTGGTCTTGGTTAGTTGTATTTTGAAATGTATTTGATTACTCAGGTACTTTGTGTAACTCCCAGCAATAAGTAAGCAGTACACCAGGTGTCGTTATACTACTACTACTACTACTACTACTATTGCTAAGATTAATACTAACATTACTACCATTTCTTCTACTACTACTACTACTACGAAGTGTTTAAAATATAGCGTCATACTCCTAGGCTTCCTGAACTACCAGTACTAAGTTTGCACACAGATCCCAGTACACTTAAAATGTGTACCTTGAGTAACGTGTACTTTACAATGTATTTGATTACTCACGTATTTTGTGTAACTCCCAGCAATAAGTAAGCAGTACACCAGGTATCGCTATTACTACCACCACCACCACTACTACTACATGTCTGCTATCTACAACTTTTACTACTACGACTGCATATATTTTTAATAATTTTGTTGTTTTTTTTGCCATGTTCAAAACAAATCTGGGGGTTGATGTTATTTATTCAGTCTTTAAAGGGAATATGTTTACATAATCACCGGAGCTTTTGCATGTTTATTTTAAGGGTCGGCTCAGGGGAGATGGAGTACCCCATTGGGAATTCAAAACGTACACCCTGTTTCCCCACAACGCGACTTAATATAGGCCAGCCAGATATCTAGTAATTCTCCTAGCATATAAAACCCTTATATATCCCACTGGAGCCGGAAACCATGGACTACCTAGATTAGATGTTAATGGTTACTCAGTCTTAGAAAAACACCGCCTTTGTATTTCCGCCGGTCTATCCACACATTTAAAAGCTTTTGGAATAAGAGTAGTGTGAAAACTTTGTGGCCGCAAGTCAGACTAACAGAAAATCCCTCCAGACTCGCCTAAAGGGGAAGTTCCCACTATTCGAGCTTGATTGGAATCCGCAGGCTTTAAGCAGAGTAAAGCCGATTTCTTTTAAGGAAACATCGTTGATATTCTGCTCGTTTTGCTGTCCTCCCCCGTGTTTGCAGCGTAAACCCCCTGAATGCTAATCTCTAAGGGAAGTGGTTCTCAAAATGTGGTGCGGGGGCAGTGCTGGTATGCAGACAGATGCCGAGTGGATTGTTTGAAAAACCACCGATGTTTACAGATTTAGTGTTGGATAAACTAGTTTAGTTCTGTTTAAGATCTCGATCCAAATATAAAGTATGGTTTTAAAGGTATTTCTTGTTGAGTCCTGTTTATTTTGAAGTTACAACCAGCGTTCATTTTCTCAAGAACTATAGATTATATTTACTTTTTAGTCTAATTCAAGATTTAGTCAAAATAATATTAACATTTTGAATAGTAGCAAAAAGAAAGTTGTACTTTGTAGTGTAGTTTTAGATGACAAAATATGTTAGACCAGAGGTACCCAAACTTTTTTTTTTTTTTAATCAAGGGCCACATCTCAAAACATATTTGAAGCGGAGGGCCGGTGATCAATGCAGTGCGGTGTTTTATACACAGCTTTGACAGAGGTGCTGTGTATTGATAAATCCTGAACACATTCATGTTAGGTCTGTATCACACTGCAATGTGATGTTTGAGGTTATAGTGGTGGAAATAGTTTTGATAGTTTAAATTCTACTTTGAAATCCAAACATTACCATCAGTGATACACAAACTTTGCTAACTATCTCACCCAGACACCAGAATCCACTGAACAGGTGTTCCTTGAAACAGTACACCCCCCGGTGGTGTTGCTTAGCCCCTTACTTATTGTCACAGTTTGGGCTGGACCCCACACTCACCACGGCTTAGAATTCAGTGTCCCCTTTTAAGACAAAGACAAAACAAAAGTTAGACCCAGGAAGCCACGTGCACTATACTGACGCAGTGAGACAAGTTGGGGCCAATGCGTTATCCCCCCCTCCGCCAAAGACAACAGACCTAGCTTAAGCCTCTTTAGCGCCAGCCAGCCTACCACCGGCCCCGGAATGCAGACATCAACAGAGCAGGGTGCCTATTATTTAAAATCTTTTCATCATTCTAAGGAAGAAGGGAACTAGCTTTGACGTCGAGCAGCCCATGTATAATGAATGCTGTTTCTATCAATGTATGTATAATTAATCACATCGTGGCTAATATGGAGCCTCTAAGCTTGAGTGACACGGAGACTGGGAGGGCTACTGTCTCGTTCCATCAGACAGACAATTGATGGACTGACTTCCTGCGTGGTAGTACTTCTGCAGGTGGAGATTGCACGGCCCACATATACTGGGGCCTTTGTTGTTGGATTTTTTCGGAGAGCGTTGGGCTGATTGTTTGGATGTGTGAGAGAATAGGGAAGGTTTGAAAAATGAGACGGAAACTCAAGCAGGAAGCAGCGTGGTGCGAGCGTATCTGTTACATTGTGTGTTTGGAAATGTGTTGCTTGGTTTGCTCACCGACGTGAAAACACAGCGCACGTGGTCAAGGACGAGGCCGACTTAAGCACTCGAGGGGAGGGACTCGGAGGTGGGAGGAAAAACTCAAAGGTGCATTGAAGTGGAGACCTTTATTAGTGAAGTAGAGGTAAACGAACAACACCAAACTTCAAAAGTCCAAAGTTATACTAATGTTACCCATACTTAACCCAATACCACTTCTAACCACAGCATACTGCTACTAGTACAACTACTACAGCATTATGTTACTACCATTCATATCACTATAGCATACTGAGCTGCTCTTTCGTATAAAATGTGCTCTGTAAATAAAGACTCCGTTTGTCTAGCATTATTGCCACAAGTATGAAGTGCAGGGACCTAAGCCTGTTATAATAATCACTACATCGACATATCGTTCAATATATGAAAACTGGAACAATATTTTTTGGGGTCATTATTATTGTATGTACAGTTTTTTCTTACTACAGGGTTTTTTTTTGTTATTTTTGACAATAGCATAAGATTTAAGCTGTAAAAGGTTGAATAAATAACTTCTAGGACTCTCACAGATGCAAACTAAGCACTGAAGTGTTTCATTCTGCTGTTTATTTATTGCAGCTCATGATTTTTTGGGAATAGTTCCTGTGGTTTAAATTTGCTCTTGGGTTTTTGTGTCAGTGGTATAAATTAGTTTCAGTACTATCGTTTATTGTCTATATTTACTTCAGCAGAATATCAAACTTCCAGATTTGTTATAGTGACAGGCCTACAGGGAACTAATAAATTCTACCTTTTACTTCTAACAATTGCATGAGTAATGGCATCGATTTAGCCATGACTGATAGATTACTACAATAAACAAGGTCTATACTTCTGTAGTACTTGTGATATCACCACCACACAACCTGTTTTTTGGCATTTAATACTATAACTATTCCTACTGCCACTACTACTGAGTAAAAGTACAACTGTTATAAGTAAAGTATATAGTTACATCCCACCTTTGAAGCGGACTCTAATGCTGATTCTCCATTGTTGTAGTTTTTGTGATCCATTGATTGGTGATGAGTGCAACGATGCTGTGAATTTGGCAGGTTATTTGTTACACGCTTAGCCTTCTGTCACAGTCGATTGTGGATAATTTGAGTTGCATTGGAGCCAGTTAAATGTTAACAACTCTCTGTATTCATGACAGTGGGCCCCGTTTACGCAGAGAAGAGAGAAAGACGGCGGGAGAGGGAGAAAAAAAGGGAAATTTGTAATCTCATCCGCGAGCCATGGCTGCGCCTCGGGCTCTCTTTCACCCTTTTTTACTTCTGATCCTCCCTCAGGGGCTCTGGCTTCTCTGAAGGAAGAGTCAAATCTATAATCTAGCAGATGGCACTGGATCTATAGGGGAAATTCTATAAGACCACTGAAGGTGATGATCATGATACTGTGGGGAATGAGGTGACAGTGGCCTCACAGGTTCCAGCGCCTAATAACAGGAATAAATTTCATACCTCACACATAGACTAGACTCAGCCAAACACTTAGAAAAAAGGTCGTGGTGGTGGTCTTCGCCATGGGTGTCTGTCAGGTGCAGAAAACCGTGTGGGCACCCTTAGGCGAGGAGGCGGTAGGGTGCCAGTCTTGCTTGAGATTTAGTAGAGAAATTGTATTTGTCTTTGCATGACTAGTGTGAACAGAATGTTGTTTACTAAGCAGTCTGCGCGAATACTATTTTTCTGGTTTGCACAGAAACATAATCTAACTCATCGTAATATAGCACACAACACCAAAGTTTGATTAAACTCAACAAGAGACTTAATTGAAAAAGACAAAACATGCATGTACAAACTCTCCCAGAAACAAATGGCATAATGAATCTTTCTTATTTTTTTATAATTGCATTTAGCTCCCCTGGATTTCCTTGTCCCCGCCCCCTTATGACTTCCTTTAGCAATGGGATATCAATAATGGCGAACATAATGTGTAGAGCTTCCTTCCGGAGAGCGGGAGGGGAGTCCGCGGGTGCGCTGCATCTCCCCAGGACACAAAAACAATGGGGGAGCTAGCGAGCGAGCGAGCGACAAACGTAGACTGCTCAAACACAAAACACAACAGCGAAATCCAATATGACAGTTGTAATTGATTGTGTGTAGCGGGCTGCTTTGTGTGTGCGGTGCTGCGGAGGTTCGGTGTCCTCGAAAAGCACAGAAGGAGGGATGCTGCTTCTCAAATTGTTGATGTTAAAGGCATGCACCAGCCTTTCAGCCTTTCAGCCTTAATCTACTTTGTCCTCTGTTCATGCTCACATTTTATAGACAGTGGGAAGCTTCTGACTTGCGCGGAGTACATATCGCTAATCCGAGTGCAGAAACTTGTCAAGATATAACAGTAATGCATGTTGACATAATACAGTAAGTTACGTACAGTGACAATAACTAGATTACATGTTTGTTTATTGCTTTTTTCCTCGATTGCTTTGTGGGTATATATAGCACATATTACTCAGCAATTCTATATCGATTTCACGTCAATTCAACAACACTGAATTGGTCACTTTTTTCATGTTGCAAAGATAAACCTCCAAACTCTTCCAAAGAAATCATTTTCAGATGTAAATTATGCTCTTCCTTTACACTTTTAGAGGTCCTATATCATGCAAAATTGACTCTTGTGAGCTTTAAGCCATGTTAAAATGTTCTTACCTCCTCAAAAACATACCTGGAGTTGTGTTTTAATCCTGCATTATTAGTGTGTCTGCATCTCCAAAGCTCAAAATGCCGTATTCCAGTTAGTTCAAGTTAGTAACTACCTTCATGTTTTGTTCAGTACAGAACAAGTCCAGGGCTAAAATTATCCAGATTATTCTATAGTACAATGGAGCACGTCCTGTTTTACCACATGACATCACAAGGTGGAACAGGGTGTTTTCTGTTTGAGAGAAGAACACAGCCTAAATATACAGGATTTGTGTGTTGAACAAGCGTAATATGGGCCGTTTAAGCTCTTCTTCTCCTCTTCAAAGTGTAAGTTCAGTATGAGTAAGAAGACCAGTTACTAAAGCACCTTTGTATAAACATATTTCACAACACTAGCCTTATCATACAAGTAACACAACACTTGCGCTACAGTGTGCTATTGTTCCTCCTTCTTTTCTCTCCTATCTGTGCGACATCTGCTGAACTTGTCGGCTGTTTATTGGTGTAACAACTGGCATCTCAGCAGCGCTAAAGCTAGCCCCCCCACCACCTCATCCCTGGGCTCCCTGTGCCCCTACACACAATGAATACACTTGCATCCCGACTACAGAAGCAATTGTCACGCTGGGAGGAAGGCAAATCAAATCTTATGGCAGCAACTAGGCGCGGAGATTGCTTTTTCCCCCTCTGGGTGGCAGCGGCAAAGGCTGAGCTGCCCCGGGGCTGTCCACGGCATGCCGATGTGTACCGATCTGTGCCAATGTGTGCCGATGTGTGCCAATGTGTGCCAGTGTGAGTGATGTGTGCCAGTGTGTGCCAATATGTGCCGATGTGTGCCAATGTGTGCCAGTGTGAGTGATGTGTGCCAGTGTGTGCCAATGTGTGCTGGTGTGTGCGCCGATGTGTGCCAGTGTGCGCCGATGTGTGCCAGTGTGTGCTTATGTGTGTGATGTGTGCCAATGTGTGTGATGTGTGCCGATGTGTACCGATGTGTACCGATCTATGCCAGTGTGCGCCGATGTGTGCCAATGTGTGCTGGTGTGTGCGCCGATGTGTGCCAGTGTGTGCTTATGTGTGTGATGTGTGCCAGTGTGTGCCAATGTGTGTGATGTGTGCCAGTGTGTGTGATGTGTGCCGATGTGTACCGATGTGTACCGATCTATGCCAGTGTGCGCCGATGTATGCCAATGCGTGCCAGTGTGTGTGATGTGTGCCAGTGTGTGTGATGTGTGCCAGCGTGTGTGATGTGCGCCAGCGTGTGTGATGTGTGCCAGTGTGTGTGATGTGTGCCACTGTGTGCCCATGTGTGCCGCTGGTTTGGCCCCGGACAAAGACGTAACTGGGGTGGACTTCTAACGCACAAAGGCAGTGTCTAAAAGCAGCCATCATTCATTTTGTTTGGTCTCAATAGGACGTCTTAGGAGAATGAACAATCTTTGGATGGCCCACTTTCAATTATGTCATTGCATTTGCACAATACATACTGTGCTACTGTTGACTCATGCATGCCTTGCTTTGCCAGTGCTTTTGATAGAGAACTGTCTGCAGTCATTTGTGTTGTCGTGGTGAATGACATTATTCAAAATGCCTTAAATTCATATTTTTTTCCATTATCAACAATGAATAGTGTGTGCTGTTGTAACACCAGATTACAATTTCTAATCAGCACTTCTTTTTTTGTTGTTATGCAATATATTTTACCAAACATTATAGGTAATGTCTGTGATTAAACCTGTGATTGTTTTGCTAGATTCACACACAAATGTATTTATTGTATTTATTAATTTAAGAAAAGAGCCGGAGAGTGACAAAACACATTTAGAACCGAATTCACCTGTATTAAAACATACCTTTATATTGCACTGAACCATGCTGCAGAGTCCTATTGCACATACCCTTATTTTGCACTTATTCCCATTGCATTTTTAACTAGGTTTTTAGCAAGATAAAACAAGTACTGCACATGTTCCAACCTCTAAACATACTGTAGCTCACCCTTGAGGTATTTTGTTTTAGAAGTCTGTGCTACTTCTTGTATTTTTCCACTTAACTGACGCAAAACTATGACACATATTTACCACAGATACTATCCCACCAAACCAAGTATAATTATAAGAACATGGAAACCTGTCCCATGCACTGGCAGCTGATTTACTTCTGCAACTAAAAAAATTTCTGTACAAGGTGATCCGTCCATATGTTATAAATTACTATTAGTAGTAAATTATTGTCAGTTAAGTCTCCCTAAATGCATTTTTCTAACCATGCTGCTGTAGTTAGCTGCCCACTGTCAATCCCGAAGCCTGGAAGAGACGCCAATTCTGCACTTGCTGTTGGTTGTTAAAGGCTAATTAAGGCTAGTGCCAAAATCTCCAGCGGGTCATCTCCTGTCCATCTCTCCTTCATCTCCTTTTTTTTTTTCTACTCTTTCCTCACTCCTTAATAAGCCATCCGTCTTCCAGCTACACCGGTGCCCTCTCTTTCTCTCTCTGCTTCTCCAAATGAAAGGAACAATAATTACTCGGTCAGTGCGGCCCTCTCCTCCAAACAGGGTCTTGTCCCCATCAAAAAAAACACATTGTCCAAACGTATTAAGTAGCCATTTGCAGACATCCTAGCTGTAGTTAAGCCCTGCTCCTCCCTGTTCGCCTGCAACTTGACCTCCCGATGAGATATATTGACATGGCCGCCAATTTGAGGTCAGTCCAGAGAAGAAAAATGTGTGGGCAGTCATTGTATCTTTTTTTTTTCGTGCAGGAAGCTAGCGGCTAATGCTTCCAATTCTCTGCTGGACTAGGCGTTCCTAAGTGAGTCATCAATGCCCAAGGTTATGCCCTGGCGTGTTGCCGGTTTGTTTATTTCCAGTGACAATTTGATAAATAGAGCAAATGGGGTTATCTCCTTATAGCCTCTTGATTTATGAGTGGCTACTGTATGAGAGATACAGTGGAGAGATGGGGAATGGAAGTGCTGATTGGTTAAGAGCTACCAGCACTTAAGACAGCCCTGTGTAAAAACCCATACAGAGAATTGCATTATGGGTTGGAGTGGAGAGCTATAGTTTGCGCAACAAGAAAACCTGCCAACCAAACCCGTTACACAGAAGACACTGGTACGAGAATGTTCTATCTGTGTCTTTTAAATGAAGTTTTCCCCTTGTTACTCATGCCTTCAATTTTCATTAGGGTGTCTCAGCATGCGCAGCTACCGTTGAGGGAGAAGAGGCTTAAATCCTGTTTACCGGGACTATAGAAGTAGAACTCTTCACCAAAACATGTGCTCGGAAGAAATAGGGGGCCACAGTATGAAGTTTGTAGGATGCACAAGCTCAAAATTAGCACAAAGGCGTATAAGAGATCTCGAAGGAAGTTTTGTCTGACTTGTGTTTGGTTGTACTTTATAATGTGCTTGTCTTTCAGTATGTTTGAGCATGGTAAAAATAACTAGGTGACAAAATACATTTATTTTTGAAAATGTATGAATTTAATAGTAAATGTAGTAAATGCGTTCACTTTTTTTTTTTTTTTTTTTTTTTTTTTTTTAAGATATAGCCAAGTTAACAAGGATCCAAGAAAAGTTTATACCTGAAATACATGGCCCAAAAGTCACTGACAGTTGAAAAAAATTCATAACTTTTTTGTTTCTAAATATTTTTCTTTTCTTTTTTCAGTGCATTTAGAACTACCCTTCCGTTAAAGGAATAATAAGTGGTTTTCAAAGACAGGGGGCAGAATGTGATCTCCACACACACCTGACTAGTCCTGATTTCTTCCTGTGGGACTATCTTAAAGAAAAGGTGTTTGTGACTAAACCTCAGACAATAAACGACTTAAAACGTAATATCGAGGATCAAATAAGAGCCATAAGCCCGGAAATGCTTTCAAATGTTATGCAAAGTGTGTTGGATCAGGCTTTTCAGTGCCAAGCCCAAAATGGCAGACGCTTAAAAAACATTTTAAAAAATTACGACATTTTTACTTCCCCTAGTTTAAGTAGTGATAAGTTCAAGTGTAAGTGAACAATTATAACAGTATATATTGCCAAAAAATCTCAGAAGGTTCAGTTTAACTACTGCTAAAATTTGGTGAGTATAACTAAAGAATTACAGGAGCTACTGAAGATTTAAAGGTGTCAGTGACTTTTGGGCCACCCTGCACATTCACAAATTGAGGCACTTTTTTTTACACTTTTTAAACTGGGATCCAAGTAAAGTCTATACTGGAAATATTTACCTTTTACTCTTCCCTTAACATTAAAGGTGCACTTTATGACCTCTGGTGGAGGGTTCGGCAATATGGCATTAAACAACCCAACCCATCATGTCTGTATAATGCCTCAGTCGTCCAGGTCTGATCCACGGCAAAAGACGAAGTTTAAATCTGTCAACTGGACAAATCGTTGTAAGACTGAAGACCGAAGCCGGATGAGCAGCGAAACGTCTTCACTCCTACAACGATTTGTCCAGTTGACAGATTTAAATTTGGTCTTTACCAACCCATCTCCATGGAGACAAGCAGATGACCCAAGTTACAGATCACAACTTTAATGCCTCACTGCGGAACATCTAGGCAGTACCGTCCCATCTCCAGAGGCGCTGTACACCTCCACCAGAAAAGTTACATAGTGCATCTTTAAATAATAAATCCCAAACGACGCGAGCCTGTTGTGCACAAGCCCGTGTGCACTTCTTGTACGTGGCAGAAGTTCTAAATGAATGAAATATTACATGTTAATCTTTAATGAACAGTTAATCTGAAATGTGCTATGTTGCTCCCGCTGCTACCTTTGATATTTAATGGAGTTAAGCTGAATGGGAACAAAAGGAGTCGGGGGTAATACAAAGAGTACAAACAGTGTGTGCTGCATATTACTGACTAATAATCAAATGTTAATTAAATTCTTTTTGGTGAATAATCTTCTCTATAGTAATGAGTTAAGGTTTAATTAGGGCTAAGTGGCAAAAAGGAAGATGGAAGCATGCTAACCTTCAGTGCAAACACTTGGCTACATAATTTAGCGAACGCACCCCTCGTGTTGTTTACTACTGCGGAGGTTCAGAGGGAGGCGGCAATTAAATGTGATCGAGATGAGATGGACTGTAGTTATATGCATCCTAATGAGCGCTTTATTAAAAAAATACAGAGATAATCCGCTATCACTGACAATACCGCATATACAGATCAACCAAAATGACATAAGTGAACGCTAATAGTCTGATGTAGCACAAACCGCTATATATCGTGCACACTAGCTGCAAATTTACCCAAATAAGCAATCAAGTTTAGCGTAATTTACCAAATGAAAATAGCGTCGCCAATTTTCTTTTTCGATTTAACAACTTTGAAGTGCAAGTTCACTCTGTAATACATTTCAATTGTTTTTCATTAAGTCGCTATTGATAGCATTATCTTAAATTAGCTTAAAATGGGAGTTTAATGCGTTCTTGACAACTAGCAATTTGGCGTTTCGACCAAAGTCTTCATGTTGAATTGCTTGACAACGTCCTAATGAAAAGAAATGTGATTGATCATTGTAATTAATAGATATAATCAGATATCAATCCAAGACGTTTTTAAGCAAATATGACTCAATCTTCTCTTTGCAAAAATAGCCGGTGAACTGTCAAAGAGTGATTAGTTTTTACGCTAATATGCCCCTTTGCTAACACCTCCCAGCGCTTGTATCTTTGAACTGGTGAGATAAAACAGTAAACTGCTAGCAAAGCGGGACATATATTTCCAAGACTCTCGCACATTTTTCATCAAATGCAAACAGGCCACTGGAGCTGTTTGCTGGAGGTAAACACCACTCATCGCTGCTCTGATCTGACACACTCACTTTGACTTATTTATGCATTTGGATTCATCTCCAAAGACTTCTAAGTACACTGGGATTAGGATGGTATTTGACGCTTCATTTCCTCTCCTACTTTCCTGGTCTAATAGATACAGGATTATTATGTCATATTAAAGGCCTATGGGTACAAGTTTAAAGTCAAGGATGCCCTTTATCTCCTTGTGTTTTTCAAACGTTGTATCGTCTTTGTCAGAACGTTTTCCCATATATGTTATTAACGAATTAATATGTTTCCCTTAAGTGCCTTATTTAAAGATGCAATATGTAACTTTTCTCGTGAAGGGTCCGCTTTTGCTTGTGTCTGTGGAAACATTATGCATTTTTGCATTTTCAGGCGTTTTTAACTGCTTGAACATATCTTAACTCTGGAGAACCAAGAGCCTTTTTCTTCTTTGGAAACTTATGAAGATTGCATTAAATTACTGCTATAATCTGTGAAAAGCGCATATATAAAAAGTTTACTTATAAGTTCACTGAACACTGAAATATCCACTTTTTAAATTTTAACCCTTTATTCCCTAATTTAGGATCAGGGCCAAATTTGACCCATTGGGCTCAAAAAACCCCACAATTTATCCAAAAAGAATGCTGAGAACACGATTTCTAGACATTTTTTTTTTTTTTTTTTTTTTTTTTGACAAAAAACGTTTCTTAGATAATTTCATAAAGGAGTGGCTGAGAAGAAAATTTTGTTCGGGTAGTTTTCCAGCTCAACAGGTCAGCCATCTTGTCACTACCACTCTGGCTTATTTTAGTTCAATATTCATCCACTAGGTGTCTCTATGCAGGGCCAGAAGTGGCACTCTGGGCTTTTTGAATTTTTTTAATTGAAATTTGACTTTTTTTTTGTTCATTTTGGGTAGCGGCCAAATTTGACCCCGTGGGTTCACAAGGGTTATAAAGACATGTTCTTGCTTTGAGCGGGATCGCTTCTCCATAGATCTGATCCATAGCTTCATCAAGTGTCACCAAGTGTTTGTTTCCAAGTTGAATACCAGACTGTGGAACATGCCAAAGCAATAACATCTCCGTGGACACAAAGAGGTAGCAGATCCTACGTCAGAGAAGTTACATAGTGCACCTTTATATTTGTAATAGAAACGTATTCAAATCAAAGTTACTGTGTGTGTCTGCTGAAAAGGATCGTACAATTCAGTTCTCCAGATAATCACCCTTTCTGCCTCTGTACCTGCATTAACCTTTCTTATCACGGCTTTTTGAACAACCCCTTTGATACTGGTACTGTTGCTTTCCAGGGAAGTCAGGCATCGACAGAGGCTTTTATCAGGTTAGACGATCTAAGCTGTGGAATTTTAAGCACAACCCTTCAATTCTGTGCGCCAAAAACACCTGCATCTTATCAAAGTTGTCAGATAAGGGATAAGATCTTGACCTTTTTACTGTGCGACCCGGAAACTCCCCACTGCGGGTTGGACGGCCTCTGAACCCCTTAACTTCTGGATGCTCGTGGAGTCCATGTGTAGAGGTTCTTCTGGTGAAATTCATAGAGCAATAAAAAAGGATGTGGGATTCTTTGAACTGCGTAGTCTAATGTGGGTCAGAGATGTAGCTCTTACATATTCTGAAAGCCGTTTCATCTGCAATTGCAAAGTTAAAATTCCCCTGGTACACGCCTAATTTCATCTACTTCCCTCACACTTATTTATTTAAAATTCATAACCTTTAATATTCTACGACATGGTGAAAGTGATGAGCTCAGAGAGGGGAAAAAAGAAAAAAAAAAAGGGAAACTTTTCATTCCAGTGGCATCATAGTCAAGTTTTCCCTAATGACTGAATTTTAAAGATGGAGGGGGAGAAAAGAGGAGCAAAGAGGAGCAGAGAGGAGCAACGAGGTGCAAAGAGGAGCAAAGAGGAGCAAAGAGGAGCAAAAAGAGCAGAGAGCAAAGAGGAGCAAAGAGAGTGCAGAAGAGGAGCAAAAGAGTGCAAAAGAGGAGCAGAGGAGGAGCAAAGAAAGAGGTGTAAAGGGGAGCAGAGAGAGCAAAGGAGCAGAGAGGAGCAAAAAGAGGAGCAAAGAGGTGCAAAAAGGGGAGAGCAAAGAGAAGCAGAGAGGTGCAGAGAGGTGCAAAGAGGAGCAAAGAGGTGTAAAGAGGAGCAGAGAAGAGCAAAAAGGAGCAAAGAGGTGTAAAGAGGTGCAAAGAGGAGCAAAGAGGTGTAAAGGGGAGCAGAGAGGAGCAGAGAGGTGCAAAGAGGAGCAAAGAGGAGCAGAGAGGAGCAAAGAGGTGCAAAGAGGAGCAGAGAAGAGCAAAAAGGAGCAAAGAGGAGCAGCGAGGAGCATCCCAAGTCTGTTGTCTGAACATTTCGGTCGCAAACAGTAAAAAGAGCATTGCTATTTTGCTGAGAATAAGCTAATGAGAGTAGTTGATTGGGGCAACAGGAGGTCAGTTGGCCCACAGGTTGGCGGTGCAATTCCAGCTCCCACAGATGAATGTTGTTGTGGTGTCCTTGGGCAAGACACTTAACCCACCTTGCCCCGTGTGTGTGTGTGTGTGTTTCCTTGATGTAAAGTGCTATATACAAACATGACCATTGTTGATCTGCTCCTGTCTGTTTCTCCAAATCAAAAATGTCTTTGCTATATTTTTAGCAATAACTTTTTTTTTTTCTTTCTATTTACTTTAACTTGCACAAAATTCTAATTAAAAAAGAACTGTGGCGTTTTAGCGTTAGCAAAACCAGTGTGTGTCTAGCGTTTAGGCTACATTGCTAATTTGCTTTTACAAGATGCGGTCACAGAGTTTTTTTGGGTTTTTTTTTTATGTTCGGTGGAAGTAAACAAACCTTAAAAGATAATTTATCTTCATAATTTATTTGGTCCACTGGTAGAGCAGCCACTTCCACACACAACTTCTAAAATACAACATACCATAATTTGTCACAGTGGTTTGCTATGATCAGGTTCAGGCTTGTTTTGCACCAATGTTTTTCTTTTTTGATTTTTTTTTTTTTTTTTTCAAATCATATTTTTAAGTCCCAAATATGACTCAAAGTTGCTTTACATAAAATAACATCAGTTGGCGGCAGCGCTGGTTACGGTGGCCCTTCCCTCTCGCAGTCAGCCTCTCCCCGTGTGTGCTTTGAAACAGAACAACCCCTAGTGATGCGCTGCTCACTGGGGCCTCTGTGTAAAATAACATTTCAACTGAAAGCCAATTAGTGCTTACATTATTTTGTTGCTGGATGTATTATTAATAGCACCTTTCTTTCTCTCTTTGCCCCCCTCCTGCCTCCATCACCATTCCACTACCCCCTACCACCATCCCTCCTTTCCCGTCTCTCTCTTCTTCTATTTTCCAGACCTGAGAACTACTCCATCGACACCAGCTACGTGAACAGCAGAGCCCATCTCATTAAAAGGTATGTCTTGATTAGAAACGTTGTTACCATTGTTATCTGTAATTGTTTTTATCTCATTAGGCTACGGTTACACATGCTGCAGCACCACATGTGTTCCGGCATGTACTTCAATTACTGTGGTGCAAAGGGTGGGGGACTTCTCACAGGGAGGGATTAAAAGGCAACTCTCTGTATTGCATCCAAAAAGCTGTTATCAAATTATAAAGCAGTAAAATGAGGTGATGACTTTCATATTTCATATTTAGAGCTAAAGTTGTTGCTTGCGCATAATGGTGTTTATTAACTGAGCGAGGAGAGAGGGGAAACAGATGTGGAGTTGATTTAGGTGTGTCTCATGAGGATTCGCAGTTTCAACATTTTCATAAACAAGAGTGGTGAGCTTAGACTATGTAGGTGTCATGTCGGGTTATACAGTGCTCAGGGTTTCTATTCAAAGCTACATTGTGTGCGCTGAATATTCTCTTTAGAGTGGTAAGTGTTTGCGTTCATTGAAGTTGTAATACACTACTTGAGTATAGAGTTTCTTAAGCGTAAACTATTTACTATAGGGCTGCAAGATTCATCACAATCAAAGTGAAGTGGCAATTTGAATGTATGAAAATAGCAAATCACAAAGGCTGCAGTTTTTGAAGTAACATCATTTCCTCCACAAACAGCTAAATCCCCTGTGTTATTCTGCATAAAAACAGCTGACCGTGTAGTTTAGATGTGTATAAACATGTTCTGAAATGTCATTCTAGCACGAGTTCAGACATGGGCAAAGTACGGCCCGGGGGCCACACATGGTCCTTTGGGCTTATTAATCCGGCCCACCGAACGTGATCAAACTACATTAAAATAGGTACTGGTGAACCTTGTTCAAAATGTTTATGCTGTGTTTATTTAACTGAAATTTAATAAATTAATTATTAATTTAATTAATGCATTTGGAAAACAATTTGTACAATGAGCCTTGCATATTCATGCTTTGCTACATGTTACAGACCAAATCTCGAATGTAATATATTCATATGTATATCCTAACCCAGCTCCTCTGTCAAATTTTAGAAACCATTGTGGCCTGTGTGTCAAAAAGTTTGCCCACACCTGTACTTCTCTGTCAGTTCATATTTCTTCCTCTTGTTAATTCTGCTGAATGTTTTTATATATATATATATAACTATACATACTATATATTACTATAGAAACTATACTACTATAGAAAAAGATTTTAAATCACATATTTTCATAATACATGTTGAGTAAAAGTGATTTTTAGACACACAAACTAATGGAAAGTTAAGATTTGGAATATCAAACATGTACATGATTTATGAAACACACATGTTTTGTGCAGTTTCCACGAGATGCTAAATATTACCCAAGCTCTTTCTCCCGTTTTCTAGTCATCTATCCTGCTGTATTTTCTAAAAGCCTACCTTGAACAAAATACTACTTTTATTGATTACATTCCCCTCAAATCCAACACAGTATTGACAAACCATAACATGGCATCCTAACTTTCAAAATACTTTGCCTCTCCACTTTCCTACACAACCCTGGAGTTTTCAAAACAAACCAAACATCCAAACTTCAAACCCACAAGTTTTAGATTTCAAATCCAATACGGCTTCCTGCATGTTTTCAACTGTTTGCTCTTATCAGTCGAAATCAAATAGCGAATGTGGGCTTAGTCAGACAGGATAAACCCGAGGAATGCAGGTGAGGGGCAGGATAAGGGGTCATACAGTTACTCCCCGAGCCGCAGACTGCCCTGTAACCGAGCCCTACCTCGAGAGCACAGTCCTCCCTTGTTACCTGCAGCCAAGAACCACAAAGCTTTCTCTTTTGTCTCTGCCCGTCCTTTGCTCTTTTGAAAGACCATTATAGCCATTTCTGTGCCTTAAAAGAATCCGCCCCCCTCATCCGCATTAATGTAAACAAAGAGCATTCAAGTGTGTGCGGACTACAAAGCCGGGCCCTCAGGATCCGGCTCCATAGCCCAGGGTCCGGGACAGGTGCAATTACAGTGATAACATCAGAGAGAGGCATTAGCTCCACCGCAGAGGCCCCTCTCTCCTGGCAGCACTCGGGAGGAAGGTCTGGGAATGCGGCTAAAGCTGGCTCCTGCGTGTCCTTCAGGCCGTCTTCACCTTCAGCTGTGTTTGCTCACTTCTGTTTACTCTAGCCTCTCTTCAATCTCCCACCGGACCCCCTGCGCCATTCTATATAAAAGCATAGAGATTTTTGCAGATAGATCCACTTCTTTAAGACTAAAATAACAGCGTCTTGAAGGTGGTCAGCGAAAATGTGGAATATAACAGGATTTCAATGCAAAAGTGAAATGAAATATGTAACTTTAGCAATTATTTTGTGTTAATTTGCTGCATTAGGAAGGGCATCTGGTGTAAAACCTATGGCGCTAAACAGTGACCGCCTACTTTGAGGTTCCTGAAGTACATTTTCCATTTGTTTTTCCCATAGCTTTTCCAAACAAAAATAATAGTAAACATTTTAAAGATTGCTGTAAGCTAATCAGCTAGCCAGTAATTAACAATCATGAGTTTTAATTATATATTTAGATTTAATTATATATGTTATCTAATATGTTTTTTGGACTGATACTGGTGGGCTACTCATGCTCCTGAACCACTCTTTCACAATTTGAGCCCGATGAATCCTGGCATCGTCATCCTGGAATATGCCGGTGCCATCAGGGAAGAAAAAAATCCATTGATGGAATAACCTGGAAATTCAGTATATTCAGGTATCAGCTGACCTCATTCTTTGAGCACAGACTGTTGCTGAACCTAGACCTGACTCGTCCCTATAGGCTCGGACCTATTTGCTTAGTTAAATCCAGGTCCGACTTTTTTTTTTTTTTTTTGGCCAGGCGTTGTATCTATCTGAAGGGATCGTACCTATACCTGCACGACTGAGGGATCACGCAGACATCTCGATCGTCTTTGACTGTTGATTGCTTTCTACTCTACAAGTTTCAGCCCCTAAACAAGCGCGGCCTTCATTTCCATATGTTATTGACGTGCGCCTGCCTTCTCCGAAACCCAATATGCTGTCTATCAATATACACAGATGGATAAATCCCATACTTCTTCCTCCTACGGCGACAACACATGTTTGAATCTTCACCCTATTTAGCGTTGTTTGTAAAGCAGAATTTGTTCCAGTGGGATGAAAATCAAATGAAGGGAAATCACGCTGTTCCTTTGCAGCTGTTGACTGTGGCGCCCCCTCCCATGCACCAGCCTCTTTATTGACTGCGGGTCCCAGACAAGACAGATGCTGCGTTTGTGTGCTTCCAGCGTTTGCCTGCATCCATCTTCTTCGGAATTCCTGATTGGGGCAGTATTTGTTTGATCGTTGTGAGCGAGGGCCCTCCTGTTTGTCCGATTCGATGTCCTTGAAGCTGGGAGCATTTATCCAGAATGTCCGCTCCCTGTCCAAAACAACCCGAGCAGACGCGGTTATCTCTTAGGGTCACTTCAATCAAAAAGCCTCTCAGTGGATTATAACTTTGTGTGGAGAAATGTGGAGTGGGAGGAAGAGCGAAAGAATCAAGTATGACGATGAGGGAATCTATTGGAAAATGATGTTTAAAATGATTCTTTCAAAACTATTGCATTCTTACACATGCAGATTATACATGTAACTTTGGGTCTAAGAGTTAAATTACCTACATCAGGGGTGTCCAACGTTTTTTCACTGGGGGCTGCATACTGAAACATATTTGAAGCGAAGGGGCACAGACCAGACTCGATAAAAGGTGCATTTAACACGGGTTTGAAAGAGACACTGTGCCTTTAATAAGACTCGGAAGATTATTTTCAGGTCTGCGTCACAATGCAATGTGATGTTTTTTGAGGTTGTAGAGGTAGAATCTCTTCAGTTTGTGGTAAAATACTTCCTGATCCATTGGGCCAGTTTAGGACGAAGCACGAGGGCCAACAAAAATCGGTCTGAGGGCCGCATTTCGCCCCTGGGCCATAGTTTGGACAGCGCTGACCTCAACGCTACTGGTCTCCATTGTTTGAAGATGAGCAGGGATGGAAGTATTGCGCATGAATGAGGAATATGATTTTTTTTTTTTTTTTTTTTTTTTCCCTGTGTGTTTTGGATTGGAAAAAAAGGACAAAAGGTTTAAGCAACATCTTGAGAAGGTATAATTTTCAACCAGGCAAAATATAAAAGAAAATAAAACCAAAAAAGCCCATATCTTGTGTTCTCGTTCTCATGAACCCAATCTCGTTTCTCGTCTTGTGGAAATTGTGTCTTGTTCGAAATTAGTTATATAATGAACAATAAAATCGTTATTAGGTGGGTGCAGGGTGCCTGAGTGATTGGCTAATTAGGATGCAAGGAGGTTGATGAGAATTCAATCCTTGATCGTGTTTTGGGAAAAAATGTGCCAATGCAGAAGAAATGTAAACAGTTCTGTGAGTCATTGGTGTACCCTGCCTGAGGCCAAAATGCATAATAATTCAAATCCGTTACAAACTATTGAAAATGTTTAAATGACTAAATTCTCAACAACTCAATCCAAGAAGCATCAAACTCGTCAATGCCTGCACCCACATTCAAAGGGAGGGCATGACAACCCGGAGACTTAGACATGCAATTTCCGAAGACGGCAGGAGATTGAGTGACTGGATGTGTGCGTGTGTGTGAGTCCATGTTATTTGACAGTTAATCAACATACCCGTCTCTCCTCTGCTCCCCCTGCTGGCCCCCATGTAGCACATCCACTTTCAAGGACCTGGAGGGAAACAGCCTGAAGGACAGCGGGCACGAGGAGAGCGACCAGACGGACAGCGAGCACGATGTCCAGAGAGGTCACTACGTCGACACGGCTGTCAACGATGTGCTCAACATGACGGCGCCCCCTAATGTGTGCCAGCTGCCAGAGCAAGGTAAGGATAGAGCTCGCTGTGAAGGAGGGCCGGTGCTTTATCGTGCCAAAATAACAGAGGGTCATTGACTTCGGTGGAGATTTGTGAGGTTGGGGATTCCTTAGGAAAGTTGCGCTTAGTTGGTTTGGAATTAAGTCAAGTGTGAGTAAGGGTTCAGGGTTGTGGTCAGACTAGTTACAGACAATGAAACTGAATAGTGAAACTACTACCCTCAAAAATGAGAATAAAACTTGCTCATATTTTACTCTGCTTATGCTTTACTTTTTGTGAACAGAAAATGACCGTATTAACATTGCATGCATTTAGCTGTAACATTGAAATGAAAGGCTGGATGGCTGCAATTAGTATCTCTATCAATTTCTTTTGGTATTATAAGCTCAAATTTGAATGATGACTCAGAAAATAGCGGCAATACCTTAAGTATCCCATTCACAAACTAGAAGCATTGACGTTCTGTGAAGCCAACGAAACAGCCTGGAACAAACCTGTACTTCTGAGTCTCCTTTGCTTATGTGCATTGCCGTGTATCCAGACTTGCACCATGCTCTGTTCTTGCTTTTAATGTCCAGGCTTGAACAGCTAATGCAGTGGAGCTCTCACTGCGGATCTTATCTTTTGATACTGGCTTATTATTGACTGATGGTTGCCAGTCGTCTGCTCGCCTGATGGGTGGTTGAGCCTCACATGTGCTGTCGAATGGTGGCAATTAGCTTCCTAACGGTACAAGGTGCACATCTACATATCTCCACGTGGGCGTCATCCATTATTCAGCATTAAGCAGTGAATTAATGTTGATGTTTCCGTTCGTTTAAAAAATTTGCTTGGCAGAAGTCGTGAAAGGGGTCACTGCGGTTCGTAGCTGCTGCCAGTCAGGCTATAAGGGAGAGATAGAGTAGTGGAATAATGATTGTCTACTATATTCACCTGAGGGTATTTATGAAGCTACAGGAGGGAACACCATATGCACAGGTGCGATGGCTCAGTGGGTCCCCAGCAGTAAGAATGGCTCACAAAGGTAATTTTGCATGAATGAAGGAGGAACACAGACTTCCCTGAAAAGAGCTTTCTCCCTCGGCCTGACCAGTGTAGTGCTCCAGATAAGCCAGCTATATTTAGATTAGCCTCATATAACATACCATTTTTCTTTCGCCCCAGTAAGGCTCTCTACATTTCCCTCTCTTATGAAAGAATCTTTAATGAGCGTAGACAACAAAAATAGCCTAACTTTTAAAAATGGGACTGTGAATGAGTTTTTTCCTTGTTCATTTTAATCAGAGTCTTGAGAAGCACAGACTAGACATGTGCTTGTCTTTGCGTTTTAATCAACCAGATGCCTCACAGTTTGACTGGGATAATAGAACATACACTATATGCTAATGAGAATGGAACATGCTTTCATTGCAGCTATTTAGCAGTGACGTAGCTGACAATGTCTGTATTGGGCCAGAAAGTATAGTGACCATTACAATCAAGTCAGTGTTCCCCTCTGCGGCATCGGACAGTAATGAACAATGAAAAGTGCATTTGCTGACTATTGGTTGCCAGCAGTAATTACTTTACAGGCTGCAAAAATCCCGCGCCTGTAAAAATGCATGCTGACAGGTCCGCTAGTTGTGCGATCTCATTATTGGAGACAATTAGAAATGATGTACATGAAGAATATTACAAGTGGGGAGAGCTCTCCGAGGCAGTTCTTTTTTCATTAACACCACCCATGATTGTATCTTCAGAGAAATGGATGCATGCCTCTTGAATGTGTAATGTGGAACACACTGCTGGTAAACACAAGAGGCTATTTCACCGCCATGTCCATTCGCTTTGACCAATAGATGATAACAAAGTTTCTGCTTGGAATTACAATTAGCCTGGGTTACTTTATTGGCGTCTTTTTTTCTCTCTGGCCATCTCCGGGCTTAGTGCTCCATGGACGGCAATTTTCTCCAGAAAGGATTTAACAAAATGGCTTCGGCAGAATCTTCTGCCTTTGTTTGAAAAGTCAGCGAGCGGTGGTGGTCACACTAGAGAGTAATGAGAAGCTGTTCATAATTATTAAATGAATTGGCCAAAGATCCTTACACGTTCAGAAATGTAATGACATAGCAAATGAAATCGTCCCTCTATTACCATCTCAACTGTCTAATTACATGGTTAAAGGCTATGTTGGGCTAGCGGAGATGAGCAGATTTAGCATGACGCGCGGCTCAGTTTGTTAATGTGTCATTTTCAGTTATGAACGCTATCTCTCTGGAAATTTCTTTAGCATAAGTAGTCATAAAATCTATTATGTGTGGTTCTTGAGCCTGTAATTCCCATAGTGTAATCCAGCAATGTTGGATTACGGTTATACAAGCCTTCCTAATCTGACATTCAAGGTGCCCTTTGGATGGATTGGCTCAGTGCAACTACTTCAACATATTGTCAAATAATATGACAATTGCCCATATTACAATTAATGATCCGCTGGTGGAAGTGGAATAAAAAATAGTTGATTGGTACTTTAAAAAATGTATGTGGCAAAATGTATTTTAGATTTACTTGGGTGACAGTGTGGGTATTAATACAATTTATTTATTTGTTTATTTTTCCCTAATTAAAATTACTTCATGCTATTTCTACCACCACCTGTGCAGTCAGATTTGAACTTGTTAGATGTCAAATACACGGACAGTTCCTTTACTAACGAACAATCATATATGTCTAGTAACACACAAAGTGTATTCTAACCACCCCGCTGCTCCGCTCCCTTCTGGGACCCAATGTGTTGCATAGTGCACCTCTTCTGCCAGCTTAAGTGCCAAACATGTCGAGAGACTGCAATTGCCAAAGGACAACAAACCAAAGATAGAAAGTGTCTTGTTTTTTAGTCTTTGCTTTTATTGTTCTTGTTTTCTTGCGTTGGTAACTGCTGAGAACAAAGGGAGTGAGAAGAATTGAGGAGGATGGGTTAAACTGCGGGACTTCCTCAGTGCAAATGTTTACCATTCCCACTGCCATGTAAAAAGGTGTTGTTTGCCCAAGAGACAAGCCATTACTTACAGCACAAAGAGGTCCTAGATTTCCATCATCTTGTAAGGCTTTCAAGTGCGAATGTGCGTGACAAGATGCAGCTGCTAACTAACCTAGTTCCATATCGCAATTATTCACTTGATATCAGTTTGTAGTTGTTATATTTGGCCGTGCTCCATAGTCTTATCCATAGTCATTTTTCATCAGAGACTCTTGTACCAGTTTGTAGTAAGTTACCAAGAAATCCATCCTAGACTCTTGTGAACTGAACTGTCAACTGATTTATGTTTTAATGACACAAAGGTTACACTGGCTTTGGGAATTTTCAACTACATATGCACCATAATAAGACAGGTTAAGTTGCACATACAGTATATAAGTCATAAATATACTTTATATAGGACATATTTGGGCGCATTTGATGACCACAATTAGAAAAGTTGGTCACAGATATAATCTTGCCAAGCTCTTACAAGACATTTTTTCATCTGTTCAATTAAACTTCTGTATTAGCCAAAGTAATATTCTTCTTCTAACTCTCAAGAGAGGCCAAGAATCTAAAAGCGGTAGTCTGACCTGTATTTTTTTCACCTTGGATTAAATCAGAGAAATATGTGAAGAACAAATTGCATGAAATCTTTTTGAACCTACACGGGGAAGGCTCGCCAGTACAATACAAATGGATGATATCACTATACTTTAAAATGAGGAGCAGAAGACTCATACTGAATGAATCCCTCTTTATCTTTATAAGCATGTCTGTGAAGTTGGAGGGGATTTGGTTGAAATGTGCGTGACATGCTAGCTTTGGCTCTGTAGCACCATTAGTGTCAAGGGAAGGGCCTCCAAGGGGCTGGTGACAAAGAAAGTGAGATCTGGATTTTTTTCCTCTTTTGATTGTCATAGCTTACGCTTAATTCCCGCCGGATATGGATGAGCCGTGGTTTTTAAGGATTAAGATTGGTGTATTGTTAAATGACTCGAGTTATCTGCACCAGGAGAATAAGGAAGAGTGTGGTGCCATGGCACACTGTCCGATTTGTCCCGTGTTGGTTATGGTTTGGAGAGAGATTTCCAGGTCAGTTGTAAGTGTTCTGAGTAAAAACACCTTTTCACAGCTTATTAGACTCAGAGGGATCTTGGAGACTGTTCAATTAGCCGGAGCGGGAACAGACTTCTTTTATTTCTGACATATTCCTTGGTTTTTACCTCTAGAGAGAATATCTCATCTAACTGTTAGCTCCCTATAGGCATGTGCCTGAAGCTATAGCACAGGAATGGAAGCCCCCTCTATGGGTAAAGCCTGTGTCTGTATTCCCTTCTTCCATCAGCAGATCCACAGGGCTTCACTGTTCCTAATTGATTTCAGCCCCACGTGCAGACCTTTAAGGCCTCTCTGCTTCTATCTGTCTGACTCTGCTTCTGACGACTGTCTGCAAACATCCCAAACCTCCACCTCCCAACTCAGTGCCAGTCAAGCACTCCCTCCTCTCGCCCCTGTTGAATTAAAGAACCAGTAAAGGCACGTCACATGTTCCTGCTGCAAATCTGCCCTAAATTCAACACGGGAACATTTCTAGTTTGCAGTTCTGTGATCTACTAACGAAAACGCTGACAGGTGTCAGAATGAGGAAGGCAACAGGAGCGAGGCTCTGCTGACAACACAGGAGCAGTGCAGACTGAGATGGAGAGATGAGGGGAGAGTCTCCTAAGCAGACTCAGCCGTGGAAAAGAAAAAGGGAAACAATAGCTCTGACAGGGAGAGATTTTTGTTCTATTTTGTGAGCCAGAGATAAGTCTGAACACGGTTTAGGATTGAGTGATTCTCAAACAACTCTTTATTGAATTAGGCATCAAAACTTGTCTGGTGATTCACACTGACAACAACAAGTGTAGCGTTACAATGTTTTATGATTTGATTAAGGTAGTAAACTCTATACAGAGACCATCCATTTTGATTTGGATTTGCCTAATCTAATGTGGTACCTGTGGATGTAAAATGGCTGACAGTGACAAAGAGCTTGGCACGGTGCAAGCATTAAGGAAGATGGAGTGTGTTCTTCCTCTGTTCAGACGCGGTGCAGAGCGCTTGACTAGCAGGTGTAGTGAGCTTTGTAATGAAGCCTCATGATCCAGATTTGTGCCTCTGAGGAGCCCAGACGTGAGGAAATAAAATGTAATTTGGATCCATGTCCATCTGGGCTCGTCTTCCTTATCGCGTCCTCATCTGCAAATGAAATGGAGACTGGCGGAGGTCGCTGGCACTGTCTTATCCAAATTACACCTAATGCAATAAAACAGAGCTGACCAATATTGATTTTTGCCCCTTGTAAAAATGGCAATCTGCTTTTTTTAAACATCTCGCTGCAAGGAGCTATTTCTGCAAAAGCAATGCTGTTTTCCAAAGTCGGAGTCACACCATGGAGGAATTGTGGTTGCATAAGCAAACCAACAACATGCTTTCAAAAATAATTTCTTCTTTGGTGTATTCAGAGGGGATGACTTTGCAGATAAGATGGAGGACTGAAACCGACTTGACATGTTTTGTTCTCTGAGTAATTTTTACAAGTTGCCTCCAGCTCCTCTTCGTTCCTCAAACAAGTGCTTCTTCTGAGGTTCAGGCTGCAAACATAGTGATGTGATAATGTTCCAATGCTGCAGCAGCAAAGCCCAAAACCTCATTGTGTTCAAGCCTCAGTATCGCTCCATGTCTCATCGGTTAGCATTTCCATATCAGCTGCTATCACACTGTGCAGGGGATCGAACTTTTATCCAAATTATGTGTTAATGCATATTATTAAATGTCTTTTACTGCATATTTTAGTTTAGTTAGCCTTTTTGTTATATGGGCAAACCTTTAATCAATGTTGCACCATCTTTGCTCATTGCACATTTTAAACAACTCCAGGAGCATTCTTTTTTGAGCGAAGACTGGGATATGAACTAATAAACTAATACGAGAATTACATGAATTTCAGAACAAGTTTGCAGATCCAAACAATAGGCACAACCAGATTTCCGGGATATTTTGTTCTTGGCAGAGGACATTCTGTTATTGAAATAATTAAAGCCTTTGCGGTTTGATGTGGCAACCCAAATTGCGATTTCCATTTGCTCTGCAGCCCAACTTGTGATGTCATAATCAAATAGAGCATTGAGTCCCAAACAGCCACAGAGAGCGTCTTGAGCACACGCGACATAGAAATAGGAACGCTTCATTATCTTCCAGGGTCTTCCAATGAGCCTGATGTATCTAGTTACAGGCCCTTCACACTGACAGCTCATTTTCTAGACAATCCTGGCGTTGCAGTTCACAACACGAAAGGGGAAAAGAGAGAGGGGAGAGAGAGCGAACACGGTGAAAGTGGGGCTTCCATTGCTTATTCATGACACCGTGCCTGACGCTAGGTGTGTTAATAATCTGGGCAGAAACCAAAGTGAATCGCATTTGTTTGTCGAACGCCAATGCCCAAGTCCAGGCACCAATCGGCAGCAGATGGGAAACAGAGAGGGGGGGGATCAGCGGTATACTAGACAGAAGGAAAGAAGATTAAGAACAGGTAATGTGCTGGGGTAGAGTGTATATAAAACTGAGAGGAGAGCGCACCTGAATCGTAAATGGGTCTAGGTAGTGTACACAGAATAAGAAGGAGAGGAGGTGTGGAGTGGGTCTTTAAAGGTTAATCAGAAAAGGAGGGATAAGGGGATGAAGGGAGGGAGGGTACACGGGAAGGATGCTTCGAGAGGGGCAAATAGAGTTGAGTCAAATAGGTAGAAGTGTTGCATTGTCTCGGCAGAATCCAATTCATTGATTATAACTCTGCGCTGCGAAAGCAAGGAAGTGGGTGATTTTTTACTAAGTGTACAACTGTGTTCTGTGCTCCAAAGTTGCTGTGGTGGAAATCTGAAGGATAAAAATCAAGAATTTGAAGTTTTGAGAGACTACAAGAGAGACTTACATTTAGTATTAAGATAAGTTAACAAAAAGGCCTTTGTAAGAACTGTTTTTGAAAATTGTAACCAAAGTTTTGGGTTGGTAGGCAGTAGTAGTTGAACAGTTGCATTCTACAGTTAGGGATTAAATGTTTTGAGCAGAAAGAGCTACTTATTCACGATTTTCTGTTCCAATCAAAGTTGTTCAAAACCAAAGTAGAAACAAAACATTATAATTGTTAATATTAATACATTTTTAACAATTATGATATAGTTTTGGTGACCCAAGACCACAATATGGTCCAATGTCCAACACAGAAACTTGCACTTTCTTTGATTGTATTGTACGCCGTAGTTCACATATTTTAGTTGAGTACCGAAATGTTATATTTTTGTTGAACGCACATTTATAGGACCCTCGTTCTATCTCCAAAATCAAACCAACTTTCACCCATCGCCCCCCATCCCTGTCCCTGTGTGGTCTGGTCACTACTATAACCCCAACAGAATCTACATTTACAGCTGGGTGTTATCTGGTCCTGGTGTAAATTCTACCTAATGAGAGGTTTACAAAGCTTTAGTGACACATTGTCCTTTATGGCCCCGGCTCTGCAAACATCAGGGCTGAGCGCACACACACCGCTGACACAACAAAGGAACAGTGGGACGAGGCAAAGGAGCGTTTAAAACAGACAGAGGTTTGAGGAGATAACATTATGTGAAAGTAACAGGCACACATGGAGACAGTGCATCAGATTATAGTTATAAGCATCAATCAGTGGTACTTAGAGATGGTTATGCAAGATTAGAAGTACTGGTGCGAGCTCAGTTTGTGTGGTCTATATTCTCGCCATTTTCTTTGTTAGCTGTGCAGAGTTGAATGCAGTTTCAAAGTTACTCATTTTCTTAAATAGTGTTTTAGATCCAGGCAAGTTTTGCATTCCAACATGTAGATTTGAATGTGGATTTCAATGGTCATTAATCTTTTATATCATCATTGACTGGATTATTGTATTTGCATAATTCAGATGCATTTAATTTGTATTGACTGCAGCACTCTGTATTATGCTATTGTTTTGTTCCAAGTATCACCAGATCTGGCCAGGACGAGATCAGACCTTAAAGAGCACACATATAGTTTTAATCTATGACACCCGTGGATCATTATGTTATCATTTTAATCTAAAACGATTTAATAGAAGAAACAAGTCCGCTGATTTCTGCGTTAGAAAACTACGATGCCCAATGGGAGCTGTTGCAGTGAAGACATAACAAAGAGTCAGCACCTCCGATAGATACCTGCACATCACACTAGCCAACAGCCGATTGAGAAAATAAAATAGGAGAACGAAGTAAGTACACAGCAGTGGGTGTGTGCTGGTGGCGGATTGATGGATGGTGATTAAATATTGCTCAAACATGCACGAATCACTCCAGATACAACTTTGAGAGGGCAAATGAGAAGGGGAAACAACTATAAGCTCTAAAAAGTAGATTTTGCAGAATAGGTTTGCTTTAATTAAGGCTAAAATGTGACTAAAGCGTGTATAAAGTACTTCTAATGATTAACCTAATGGAGGACACAAACATCTATAGACTTGTTTCTAAATTAAAACTCGATACCACAGTTTGAGAAACACTGGACTACACCATTACTGTACTGAGTTATTTTCCCGGAGCCCCTTTAGAGCACGACTTCCCCACCAGTGTGCTGATGACACGGTAGGAGTAAACAGGTATAAACAACCTACCGCGGACACCCTATCCCTATGGACCCGAGCCCTCTGTGTGTGGTTAGAAGTGGGCAGAGCGCTCCCCCGTGGAGCCCGTGCCAACCTGGGGCTTGTATTACAGGGATCCCAAGATATCAGACACCAAGCAGGCTGTGTTCCCTCCAGGCAGGGCCCAGTCTGGCAGCTGGCCCGCAGCCCAGATAGCTCTAATCGGCTCTGTTACCTGTAGCACTTACTCCTATTCACGAGCAGCGGAACTATGGCTACACTGCAGGGGGAATTAGAATACAGTGATATTTACCTAAAGTGCAGCTGTACTATGTGCTTTTAAGGTGGAAGAAGGGCGTTATAGTAGCAGTAGCAGCAGTTGCAGTAATGGTGCAGCAGTAGTAGTACTTAGTTGTATTTAATATTCCACACTCCAATACCAAATACTTCAAAAGGTGCGTTATGCAACTTTTCTCGGTGTGTCGGTCGCTTGTCTGTCACCGCATGGAGATGGTATTGCCCTGCTTCGAATGAAAAAGTAAAAGTATTTCACACTGTTGTTAAAGTGTAAATGCAGTGATATTGATTAAAAAATTAGACATAATTTGGTCAACAGTTGCAATACAAATCAATTTCTTATTATTTTTTATTTTTTTGTTTGCTCAAAGCCAAAGCTTGAAAACTTAAGTCTGGATGTTATCACGGTAAAAATAACCCCTCAAATCAAATGAAAAGTACTTTTTTTTAACTTTTCAGTCCAGTTCAAAAGTAGTAGAGTAGAAAGTACAGATATCTGCTCTCAAATGCCATAAAAGTAAAAAGTATCCACTGTAAAATTGACTTAAGTAGATACATACAAATTCTAAGCACTTTACTGCTTGTACTTTACCTTCCACTACTTGTACTGTCAACTGCTACTTCTGCTACTACAAATACAATATGCTGTAGTGCCTTGAAACAGTTATTACATTGTTAAATTACTGCAGTTGGTGGTATTACTACTAACACACTACTCTAAATGATTACTTTAGCTTTTGCTTTTGCATTAAGGAAACTTAAGTTCAGAAAAATATGCCTCTATACTACAATTATATACTACAATGAAGTAAATGAGCTGAGCAGAGGGATCCATCAGTACACACACGCAGCCATAGGGTCATGTGGAAAATAGGGAGGTTTTCTGTGCAGTATATGTGCTCGCCTCAGACACTTGTTTTATCTCAGCCCTCTCTTTGTTTGAAGGCAAAGATTAAGAATAAACTCCGCTCTCTTTAAGGGCAAAATCAGCTGTCTTCTGACAAGTGCATTGTAGGCCGCGCTTTTCTGTCTGGAATACAAAGAGACATTTATCACTGCAGCTGGGCTAAACGCAGGAAGGAGGGAGTGGGAGGAAAGGAGAGGAGGAGAGAGGAGGAGGAGAGAGAGAGAGGTGGGGATTCTCCTGTTTTTTAACCCATATCACTTCCTGTCTGTGGGAAAATCCTCTGCCTCTTCCGCTCTAATCCTGTCCAGATCTTGCCTTCATTTCCGCGCCGTACCACAGCGTCTATTGAGATCCCGGTAGCTTCACTTGTTATCGCGTCACCCTTGTTTTCTTCCATGGCAACATCATAACTCCCACAGAATATAAAGCAGGGATATGTAAAGTTATGTCCTGCTCCTCAGTAGTGGCAACAAAAGGTTACTACCTCGGGCACAGCGCAATAACATCTCCATATTCCTCCGCTCATGTTTATTCAGGCGCACGGCTTTATTTGATAACTTTTTATAGCTGAAGAAAAGCGGCGTATTTCTCGGCATTGTAACACAGAGGGATGTTACTTCAAGGGAGATTTGAAACTGGTGCTGGGATGTGTGGGTTTGCTGGGAAGATGGATGCAGATAACTTCATATATTTGTCTGGGAGTTAATCCAATTTCAATCAAGATCAAGTCATTTCTTAGCAATGTGCAAATTTGGTTGTTTTTTAATAGAGTTTGAGAGAGGTCTAGAGTCAGTTCTCATGTGGTTCGGAGCTTTGACTTTGAAGAGAAGTTGGGTTTTTTTTTTTTTTTTATTTTCCTTTCTTTTGTGTGTGTTAAATGGCACAGATTTAAATTCTCCATGTTCTTGAAATCTAAAATTTAAGACATTTTTAGTTGTTAGAAAATATAATAAAAAAATTGAGATTGATCAAGATTTATTATTATTATTATTTATTTATTTATTTTATTTTATTACTACTATTTTTTTTTTATTTGTTTATGATTCAATTTTTTTTTTTTTTTTTTTTTTTTTTTTTATTTTTTTTTTTTTTTTTTTATTTAATATATATTGCACAGCTCCAGTTGTATTGAAACTAGCCAAGCAGCTTTTTGCTTTTGGTGATGTGTCTACTGTTATTTTTTCAGTTCGAGTTTGGAGTTATTCCAAATTAGCATCACTCAAGAACACATACAGAGAAGTACAGATAATGTAGTAAAAATCACTCAAGTATTAAACTACCTGTTTAAGTGTTTTGTACATATTTTCAAGTCTTATGAAGCTTCAAATCTAGTGATTCTGATACAGATGTGCTGGATTTTGTTCAACAGAGACAATTGGATCAATCATGTTTCTAGCTGTTTTTATTTGCACATTTTTGTTGCTCAAATTATGAAAACCCCTCAGGCTTTTCAGCAGGTCTCAAACAATAACAAAAAACACTTTTACTTATCCGTCCTGCTCAAAAGTGTAGTGGAGTACAAAGTATCTGCTCTTAAATGTTGTGAAGTAAAAGTAAAAAGTATCAACTGTAAAATAGATACCAGATACCTAAAATGTGTACTTAGATATACTATTTTACTTCTTTAAACTACCTAAATAACTGCAGCCTTCACCATTTCCCATTTGTGACTACATGATGTGACAAAATGATTTTAAAACACCATAATACAGGCTTTTGTGTAAAAAAATGGAGCACAATAAAACGATCAAAGCTAGAATTATTTTGTCGAGACCCAGCGCTCCAGGGGTTAAAGAGAAGTCACCCACGCCCGGTCCATCGTTACCATTTTTCATTTACCAATTAGCATCACCGCTCTGGCTGTCCCTGCGATGACCCCAGCCAGACGCCACCGCCATTCTACATTTTGAGTGAGTCCCTATAGACAGAAGCAGCGCGTGTTAAAGTATTGATGAACATGTGTGCGCTGAGAGCTGGGAGCTGAGAGCCGAGAGCCGGGAGAGGGTTGGGTGAGTGCAGGGTGCTATTCGTGACCTTTTCTTGGCTAAAAGTCTTCGTTCCCATAGGGCGGGCAGCATGGGATTTTTACTGTCAACACGTCTTCATTTCACCCCTGACTCCCTTAGCGCTTCAGTGAACAAAGGCGCTAAGTAAATTGGTATGTGCATGGGAGATTTTGGGTTTTAATTTAAATTTAAATTAATTTTTTTTTTTTTTTTTTTTATTTTTTTTTTTTTTTTTTTTTTTTTTTTTATTTATTTATTTTTTTAAATGATTATTATTTGTATTTATTTATTTATTTTTTTTTTGACAGAGCGGCCTATGCTCATGCCATGTTACATTTGATTTGTCGAGTGATTTTAAGATTATTAAAACGCTACTTACACTCAGTCGTCGAGGTATAATCCCTAGCAAAAGTAAAAATCTGTCAACTGGAGAAAATGTTTTTTTGTTGTTTCGCTACTTGAGTTCTGGTCAGATTGCTGTTACACACTGAATTTTTCTTCTTTTACTACTTACCGATGAAACCGTCTCCTCCAATTGTACTCGTTGTCTCCTTACATTTACACATTCATTCTGTACTTAGAACAAAAAGTATAAACACAACAGTACATGCTGTAGTACTGCATACTACAGAATGCTAAAGGTCCAAAGTTAAACAGGACACATGTTTCAGTCGGCGCTATAGCTTCAGGTGCTACAAAACCCCATTAACGTCCTTCCATTTGCATTACACACATTATTCACAAAGCGCCTGGCTTGCTCTTGTACTGCAAATACGTTGTTTCCAGTAGAGGAAGGAGGCAGTATTTTTACCAATCCTTTAATTATCATGTGGCATTAATACGTTATCTGTGGCTGCTGTGATTCACTCCGCATAGGCGTATTTGTAAAAATCTAGCTTCTGTGTGCATTTCTACTTTACGTCTGTGATCGACTGATGAATAAAAGTGTCTTAATGGCTGCCTTTGCGATGTGAACGTGACTCCTCCACCTCCGCAGTCCCTGGCTCCTGAAAAGGGGAGGATAAAACATAATGGAAGAGGCTGGCTGTTAAGTTTAATGGCAGACGAGGAAGTCTCCCAATGGTTCTTTTTAATGATGTGCCTGTTCCCGTGCCGTCCTTGTTAAAGATGAGACCAGGATGTTAGCAGAGGACTGGGAGAGAGAGAGGAGACCCCCACTATGTGCAGACCAAAGAGGGGGAGGTCGTGTGATCGTCTGTGCGCTCCTACAGGTTTATATGAGGACTCTGATTCGAAATGGAGCTCAAAAAGTTGTATAAAGTAAAACCGTAACAGCAGCGTTGATGTTCCTGAACTTGATGATGTCATAATTTCAGATGGAGAAAGGCAAAACCTGATCATTTCTTTTAGTGACTAGACCGAACAACTTGCTATACTACCGCAAAACTCTGTATTTTGAGCGGCGCCAATGGAATGTCGTGATGTAATCTGAAAGGCAGCGATAACTCTGTGGGAGAGTCACTGTTTTTGAAAGAAATATCCAACTTCCAAATGTAATTATAAGGGATCGGCTCCAAAAACACGTCATTTTAATCTTATTATTGAATGTCCTTTGATAACGTCTCGGGGGTCGAAAAATGGCACCACTTTTTCCAGCTATTGTGCAAAAATAATTTCACTTTTGTTTATTTATGCTGACAGAAAAGACATCGGGCTTTGTACAAATCTGAAATCTGACAGTTAAACAGCAGATTTCATCATAGAATTCTGACCTGTCTCCACATCCATTTTAAAATATAGGGCTCTCTGTTTTAAGGTTGTTTGCGCATCAAAAACGCACCAGGAGGTCTTCTCTCCAACTGAAAACTCTCTGTTCCACCTTGTGATGTCATCACGTGGTAATACAGGAAGTGCTCCACCGTGTTTTTACACTCCACACACCTTCACTAGAATCATTTGGATCATTTCAGCCGTGGCAATGCCGATCTCTACTGAACTTAAATGTAGCTGTTAAGTTGAAAATTACCACTTCATGACATCACAAGGTGGAACAGAGCATTTTGACTCATGATAAAGGCAATGTGAGAATGAAAAAAAGCAACTCCAGGTAACTTAACATCATTTAAGTCTCGTTTTGTGCAGCTATCTCTTAAAGTGTTAATATAAAGCTTTGTGTGTATTTTTTACACAGCAGATTGACCCCAAACAAAGTATTGGCCTATGCAAAAAAAAAAAAAACTACTTCAAACCGTGCCATAAAATCCTCTTTGCCATTTAGCCCAAATCCTCCAGCTTCATCATTTTTTTAGCTTCAGACTGGAAAAGCACTTGCACCAGTCCATATCAGATACAGGTTAGTTGTTCCTCGGGCTAACTTCCTGCTCACCTGAGGAACTCCGGATGAAGAAAAGTGGGAGAATTGGATCTTTGACACCTGTCACTTCCACTCTGCTGCACCTCGCTCCCTACGCCAGCATAAGGGCTTTCCATGTCACAGCTCAGCGTGCTCCCCCAAGTGGGCACCGGGGCCTCGCAAAATCCAATTACCCGTGCTGTGTCAGACCCCTGCCAGCTTCCTTATGTACGCTCCTGCTCGTGCTCCCCAAAATCAACCAAGATGTGCCCATTAGTTCCTGTCGTCTCTTCAGGACCCCCTGTACCTTCGTCTCAATCTACGTGTTTATAGAGTTGGAGCGTTCAGGAGCTAGCTCGCGACTGGGGCACAGAGGCGGCTAATGCTACGGACATTGGTTTTGACGTTATGATATTAAGTGGTATCATGGCCGGGTCTCACTGTGGAGAATAATGGCGCCCGAGAGAGGAGCAGCACGCCGCGTTGGTGCCAAACAGAATGGCTTTGGTGACAAGGGAGCGGAACATTTCTCTTACAAGCTATAATGTACTCAGTAGGGAGCTCGCGGTTGTTCCTGGGCTTTACTTGCGGTTATTGAGTGACAGCCGATCTTAATCAAAGTGGGGATTTGAAAGGTTTAAATTTGGATTTAAATAAAATAGATGTTTTGAAAGGCAAAGGCTGTATCAGTTAAGCAGCCTTCATTTCAGCGTTAGTGATCTTGATTTAAAAAAAGAATAATAATAATTGCAAATCTAATCACATTTTCAAAGGCTATTGGGAAAACATTTTGTGCGTTGTGCTTTTGTCATGCCCCTTAGTGCAGGGCTGTTCAAACTATGGCCCGGGGGCCAAATGCGGCCCTCAGACCAGTTTTTATTGGCCCTCAGGCCTCCTGCTGAACTGGCCCAATTGATCATAAGCAGAACAGAAACAGAAAATTGAACTATTTCTACCACTATATCCTCTGACTTAAGCCTTAGTAACTTTTCTGGCCCCATTTTTGTCTCCATGGAGAGGATTTTTCTTTGCATTTTGAAATGTTCCACTGTATGGCATTAGCACATGTGCTCTTACTGTGCTCTTGCCGAGAGGTCTAACCTGTGGCCTGCTTCTATAAGTAAAAATACATTTAAATTCCAGGAAAAGCAATAACATCTACAGGAAGACGAGCAGGTGGCGAACCCTCCAGCAGAAAAGTTGCACAGTGCACCTTTAAATTAAACTAACTAAAAAAATGGATAGATAAAGGATAGAAATCTTGTCCAATATATCTCTGAGTTTGTTGTATTTGTTACTTTGCCAATCTTGTTACAGTTTAGCACATTGCAAATAACCGTCAGGGAGCCTTGACCACTTGTCCTCATAATAATAATAATAATAATGATGATACCTCTCACATTTACAGTGTGCTCAGCTCACGTCACTACTTGGCTCAGATCTCGGCACAATCATAACTTCACATGCTGTTAAGGCGGCCAGACCCAGGTATAAAGCAAGATATAAGAGAGAGCTGAGACAGTTCATCTCCTGGTTCAAGATAAAATGGAATATAAAACGCAGAGTCTGGGCTGACACAAAGCGAACAAGGCTGAATGAGACGGCATATCATATTAATTATGTAAGGCCACTGGTTTGAGGCGAGGCGGAGGTTTGCAGGTGGAGACGAGATGTTGGTTTTCTGCCCTTAGACCTAGTGAAAGCGCTGCTAAGATATGTTAAATCTCTCCATTTGGCTTCTTACTATATAGAGTTTGCTTCCTATCTTGTAGTGAATTGCATATTGCCTCGGTATTGGTCTAAAGCCAGTTGCCCTTTTATCCAATTGCTCATTTAGTAGATAAATGTATGTTACCGCTCCCTACTTCCATTGAAATGATACTGCATTTGCCTTTTATTTATCTAACTTTTGATTAACTAAGAAAATCGCAGTGAGATTAAAACACTTTCCAAATGAGTCCTGACCAGGAGGAATAAACAGCACTGCAGTAACAGAAAGAAGCAGCAAAATAACAAGTGCAAGTTAACATCTGTTGTATTTTAACTACGCAAACTAAGCTAAGATGATTGACTATACTTATAATACTTTTATACTCCCTATGCCATGGCTGGAGAACGATGTTCCAGCATAGCAATCACACTTTTGCAGAGAATTTTCCTCACATCTATAGATTTAAAATTGGAGACATTATTTACCTCCAGGATGAAAATCGCACCTGATATTTTTGGCATTAATGATTGCACCATGTAGTCACAGCGTCCCCAGGCCTCCTCATCGCTCTCTCCTCAAACGCTTTCATCTACCCCCCAACCCTATTCACAAATGTAATTTAAAAGTCTGTTTCTATCCCCCTCGCTTTGGCAAAAGGCTCAAGGGTGCGCCAGTAAATTAGCTCACTAGCTCGGTCAAGCTTAAATACAGAAATGCTGCGTTTGTTCCAGTGTGTTTAAAAATGTCCTCTGCCTAAGTATCAGGGAGGCCAAAAACATGGGCAGGTGGGCGGTCCGATTGGCCAGATTGGAGCGAGTGGGTAGCGTTGCCATTGGCCCTGCTGTGAAATGAGCATTGGGAGTGCATCATGGAGCAGTTGTAGCGGGCCTAAAGGACTGCTTAATTTGACGGCCGTCATTAGTGGGGCAGATTGGGACAGCAGTGACATTGGCTGTGTCATTATGGCCAAGTGCTAACTCTACAGGCCAACTATTAGCAAATACAGCAAGGAGCCCAAGTGCAGTGTTGCGTTACATTCTTGTATTGTTGTCTCGTTCATTAAATTCTCAGCGATTTCAGTCCTAGTTGATTGAAATGGCATGGTTCCAAATGGTATACAGTATCGGCCTACATGCTGTTCAAAGACAATAATCAATTTAACTTCAAATGGATAGGATTACTTAATGTGAGCATGGCATCTCGAGTTTCAGTGTTCTAATGACTTCCTTTGTAATTCCCAGTCATAATCGCCAGCATGTAGCATCATAACCAGAATGAGTGGTGAAATGTTCTTCAAATGTAACACAGTGGCTATATCATATTTTGTGTGGGTGTAAGGAACACAACCTCTTTGTCAAACTACTGTTTCTGCCTACTGCCTTTTTCTAATCATGTTGTCATCATTAAACTAAACAAACACATTACACTTAATGCTTTTTGTGTGGATTTTCTGCACTTAGAAACATCTGCCATGCCGTTTGTGGAGTGCACCTGAGATCGCAGGAAGAAGTCACAGTTTTAGTTGTAGTTTTCTATCCCTCTGTGCTTAAAATATCGTTTTATGTTTAGCTCATTGTTGTGTTGCCAAGCTCGTAGCATGACCCAATTAAAATCAAGTAAACATGCCACAAAAACAGCTGAATGTGTGTGATTTGACACAAAGCCAGAGAGAGGCTGCTGTATGTAGATGTGTAAGTCATCGATAATGCATTCAAGAGCAGTTGTGAGAGCGTTGACCTTTGGTTCAGCAGCGGCAGGAGCCCAGGCAGAGTAAAGGTGTAGTGTTAGCAGTGCACTCACTGGGAGCACATCGTCCACTTATGTATGTCATCATGACATCCGACTCACATCATTTCCACTACATCAGGCAGTACATTGTCCGGTGTGAGATAAACAGTGCTATGCTGCACTCTCTGCTCTCGTGCAGCTGTTAAACACACTGTTTGTACCACTTTAAGAGTCAGAGCATTGTTTGTCAACACCAGTTTGAAAATGCATTCTTTATGCCGAGCACTGCGACAGAACAGGCTCTGTGGATTCAATGGGTGAGCACTGAAGGGGAGATAAGAGACAGCAGAGGTAAATATGTGTAGAATTAATAAACAGATGTTTTATATCGGTGTAAAAATCTGTCAGAAAAAGGATCAACTAGAGCTCTGTTGGGCTGAATACTCAAAACTCAGATCAGATCATCTCACAAATACGTCCTCTCTCAATAAACACACAAGAATCCTACTTTGAGCAGCTACATTAGAGCTGAAGCGGTCGCCCTGTAAGCCTTACTTCTGTGACAATTAGTATTGACTGGAGGAGCAGAGACTGCTCTGGCAATGACAGAAATAAGTGGGAACATTTTTGGGTAGTGGATTGATGTAATTACAGTGGGGCATGTGAGTCTGTAATACTGATGAGCTGGGTGCCGAGCATAGGAACACATGGGTGCAGAGGGACCTGAGTGGATGTGTGCAGAGGACAGGACCTGGATGCAGCGGATAGGACTTGGGTAGGTGCATGTGTGCAGAGGACTGGAGCTCATGTGTGCAGAGGACTGGAGCTCATGGGTGCAGAGGACTGGAACTCATGGGTGCAGAGGGACCTGGGTGGATGGATGTGCCGTGTCGGGCTAAGGGGTGTGTCATGTGACTAAACCAGATGCTGAGGGGAGTGGGAGCTGCTCACTGCTGAGCTCAGACTGATGGCTAGCATGGCGTGCTAAGGGTGCCCCTCCGCTGTTTGTAAAAACAAGACCATCACACTCCATCTTGCAGCTCCCGCAGGAGCCAGGCCTGGGGGCTGATTTATGGCCCATGGACTGAATTGGCTGGCTGCGATGACAGCAGTGCTTGGACCATCCCTGGTGAGAGGGCCTAGCCTCAGCTGCCCACAGACTGTCCTCTGATCCAGTTAGCCACTCAACATGCTAAGCTCCAGCACTAGAGCAGCATAGGAGGCCAGATCTGTTTGGTCTCAAGCACACTTTGGACTCACTTACAAAGTCTTGTCCTCTAGTAGACTCTTCCACAAAGTTTCTGCAATTAAAATATCAACATTCAAATAGTGTCACGCATCTCCAGAATGTGTTCTGCTCTATATTTTTGAAGTCACTTTTTGTCTCTACAAACTTCTACATCAAGGATTCCATCAACACTCTGCACTAACAATTTAGATCTAATCAATCTTTGCCATGTGACTGCCAGGTCGGAAAATTAATATAGAACGCAATTAGAGGGAGCCATTTCCCTGTCAAAGCTACATCAGCACTGTGAGAGATGAGCGAGATGAATGGTATTTTAAACTTCACAATCAAACATGGCCGTCGCAAAAGGGGGTCACAGAAATGCTATTCTTTACGTTGAGGTTTTGACGCAGGTCTGGCTCCCTCTCAACTCTACAATCAAAGACACACAAAGCGTAACAACAAGGCATTTGGAAAAAAAGGCTGTGAATCAGACTGTAAAAACTGTAAAGCAGTGTGCCACTCAGGCGCCTGCATTTTCACCTGACAAACGGAATCAGGACATCTACTCCAACCACCACAGAAATGTCAGCATTTTAAAAGCCGTGTAAGAAAACGCATGATAGTGGCAGCCCTTCTATATGAAATGATTTATAATGTCACATTTCTGCTCCATATTCTTTTTAAGGTTCATCTTGTTTTAACACAAGACTGACTGAATCGTGTCAAACTTCAAGTCCCCGTTGTCTTGTGGCTAAAGTAAGAATCGTGGAGTAGGAGAAATGTGTCACGGCTCTAATGTTTTGAATGAGATCACTACAACAATCTGATGCCCTGCTTAATGTTCCGACACATAATTTAGCGCATTGCATAATTGTTTGCAACCTTTAGGGCTACATGTGCTAGTTTTGGAAGGAAAACGCGCCTTTGTTGTGTAAAGCCAGACTACAGCCAAAAATGGATGTGGAATAAATAGCTGGCAAGGGCTCAGGGATTTTTTCACCCCCTTTCCGCTTTGTGTTCGGGGATTTTAGAGGCTTTTGCTGATTTCTCTGTTTTGCTACATTAGCCACTACCAAATAGAGCCCCCCAGCTAGCAGTGTGCTTCTATCAGTACAGGCAAAAGGTAGTGCCGCTTTAAGTTGCCATTTTCTGAGGGAAGGATTGAACGTCTGAGCACAATATGTGAAGCAGAGATGCAGGAATCTATTGTGTGTCTGTCTACAATGCAACATGGAACAGGCCTTTTTACTGTAAATCCAAAACAATTTTCGCTGAATATTGCGAGGCATTCAAGGTCTTTCAACGCTGAAGTTATTCATCCCTCAAAGCAGCAATAATAGGACTTATGAACAGGGAAAAACAGCATAACAAATAAAAAAATAGAGAAAAATAAAAGTAATAGCAAGGCCAAACAGAATGTATTTATATTTTAGTCATTTTATTTTATTTATTCATGTGTTAATTGCATTTATTTATTTGTTAACTGTATTTATTTATGTATTTTTTTTTTGTTTATTTTATTTATTTGTTAATTTTATTTATTTATTTGTTAATTTTACTATTTATTTGTTTTTGTTTTTTATTTATTAGTTGTTTTTTTATTAATTTATTTTATGTATTTATTTATTTAGTTTATTTATTTATTCATATATTTATTTCTAATTCTAAGATGTCAAGTATTAGCTATCTACATATTATTCTTTCTGTATATTTTTTGGTCACATTTCTGCCCTCATCTTTTATGTAGGGTGACGTAATGTTTTCGTGCGTAATCGTAAAAAAAAAAAAAAAAAAAAAACACATTCCGCAAACACAACAGAAGTGAAATCATCTCTGGCGCCTTCTTTGTCAAGTGTCTGATTCGCGCTCCATGCCACACACTACACGCTGCGCTATGTTTTAAACCCGCTTCAAAACACCTCCACCTCCCTACTGTGCTCCTTCAGTAATTATCCAGCATTAAACGGCAGACAGGAAGAAGTTTTCATTGACTTCCTGCTCCGAAGCCTGTGTTGGCGTGTGATTGGCAGTTGTATATTTTCTTTTCTTTTTTCCCTCCAGACGATTCTGCCATCTCCCATTCTCGACTTGTTGACTTCCAGACTCGTTCGCTCATCCGCCGCTATTGGGTTGTGATTGTATTTTGTATGAGGTCAATGGCCCTGCTACTTTTTTTTTTTCTTTTCATTTAAATTCTCCCTCTTCCATTTTATTTGTGAGTCTTTTTGAGCAACATCTGCGCGCATGGAGCTGTGAGCATGGGCAGGATGTGTGTGTTAATGGCACTTGGCGTTCCTAACAATACCGTTTACAAGCCAGTTGCTCCCCCATAGACCCCTGAAGGAAAGGAGAGATAGAGCATTCAGCTTCCATGTATGCAGTTCTAAATCAGAGTGTGTTCAACTTGTGCATATTCCTTTGTGCCTCTAGGCTTTTCATGCTTTAAGAAGTGCTCCCGGCAATGGAGAAAAAACTATTTAGAGGAAATTGCATTCATTAAAAAGAAGCTTGTAGATCTTTAATCGGCAGAGAGTTAAAAAAAAAAAAATCGCATGTCAAACAAAATGTACTTGATATTTCAGATTACTAAAACTGGAGTCACAGCAGGCAGTTTGAATTTTTCCAAAGCGCTATAAATATGCAATTCCCCAAATTATTAAAGGGCCCATGTTGTGTTGTTTTCTGATCTATGTTTTAATGTTGTTTCCTCGTCAAAAACAGACCTGGAGTTGTGTTTAGTTTCATTCACACAAAAACTCTGCATATACTCTTGGAAAACACCCTGTTCTACTTTGTGATGTCATGAGGGATACAGGAAGTCCTCCATTTAAGGCCGAGCGGGGGGCTTACTACATTTAATCTTGTTTAAAACAGTGACTCAAACACGGTAGGGGATGGGATGGTGCTTGAATCCATAAACAGCTCTAAATTAACATATTAAGTGTGCACCCCCCGCATTGAAGAACTTAGGACCCCCATACTCCCCCAAACAAAAATATCTGGCTCCACTCCGTTTTTAATCTTCACACACCTTCACTAGAATCATTTCGATGATTTCAGCTCTGGAATTACAAATCTCTACTGAATTTAACGTTAAAAGTAGCTGTTAACTTGAAAACTACCACTATGTGACATCACAAGGTGGAACAGACCATTTTGAGCTTGGAAAATGTAGACACACTTATAATCATGTGTAAATGAAACAAAACCCAACTAAGTGTATGTTTTTGAGCAGGTAACAACATTATAACATGGCTTAAGTCTCACATAAGTTGATTTTGCGTAATATAGGACCTTTAACATTAAGTTTGCTTTGAATATAGTATTTACGAGTTCATACAATGTTCATATTTCATCCTGGGCATTGTGTAGCGTGTACCTGGTAAACTCGACGTGTTGTGATTATATTATTACTTTCTGATTGGAGGCCTTCTTCTCGAACAAAGCCGACCACGCTGCCTTTTGTCTCCTTGATTGCAGCTGGTGCCACTCTTGGAAACAATCAGCCTCCCATGCAAATCACCAGAGAATGGGACTTGATTCTTTACCAAATGAATGTATGGCAATGTGCAGAGTGCTGCCTGAATTAGTCCTGTTTCAGAGAAGTTGGAAGTCGCTTTTGTATTTAGTTGGGTTTGGACACAGGTGTGATGGTTTTTGCTCGAGTTGGATAGTAGATATTTTGGTAAACAAGAAGGTATTGATTCTCTAATTGTCGTTGTGTGGTCCAATCTGGGCACAAGTTGCACAAAGTTGGAGTGAGTTTTAGTTGCTTTTGGCATCACGTCGAGTACATCCTAAACAATGGCCAGTTAGTAGTGAGGCTGTAAAATTAGTGATGAAAAGAAAAGAAAAAAAAAAAAAGATTAGTTTTGCCTGTGAGGATTTTTGCACAGGACAGATGCAAGTGTAAAAGGGGGTTAAGAGCTGGGGGAGACATTCACTGATGGTACGCAAGTTCCTTCAGGTTGTACTCTTCAGTATGTGGGCTTGTGTAGTTATATAAAGTTCATTTTATTCACTTTTTGTGTGTGTGTGTGTGAATATGAGTTTTTCTGCTGTGCTTATTTGACTGAAATTCAAAAAATGTATTGCATTTGGAATGAATGCATTTGGAAAACAATTTGTACAATGAGCCTTTCATATTCATTCTTTGATACATGTTACAGGCCAAATTTCTAATGTAATATACACACACACATATGTACTGGCCCGGCCCACTGTGGCCCGTGTGTCAAAAAGTTTGCCCACCCCTGGTATAGATACATGTATTTCTGTATTTAAATGCTGATCTTAAGAAACATCGCTTGAACGGAAGTAAACATGATTTTACCTTTAGTTATATCCTCATTGTTTTCATGCATAAATAAGCTGCTTGCAGTCTGAACACATCCTGCTACGATGACTTCTAAGAACAGCTTACAACACCAAAGACAACTGTTATTTTTGCATGGAAGATGTAAACACACGCTACAACAATCCTCTCTTGTTTTCCTCATTCTCAGTCGTGTTAGCCTATTCATTATTACCACCATGTCCCAATGATCAAAGCCTGCTCCTTCTTTGTTCATCTACGGTCACTCTCGCCATGTCACTCCTCATGTTAGCTTCCCCCGCTAACATAATTAGCCCTTCTCATACTTGTGTTCCAACATCCTGACGCTAGTGCATTCCCTCACTCATTTAGCTGCATGTTATCTGTCAGCCTCGTCAGATTACACTTTGTGAGAGACAAACGCTGGCATAGCCGTCCCTGAAAAGCCCGTCTCAAATCTTTAAATATCGATCCCCCAGGGGGCCTTAGACGAGGTGCTTCTCCCCTCTCTGCCCCATTCAGGAAGAAAAAAACAGATCATTAGTGATTTTAATTAGGTGATCTGTCAAGCCGCGATTGCCAGATGTAAGCGTATGCATTTGGGTCGATGGTAAATCCCTCGCGCTCACGCTCCTTCCTTGTCACCTTGAGCAGCTAGGAACAAGACAAGCAGGAGGGGAGAGGAGGAAATGTGTCATAGCGGATATATACGAGGCTGGTTGCGGTGTTAGATTGGAGTTGGGGAGCTGCAGTGGAATACGGGAGAAACTAGCTTGGTGGGATGAAAGATGAACAAGAAAGATATGGAAAGAAATGAGCATTGATCACGTTTTTGGGATGAGTTCTGGCGGTACACTAGACTAGTCTTTGCTGGGTCAGTGCTGGATCATGGCCAAGTCTAGCTGTAAATGTGAGACGGCTCCACTGCTGATACCCAGAGCTCTTAATAGGTTGGAACTGGTTGAAGGATGGGTCAAATGCAGGAGGCAGATTTTCCATCCATCCATTTTTTTCCCGCCTATCCGGGCCCGGGTCGTGGGGCATCAGTCCAAGCAGGGACTCCCAGACTTCCCTCACTCCAGACACTTCCTCCACCTTATCCAGTAGGACCCCAATGCGTTCCCAGGCCAGCCGAGAGACATAGTCCCTCCAGCGTGTTACCTTGGGACGTCTCCAACTGAGGATCACCTGCTTGTCTCCATTGTCACCAAATGCTTTGACTGGAATGTTCCCCAGTATGGCATTAAACATGTTTATCTAGCAATACTCAAGTACATGAGTTTATATTGCCTTTCTTAGTGTGAGTGGAATCCTCTCTTCACAGATCTGACCTGGAACTTGGGATCGGATGCATCACTTAGAAGTAGGCCTGATAAAAAACATTTGAAGAAGTAAATATAGACGATAAACGATAATAATGAAACTAATTTATGCCACAAAAACCCAAGAGCAGATTTAAACCACAAGAACTATTCTAAATCTACAATATTCTATAAAAAAATCATGCGCTGCAATAAATAAACAGCAGAATGAAACACTTTAGTACTTAGTTTGCATCTGTAATGAGTCATAGAAGTTATGAATTCAACCTTTTACGGCTTAAATCTTATCATGCAGCCAAAAAAAATAATGAAAATTTTCCCAGTTCTGCCAAGAAACTGTACGCACGACACTGACAATACTGACCCCCCAAAAACATAGTTCCAGCTTTCATATAAATCGATATACTATTTCTTATGACAGGCCTGCTTACTAGTCTTCGTGGATATAGTTAAATGCCATAACACCCACGCAAAGCTAGAAACGATCGTATGATTTGGCATGGGGATTTGGGCTTGTATTACTTCTTGGGTAATGCTCTCTGACGCTGCTTTATATTGTTCAGGCACTAAGCTGCAAAAATGTTATTAAACTTGTGTTTTTAAGGTCAGGTGGGAAATCAATTAAAACCATAAATCACCTGAAAAAGTAGTTGTTGTTTTGCCACATGGCGCGGCCCTCCGGATTTCAAACATTATGCCCGACGCTGAACTAATGGCTTTCATATTTGCTCAGATTTCATGGCTAAATTGTCCAATAATCACCTTGACAGTTTGCGGTTATTGCGATTGGGCATGAAAAAAAAAAAAATTTATTGTGTGTCCTTTCAGGCCAACGCAGAGACACAGCCTCCTCGAGACGCAGACAAATCTTTTTTTCACTCCAGCGTTAAACATCATTACATATTTATAACTCGGCGCCAGATGACAGAGACAGAGAGGCAGAGGCAACAACACCGCAACCCGTCTGCCGCTGCTCGCAGAGATGGATCTGATTGCACTGTTTAAAGCCGCCTCTCCTCCCATGTTGCTATAGAAAACCCAATTATACAAGAGCTGCAAATGGACTTTTGATTTAACAATTCCTAATTTCATTGCCACATTAGGAGTGCCTAAACATGTAGCTGTGCTGGTGTGAAAGGCAGTGTAGTATTGAGAGATGAGAGGGAGGTTGGTAGATACTGCCAAAGAGAATAGGAAAAAATGGTGAAAGGAGATATGTCCTAAATGCCCTGTTATATAAATATGAACGATATTGATCCCAGAAAGTGTTTATGTTATAGTGGTGTTTATGTAGCCTTATGAATGATGCACAGGGAAACTTTCACATATCTAATGGTGTATTTTTGCTTTTCTGTTGCAGATTCCAATGAAGGCTTCCACTGCCAGGATGAGTGCCGTATCCTTGGACACTCTGACCGCTGCTGGATGCCACGCGTGGCTGTGCCGGCCCGTGCCAAGTCACCAGAGCACTCTCGTAATGTCATAGCCCTGTCCATCGAGGCCACCACAGTAGACGTGCCACACTACGAGGACGGGACCATCAAAAGGACTTTTGCCACCTTTGGCAAGGACGGCCATGAGGACGTGGAGCGGGGCGATCTGAAGGGGAAGCGGACTCAGGAGTCTCAGGTGTGCAGCCCTAAGGCCAATGGAGGGGCTGTGCGAGAGGCAGGGAATGGGCGTGAGGCCGTCAGCCCGATCACCTCCCCTGTGCACCTGAAGAGCCCAGTGTCCAAACCCTGCCCCTCCGCCTACAACACACTGAAGTGTCGTGATGCAGAGCGCATCGCTAACCACAGCCTGCTGCGGCAGCCTGAGGGCAAGGACAGTGAGCCGTCTGTAAGGGAGATCAACACTCTCCTCCAGGATGGACGGGACAAGGAGTCCCCGAGCACCAAGCGCCTCAAAGACATAGTGCTTTAGCCTGGACAGGACAGGCTCACTCACGTCTATAAACCCGCAATAGCTGTGTGCACAGGAGGCCGGCCTGCTGCAGAGACACACCCATGTGCAGTGTACAGTGTCCAGTCCATCTTCTGATGGACTGTAGTACGCTGCAGCTAGTCGTGTGCTCCACCTGAGCTAGTGGATGTGGCTTTGTCGTAGTGGCAGTACTTTTCCTTGTTTGCTTTGTGTTCCCTTCTCTCAGTTGCAATGAGTGGACAGACAGGTTACTGTTGACTGCATCGACCGGCTGGAGGAGCTGTCCAGCTCTCGGCACCAAAGCAGGACACCCCTTGTGTGGACACCCGAGGTGCCAATTCTGAGTACAGTTTTGCCTTTTGGACTACTTTTGTACCACAGACTGATATTTGCCTTTTTGGTTTTTGCAGTTTGTTCTAGCTGCCAAAATCGCTGTGTCCCTTTGTACAGCTGATCTCTGTCAATGTATTAAAAAACAGCGTGCACAGGATGAACTGTCTGGGGTGACTCCAGCGTGGAGCGTTCAGAGACTAAAGAGAGGACTACTGAGTCTACATCCCTGAGACAGGCTGTCCTCGGGCTGTGGGCTTTAACACTGGTCATGTTTGATGAGCCTAAAGAACTATTACAAGCTGCCCCACTCTCTCAAACGGGACAGACACATCCTGGTGTTTCTTTTGAGTTGTATGAAAAAGACTTTCTGCTTTTGAAATCTCCTGTGCCCAACCTTGATTGTAGCCAGTGGAGCACAAGTTAGAAGATGTGCTCTGGTCTTGTACTTTTTTGACTTTTGACTATGGGGCTAGGATAGAAGGGATCGTCACTCTCATGTCTTGCTATGTGAAGCTCTGTATAGGGTTTACTATTATCATTTTTAATAACCCGTTGTTATGTGACAATCCCTTTAATGTTTTTGTTTCAAGAAAAAAATAAAACAAATAAACATTGGTGTTCAACTGAAGCTACAGTAGCGTTTGTTACACAAACACAAAAATGAAAAAAACATATATGCCAAAATATATTTTATAAATAATTTAAAAATGTATAATGAGAATATTTAATGCTGTGTAGTTATTTTAAAGAGTAAGTTATACTTGAAATTAACTTGCTTATGATAATTTGTCTTTTGCTTTTATATTGATTTTTTTTTTTTTATTGATTTCTTTTTTTTTTCAGAAATGGAACTTGGAATTATTATTTTTTTGTTTACTGTGTGACCCCCCAGCAACTGTTGACTTGCAGTTTACCTTGTTGTAAAGAGTTTCTTATGGTCAGTTCTTGTGCCATCAAGTTTCTGTGTGGGCTAATAGAAAATGTAAAAAAAAAGACAAAAAAAAATCCAACAATGAAAAAAGAAATTTCAGCACCAACATTAGTGTGTCCGTCCGAGCTTCGAGTGAGAGCAAAAGAACCAAAAACATGCACATGAAATCCTGCAGGACGTTGGCATCAACTTAGTATCAGACGAGAGACAGGGCAGTTCCACTGTAAATGTCTAAAGCTGGCCCTGTTGACTTTAAATATGCTGGTGGAGGTGCAGCTTGGGTCTCTGTTGAGTTGATCTTAACAAGTAGCTTTAGCCTGTAAGGTGGAACAGACAGGGCTCTCCCATTCAACAAAAACAGTTATAATAGGAATAATAATAATAATAGGTCCTTGGAAAGAACAACATTGCACATGAGGGATTTTGGAGAACGATGCTTTGCAGTAAATATGTACAAAGTACACACAAACATGAATGAGAGTGGACCGAACGCATACAACCAACTAGATCTTGTAGCTGAATGTTTTGCTGGTCTCACCCATGGCTTCTGGCAACATGAAAATCGGAATAATCACTGAATGTATACAGCAGCTTATAAATAAACTATTAAATGTGACTGGCTTTGACTCTTGTCTGTTCACTCTGTCTCTCCTCTATTAGTATTCAGTGTATGATGTTTTATATATGTAATATGAAGTCATTTTACTGGAGTAACCGTGGTGTGAGTCTCTATAATCACCATAGTAACACTTTAATGTGGCCTCAAAATGATTGGCAGGACCTAGTGAAAGGAGAGCACTGAAAATGTATCTGATTTTTACTGTATTAAAGAGGAAGTGAGGAAAAACTAAATTCACTTGTTTCAAACTGTTAAACTGTTTGCAGTGGTTCAATGTATTCCTCAGTTTCTAACACAATCCAAGCATCATAATTATTCACTGATAAGTTTAGAAGTATTTTTCACAAATCTCAGAGGCAGAGTGGAGTTTTGTCACACCGCTGCTAACAGCCTTATTTCATTTTTTGGTTTGCGGACTATAAAAACACTTTAGAATTAGAGAGCACACATCAGTCTTATGAGCAGGCTTTTATAATATATAAACAATGAGGTATAACAGATTTAACTTTAATGCATGATAAAAACATTTGGTACAGTCCCTTTAATTTAATTTTAGAAAAGGGGTAACATGGTTTAAATGTAGCGCACATTTAAAAACAACTTCAGATGACCAAAGTGCTTAAAAGTCAACCAAAAAACAAACATATAGCTAATACAATACCAAGATATCCTGTCTAGCAAGTATTAAATGCCAGGGAGAAGAGGTGAGTTTTCAGTCTAGTCTTAAACTGTGTTAAAGCCTGAGAGGATCTGACAGGCTCAGACTATGGAACAGCCTCCCTCTGCCTTACACTGTATGTATAAATGGACATAGCTAACCCGCTAGCCGTCATGTCCCAAATAGGAAGTGTTCATGGGCCTGCTTCTGGCTCCATCAACTCTGTCTGCAATTCGCTTTACATTGCAAAACTGGCACCCCTCTCTGTGTAACTGCTGCAGTGAACCTCGTCCTTTTGGTCTTAAAGTGTTCATATTAACCCGCTCTACGCGATCCCGGTATTTTGCTATGATAATCGCTAGTGTCGATGAGCGTCATTTGGCTGGAGATGAACACTATGGGTGACGTCACACTCACTTAGTCCACTTCTGGGACTAAGTGGCGTTAGTGAACAAAGTTAAACATACACCCTGCGTTTGGACAAAAAATACCGTTTTGAAGAGTGAACTGTATAGTTTTGTCAGTATACGGTCCCCTGACGTGTGTACTGCAGAAGGCCTTCAGAGGAGCAGTCACTTGAAAGAGTCTTCAGTGCCATTTAGCTTTTCATAGAAGTTCAAAAAAATGCTGCATGTCTTTGAACTAACTTTATATAGTCCCAAATGGGGTTAACGCCACAGTCATTAAACTATTAGGAGTGTCATGAGAGTAGGAAGAATAAGAGAGCAGCGTTTTGGATGAAAAGTACCAGAAAGACAGTCAAAGAACACGAAGGTCAAAGGTCATAGAAGTGAAGTGAAGATAGCTCCACAGTTTTTGTTATTAGATGTTAATGTTAAGAGTAATTTTGATTTAGTTTGAAATAGATCACTATCAACTATGTATACTATAGTTCAGAAATGCACCAATAAAGACTAAACAAAACTGATCCAGACACTTTGATTCACTACAAAACCAATGGATACATGGAAAGGTGCACAGGGATACAGGCTTTAGAACTTACATTAAAAAACTGACATCAAACCCACTCAATATTTTAAAGTTTACACCAAAAGACCTCCACGATATGTAAATGAACACTTTCCTACATGCAAGTCTCGCCATGAATATTGTATGAACTAGATCCTCGTTATTTCCAAGTGGACCGTTGGGAGTTTTCCACAGGTGAGGTCTGTCTCCTCTGCTCTTTTCAGCTCCTGTAGAGGTTCACACATGCCATTTTTGGCGGTATTTAACATCCCACAAAATGTCTCAGGGTGTGCTGTGATCAAGTCGGTCAGGGCTGTTTCTAGCTTTCAAATGGCGTTACGTTTGAGGGGCCCCTAGAATTCACATTCACATATAATCTGATTAATTAGAAATAAAGATATAGAGGCAAACTTAACCATGTTATAACTGTGTTCCCTCATTATCTTGGTGAGAGTTATGTTATGAGTTATGTTTGAGTAATCCTGTTCTGTCCTGCTTTTGAGACTTGAGTGTTCTGAAAAGTCCATGCCCACTGCTCTGTACTCTGTATTTGTAACGATTCAAGAAAGAAATTTCACTATGAAGAGGTATGAGAGTTAGGGTTTGGCTGTTTTGAATGTGAAGTTAATGCGTCATTTCTGTTATTGAGTCATCCCACTCATTGCACATCCCACATATTGCACATCCCACATATTGCACATCCCACATATTGCACATTCCACATACTCTACATTACTGCTGTCTGAAAGTGCGTCAGCTGCAGTCTGACAGAAGACCAGAGAGCGTGGGTGACCCTGAACAAAAGCCAGGTGAACGGAGGAGGGAGGGGTGAACAGGTTTCTACTCTAATGCAATCAATTGTTTTTATTTATTTATTTTTTCCCATTAATTTTAATCTGGTGTCTTTTGGGGCCCTACACACTACATCAGCGCTCTTTCTGGAAACAGCCGTGCAGTCTGCCTCCACTGTTGTTTTAATAGTCTCTTCTCTTGCGGGTAGATTGAACCATGTCTTTATAACATCATCCACTTGAAATATTGATTTATTAGTTGACTCGGACTGACATGGGCTAAAACCTACGGAAAATGCTGAAAAGAGAGCCAGACGTGGAGTCTTCCCCTGTCACCACCACTCAATAAGCACCTCTGTCTCAGCAGCTCTGACTTGGTTTGTATGGATTGATGGGCGAAAGAGGCTGGAATAGATGTTGAACAGGAGAACTGGGGGAGAGAACTGCCACACAGCTGCCCGCCACGATAAGAAAAGGAGGTTGGCTTCATTTCTATAATTAATTTGCCATTCCCTCTATAGCCTCTGGTGGAGCCAACATGAAAGCCGGTCTGAAAGCACACTTGCTAACACATCCATTAGTCTATAAGGAGGATCTTGTTTCTTGCAGCTAACTTCTTTCTCCTCTTGGGCAATGGCGGTATTCCGAGCTGCGTCCCGCGTTTGCATGAATTACTGCTGGCCTTTCCGAGACGTGTTTAGACCCCTGGGTGCCCCGTAACAAACTAAAGGTGCGCACACTGAAGGGCACGGCATGCATTTTCACATTCATTAGGAGCTAGCTAGCTGCTTTATCAACCGCTAAGACACCAGAACGCAGAGTGCAGTACAAATATGGTGGGGCACCATCAATAACCGTGAAATTCCCTCAAGTCTTGGCTTATTTGCAATGCAGGATGTGTATTCCCAAAATGAATCTTCAAACCATGTACTTAAATAGATTCCTGCTGGTTGAGTACGCTGTGTGAGATTGACATCGCGTTATTATAGACCTAGTAGTACTTGAAAGTTATAGCAAATGTATTACTCCAACTACTTCTCCTGTGAATGGTTTGCAACTTCACAGAAATGTTAATGCTTTGCCTGGAATGTTCCACAGTTGCCTGAAACAGTTATCTTACATAAAAACAAATAAATAAGTAAGGCTTTCTTACTGTAATCAGGCTCTCCTCTCCACAGATCTGATCTACATCACTTGCACTTCTCCATGCAGATACAGTAGATCAGGCATGTCCAAACTGTGGCCTGGGGACCAAATGCGGCCCTCAGACCAATTTTTCTTGGCCCTCAAGCTTCCAGGTGGATTGTCCCACATAACTTAAACAGTACTTTTTACTGTATGTTTCTGAAAATCCACTTTAAAAAGCCCATATCAAATATTTAATGTGCTCCACTGAGGTTGTAAGCATGAATAAAGGTCTAGTGGTTCAGTCTAACTTGTAATAATGCAGATTAGAAGTATTCATTGTACTGGTGACAAGTCTATGAGCCTCAATCGGCCCTCAGCTTTGTTTGTGTTTTTATATGTGGCCTTTAATAAGAAAACTTTGGACACCCCTGCAGTGGATCATTTTAATCCCATATTTTGGAACATTCCAGTCAAAGCTACTACATTTCCATGGAGATAAGCGCCGGAAATGTTACATATATTGCAACTGTAGCGATAACAGAATGAACACCACCAAGTATTTTACAAACAAAGCCATAATCAAACAAAATTATATAAATAAAACTTCTACCTCAAAGAATGAATGAAAATATTGCTGCCTGTGATTCACTGCTGTCACATCTTTTCCATTAGGGCTTGATTTATGCCAAAGGTTACATGGGACACTCACGCTATTAACAACCTATTAATGTTTCAATTATCATTTTGCAAAACTGGTAAGGGCTGCAATCAGAGAACAATTACAGTGATTTATTCGTGACGTGCATCTCGACTGACTGGCTGGGATCTCTTTCTCTATCTCCTTCCACTTCTGGCATTCCCTCAATACAAACTAGACTGTGTGCCCCCCTCTCTCCATCCCTCCCTCTATCCCGCTCTCGCCTTCCCCCCCAATCAGGCACACGATCTCAGTGCCACCGCTGACCTCATTCAGTCAGAAGGCCTTGCAGCTGCTTCTGTCTCATTATGAAAGTCTACTGCCATTCACTAACCTCTGGATTAGGTGACTGGCTAACAACGGACTCCTCATAGCACACAGAGCGTCTTCGGCTACTCCTTATACAAGTCGGCCATTGTTCTTGTGAGCAGCGGAGCAGTGGTGATCAAATAGCAGGTCGAGGGACCAAAGGTGGGTCACCGGGGATTTGGTTTCATTGGGCAAATACAATCGCAATTCAGAGTTCCAGACACGGTGCGTTGTCCTCGCTATAAGTATTTAAACAGCCGGCCAAACACACTTAACGAGAGCGGGAACGAAAGTGTGCTGGTCCAATGCTTCTAAATAAAGGAGGCCACAAGATGCACGGAGAGAAAATGATGAAAACCAGGACAATGTGACAAAGAAAAAGAGATTAAGTAGCATAGTGTGGTTTATGTAGTTCAACTAATTTAAATGATAACTTGAGGAATGCAGCAGTAGAGGAGAGTTTACATCTGTGTGAATGATCCAATGGAGAAGTAAACTCTAAAAGGACTCACTGTCAGTATGTCTGGTCCACCCATTTGGAAAAAGCTGTTAAAAACACTACAAACATCACTCAATTCTACTGTGTTACAAGAAGTGATGGATGAAGTACTCAATTTTGTTACTTAAGTAAAAGTATACATACAGGGGTAAAAAGTTACTCAAGCATAAGCAAAAGTATCACGTGAAAAAATCTACTGAAGTAAAAGTATTTAAGTACCCATTAAAAAAAAAAATACTTTTAGAGTACAAAGTATTTTTCAGAAGTGTGGTTAATTTGTGATAAATGTGGTGATATTGATTTAAAAAAATATATATTCATTTTTTATATATATTTTGATCAATTGTAGCAATATGAATCCATTTCTTAATTTTTCTTTAAATGAATTTAGTTTATTTATTTTTGTTTTGCCCAAGCTTGACTCAATACCTTCATCAGGATGGTAAAAATAACCCCTCAAATTATAGGAAAAGTGCTTTTTACTTTTCAGTGCAGTTCAAAAATGTCATGGAGTAGAAAGTACAGAAATCTGCTCACAAATGTAGCGAAGTAAAAGTGAAAAGTATCCACTGTAAAGTGTACTTAAGTAAAGTACAGATACCTAAAAATTCTACGTAAGCACAGTATATTACTACTTGTACTTCATTATCTTCCACCACTGGTTACATATTAGTTATTAGAGCCCAAATAGTAGGTTGTGTAACAAAGGACATCTGGGGTAGAAGTTGGGGCAAATTAATATCTTAAGTTAGAAGACATGACACCGCCGGCCTGTAGATTTCACTCTTAAATCTTGTAGGGCATCATATGAAGCTCACACTATGACTTCATTTCCTGTTGCAGAATCTTGTTAATTAAAGTTATGGCAGAGATGCAAATCAAGGCCTGACATTGTGCCACTTGGCCTATTTCTTTTCTCTCATTTCCTCACACTTCCACGTGTCTGCGTCTCTCGACTCAGTAGGTAGATCTCAGGTCATGGAAAGTGCAGCCATCAGTTACAACACTTTTTATGAACTTCAGCCCAAAGTTTGAAACATTCTATCAGGCAGCGTCTCGTCATTTCCCTAAATTACGCACTTCCCCTTGTTCTGAGAGCGGGGTACTAAACGTTCTGCTCCTCAGATCCACACCTCGGAGCGAGACCATTATCATCCCTGCTGGAGAGGACCGGGCGGGCCGGGCAGGGGGCTGACCGCTCCCCACGTGTCCTCGCAGCACATCTGCACCGCTCCCAGCTTTGGACACTAAACAGATTTGGAGTCTAGGAAGGGCAAAAGTTCATTTGCAGAAACAGATAAGTGGCGCTCAGAAATGTAATTGAATGCTAGCAGTTTAATCTTCGTATAGCAATGTTTTCAAAGAATGTTGTTCCTGGCCTCGCTGATAATGGCGGTAGGATATGGCAACAAAAGTGAAAAACAGATATCTGTTTTTTTGTTTTTTTTGGCAATTGAACTATTCACTCGTTTAACTAGAGTCATTTAAAACCAATGGTAAAAGTAGCACACACTCGATCCAAGGCCTACTACTTGTACTTTGAGTAATACTAGTGCCACTATTGCCGTTACTACCACTGCAATTACCCAGAGTAGTCTGACTGTTTGAAGTATACATTTGGTGAGAGTAATTGATGGTGGTCAAAGACGCAGATTGACAGCCATGTCCGCCCCGAGGCAGCTGCAGATGCTGAAGTAGCTGGCCATCATTGAGTCCTACTACTATTACTACTACAGCACAGGATTGTGTATATTTTCAGTTAGCTTGAAGTTAAACTGAGATTTTAAGCTGTTAAATGCTAAACTTGTTGTTCATTCAAAACATTCTGACAATATAGCGTGATAAATGTCGATATAACTTTACCAGCATGACTTTGTGTACTTCTGTACTTCGTTTTTGGTGATGACGTTTGCCACATCAGTAAAGCAAAGTTCTTGATGTTCTATCCCGAGCTCTTTTTTGTAAGATTAGCATCTACTTATTTACCATCACTGGCGCAACCGCTAAAACCAAACTGGTAACAAGAAAGAAAAGTTTGTACAAATCATGAAGCCACAGCTGGCCGTTTATAATCCATCCGAGAGGCTGGGCTATCCAAACAAGAAGAATAACCTTTTGTTTTTCCTTTATATTGTAGTGAAGGAGGTTAGCGCGCTTGTCACTATGAGGAGTGGGCCGGCCTCTGCTATCAGTAAGAAGACTGATTACGCTCTCCATCTCCAGAACACTGCTACATATCTAATGGGGCCGACCGCTGACCACCACCCCTTTGTACAACCCACAATGGCACTTTGATCGGAGGGTGCAATGAAGCGCCTCAAACAATAGCCTACATTCATCTCGGGGGCTTCCAGATCCCGAAGTACGATCTGTGCTTCTGTATAGCACATTCCCCCAGCTAGCTTTAATTGGAAGTGATGCTAGACAGATCATAACCATTAGCGATGCCCTGATAAAAGTGACCCGGGAAGGCGTTCCATAAAGACTCTTGTGTTTCAAAGTTCCTCCAATCACAGGCGACCCCAGACACCCCAAAAGCCCAGGACGGAGGCTCGAGGGCTGGGGAACAAGGCGCCGCTTGACCTCCCCCTCCTACACTTCTCTGGAGGATGAAAAACGCTGATAGCAAAGACAAGAAATTAAAGAGTACAGGGCTTTGGAAGATTTCATTATGGTCAGCGGGGGCAGGGCCAATGAATCTGGAGGGTGCTCCTTGTGGACGTTCATTATAATGGCGGGGTGATTATTTGACCTAAACCTGCTCCTCTGAATGCCAATGATTTATACGGCACCAGGTAGAGTCCGCAACCTGGGTGACCTTCTTTTGGAGGAAAATACAACCGCGCAGTGAAAACTTGAGGGATTCATAGCTGTTTTAAAAGTAGTCATACTGACCAGCAGGTCAGTAGAACTTTAATAAACCTAAAACATGCTCATCTTAACCAATCCTCACTTCATACATGCATGCCAGAAAAGCTGGTAAATGAAACTCGTATTTAAGTATTTAAATCTGTCAGACTCATCCATATCCCTCACAGCCCGTCTGAACATTGTTACTATCAACATGAATTCATTTTTCATGGTTTTAGAACAGCGTTTTTATCAGGAAGTAAAAACTGGGGTGGAAGGTCCAAGCAGAGCCAATCAGAGCGCTGCTTTTGGCGCTTATTTCTGGGTTGATGAGAAATAGATACTTTATTATTAGCTGCAGACTCATTCAAGCTCATTTTGCCATGTAGCGCTGCTTTCACACTTTACTCTTATACCCATTTATAAAAATAAATAAATACAAATCTGATAACCCAGATTTAAACCAAGGGAGACTATGTCTTCTCTTGTGCTCCACGACTGAACTGTGAGTGAAAACACAGGGTCGTTCCTATGCAATAAACAGATTAAATTCAAGTTGTGCAAACTACAAATATAAAGATCAGTTGTTCTGTTCCTAAGTTTAACTCTATTTTGACAGTGAGCTACAAAACGGATGTTTTTTTTTTTTTTCTTTCATCAATATTTTTTATGCAATGAAACAATCCTGTTTATCTTGTTGTTTTCTATTATAACTCCCACTGACACTGCACCTCCCTGAGCCTGTGCTCTCGAGCCCAGAGCCAACATCCTCTGTGCAGATGTGCAGCACAAATAGCACCAGCATGACTGCTCTTCCTGTCCCAGCATATGGCTGCTTTCTCTTGTACACAGACAAATTAAAACCTCATGAAGCATATGGCATAACAAAGCTATTGTTTTCTTTTGCGTAACCTTGTGGTGTTTTATGACTAATTCTAATGATATTTACAAAAGCAGTGCTATCTGTGTGCTTTGACGCTTTGCTACGTTCCACTGATCCACATTAAATGAACAAACCGATATCTAAACAGATATACACATTAAAGTCGACAGGAGCGCGGCAAAAGACTGGCAGTGCTACTAAAATGCATTTGTTTTGTCCTATGTGTCACCAAATTAATTTCTTTGTGATGTACTTTTGAGGCAGGAGTGTTCAGAAAAGAGGAAATGTGCTTCTAATCTACATACGGCATTGTCTTTCCCATGCAGGTCTGAACCAATTTTTGAGGAACTTTGCACAAGGGTAAAGCAGGGACCAAGGACAAAACCATTTAGGTTTGAGGCAAAGCCATAAAAAGTAGCAGATGTGATTTATTTGAAGAGTTTTTGTGCAGAAGGGATAAGGGTGAGCTGGAGGATTGTTGGGCCTTGGCAGAACTATGAGCCCTGCATTGTCCTTCTGTGGCTAGACTGTTGTTCATGAAGCATTTACTCCCCTCAGTTCACCTTGGGTATGATCTAAAAGCATGGATTTTTTAGAAAATATTTTGCCATAAAGGATCCAAGAAAAACACTATAATTTTCCTTCCACCTGCTTGTCTCCATGGAGATGTTATTGCTTTGCCTGGAAAGTTCCACGGTATTGCATTAAACTAGTGACAAGTTACTATGTTGGCACTTTTTAGCAATAAAAACACCTGTAGTTGAATAAATCCAAGAAATGCCATGTTTAATGCCCTACTGCAGAACAAACGTCTCCATGGATACAAACCTGCTGCCGCTATCCTACACTCAGACGAACATACTGACTTTATATTATATATCCATGGAAATCTTGCTTTTTTTATTGGACTGAACAGTGCGTAATATGAAATGGGGCCGAGAGTGAGGAGAAACATTCAGTAAATTATTTAAAGGGCCAATGTTACACTATTTTCTGATTTATGTTATAATGTTTCCTCATCACAAACAGACCTGGAGATGTGTTTTGTCACACATATTTCTCACACAAACCCTGCATATTTAAACCGACTTCTTCTCTCAAACAGAAAACACTCTGTTCCACCTTGCGATGTCATCATGTGGTAATACAGGAAGTGCTCCACGGTGTTTTTAAACTCCATAAACTTTCACTAGAATCATTTGGATTATTTCTGCCCTGGAATTGCCCGTCTCTACAGAACTAAAGGTAAAAGGTGGATGTTAACTTAAAAACTACCACTTGGTGACATCACAAGGTGGAACATAGCATTTTGAGCTTTGGAGATGTAGACAGACATTACTCAAACATGTGTGAATGAAACAAAACACCACCCCAGGTATGTTTTTGATGAGGGAGCAGCATTATAACATGACTTAAAGCTCACAGGAGTCAATTTTGTGTAATACAGGCGCTTTAAGCCGGGATTTGAACTACAGCACTGTGACTAGACTCTGATAGTATGAACTGGAAAACTGAAGTAAAATATTATTTGAGTAGTGTTAGGTTTTGTAGTAGCCTTCCAAATTTATTATAACTACAATGTGATTCGTCTTAACAGGACTCGTGCGCAGGTAGGACTGTCCTGTAAATACCAGTGTCTCCAGCCCGAGCAAACTCCTGCTTCATTTCGAGCTCTCGTCTGTTATCCCAGTCTGATCTCTGACTATTGTGGCATTATTATTAACACAGAGCTTTCTGCTGTGTGCCGGATTATACTGAATTAGCTCAGGGGAATAAATGGAGGTGAAAATGGCCCTGTAACACTTGTACTTTCATATTTATATTTCATTCTCCACAGGAGCCATGTTAATGCACTGTGAAGTATTGCTGTACAATGTACATGCCGGTGCTAAATGGAAAATGAATGACTAATGCAGATTTCATTAGCAGATATGTAGATGGTATCAAGGTACTTTTGTTTTCTTGTATTAACTTTTGTATTTAAGTAGTGATATAACATGTACATATTCTTTTACATTTTATTTGATAACTTTAGTTGTTGGAGAAGTGCGTCTATCGTTAATATTCATAGTGAAATTGCGTTGTATTGATGGTTCAAAGCATTTTTAATTATAAATTCAATTATTTTTGTAATCATATAGCACATTTATCCATCCATCCATCCATCCATTTTCTTCCGCTTATCCGGGGCCAGGGCGCGGGGGCAGCAGTCTAAGCAGGGACTCCCAGACCTCCAGCTCCTCCGGTGGGACCCCAAGGCGTTCCCAGGTCAGCCGAGAGACATAGTCCCTCCAGCCTGTCCTGGGTCTTTCCCGGGGCTTCCTCCCAGTGGGACGTGACCAGAACACCTCCCTAGGGTTTAAAATGCAACTTTATCTGTGCAAAGTGCTTCATATGAAAAGACAAAATCAACAACAAATATATAACAGATGATCTAATAAACAGGCAAGGAAAAATAAAACACTAAAACACCAATAAAAAACAAGATCTCCTGCCTAGCTAGTATTAAATGCCAGGGAGGAGGTGGGTTTTCAGTCTAGTCCAGTCTAGCTAAAGATGAAATAAATTAGTATATAAAAATAAAATATTAATAAATAAATGTCATTAAAGCTGCATTAAGTAACTTTTCAGGTGGAGGGATACACGATCTGCTTATCCCCATTGAAATGTTATTGCTTTTCATGGAATGCCCCACAGTATCGCACAAACCATGTGGCAGCCAGGCCAAATTACAGGTCTGTTATGTCATTCTCTGCCCTAAATCTTTTCTTGTGTTCAGATGTATTGTCGTCTATCTCTTTTACCTAATCTTCGTGATACTATCTGTCGTTACGCATGTCATTTCTGTTGTTTGTCAGCCTACAAGACGATGCCTGAAGTCACTTGGTCTCGATTAAGACTGGTACGATTTTTTGATGGTATAAATTCACTGTATGTCTGTTCATTTAGAGGCTGAGGACAATATTAGGGACAACAGCTCTTTTTTTAGTGCACAATTGATTCAATAAGTCTGACTTTTTGATTCAAGACAACTTCTCTATTGATTTCATATTTTTTGAAGGTTTTACTATTAGAAATTCCACAGTAGGTCAGATCTGTGCAGTGGTGACCCGTCTCACTTTAGAGATGCTTGATTTTCCAAGATATTTTTGGGCAATAAAACCACCAGGGATTAAATAAAGTAAATCTATGTATTTTTCTCTGCAATATACACATACATATTCAAAATTGTCTCAAAATGACGCCAACCGTGTTACAGTTGCGGTATTGACTTACATCATGGGACGCAACATCATACATATTTGCATTAAAAAAAACATGAAAACAGAGCTTTAGAGCACTCATTTTAAGTTGAATATTTATTTGCATTTAAACTAACCTCATCATTATAAATTCAGATAAATATTCATAGCCGCATAACATTTGCACTTGGGTTGCATAAACTAGCGGTTGCCGTGCTCCTTGAAAGCGGCAGTGACAACAAAAGGCCGTGCATGGATTTCACCATTCTGTGCAGAAGAATGAGAGATTACTCAGTGTGCTCCGATTGGAATGGTGTGTCGGCTGCACTCTCCTCATTGTTCTCTATGTTATTTAAATCTGGGGACAACGCTAAATGGATTGCCCAAGGCTCTTTCTACAGGTGTGTGGAGATTTCACTGCAGCTGCTACAAGGAATTGGACATGGTGTTTTTTCCAGTCTATGTTGTCAAAATTGTTGGGGACACATTTCTCGGCGACACAAAGGCGGAACATGAGAGATGGAGTTTGGAATGGTGGGTATGAATACAAAGAGGGGAGTTGTAGTGGCTGGAGCTGCATCATCACAAATGCATCTTCACAGATTTCTGGTGGGTGGTTTATGTAACTTCTTGCTGGATTCAACGCCATACAGTGCCCCAGATTGCATCAGGCAAGAAAATCTGCACCTAAGCATTTTCTTAGATGAATATTCAACCCAGTGTTCACAGCGGAAAACCCATCTAATCGCAGTTTATTTTCCTGTAAATGTCTTGATTAAAAATAAAACTTTTAAGGTCTTATATTACACACAACTGACTCTTGTGAGCTTACGCCATGTTGTTATCGTGTTGTTACCTCTTTGCTTTGTTTCATTCACACATGTTTGAGTAACACTTTATTATTAGTCTGTCTGCATCTCTAAAGCTCAAAACGCTCTGTTCCACCTTGTGATGTAATAAATTGGTAGTTTTCAAGTGAACAGCTCCTTTTATCTCTAAGTTCAGTAGAGTTTAATAGGCCATTCCAGGTAAAATCAACTAAATGTTTCTACTGAAGGTGTATGGAGTTTAAAAACACAGTGGTGCACTTCCTGTATTGCAGTGTGACATCACAAGGTGGAACAGAGAGAAGGACTCGGCCTAAATCTGCAGGGTTTGTGTGTTAAACGTGTAAATGAAACAAAACACAACTCCAGGTCTGTTTGTGATGAGGAAATGACATTATAACAGAGATAAGAAAATAGAGTAATATGAGCCCTTCCCTTTAAATAATTTATACAGACTATTCTTTAGTTAATAATAGAGGAAAATTGTCGGTGAGTCTTTTAACTCTGCATACATTCCACCAAAATATGAATAGTTTTATTTATGTAGCACTTGGAGAACTTCTCCTTTAGATTCTGGTGTGAGGCCCACTCAAATGAAGGTTAAGGTTAAAGTATATTTTGTACTATGCATGAACTTAAAGGTACTATGTCTTTATGTTTCTTTATCAATGTGTAGCTCTATGAACTTGCAGACTACTGATGCGATGTTCAAGCACGATTCAGCTCTTTTCTCCCAAATATGAACAGCTGGAATCAAATCCATTTTTTTTTTTAAAGAATCAAATCCTTTTCTTTATCATTTTTATGCATTTTTATGCATTTTTATACCGATTTTCACTGAACCAACCCGAGAATCAGCTCTGAAGCAGAGCAGGCCACACAAGTCAGAGCTTTGTGCACAAAGAACACATTTTTTAAATCATTATTATTGTACTGCAACATCTTATTTAGATTTTCATAATTCCAAAGGGTAAACACACTCCCACTCTCAGTTTGAACCATTTTAAACACATCTGAGTCTTGGTCATTCCTCCCTGTGATTAGTTTGTAGTAAAATGAGTTCTGTCATATAAATAAATATAAAACGAGACAGTCTTTGAGCGACTCTTTTACATGAACAGATCCAAAAGATTCAGATCCCATAAAAGAGCCTAAACGTCCCATCACTACCGCAGACTGCTCCTCCCTTTACACCTCATGTTCAACCTGAGAAAAAAGGATGAAGGGATATTAAAGAGGAGGTATTACACATTAAAGAGGAGGTATTACACATTAAAGAGGAGGTATTACACATTCAAGAGGAGGTATTACACATTCAAGAGGAGGTATTACACATTAAAGAGGAGGTATTACACATTAAAGAGGAGGTATTACACATTCAAGAGGAGGTATTACACATTAAAGAGGAGGTATTACACATTAAAGAGGAGGTATTACACTTCTATGGCAACGCACTAGGGGGAGGGGGAGAAAAAAATTCATAAATGGGTTATTTTACCTCTAATTATGGCTATGTCCACCATATTAATCGCTAACACAATATATTTAGATCACAATGAAAACAATGTATTAACATGTTCACTTTCATTTTTGATGCTGTGAATCTCCCCTCCCTTTGCTCTCGACACCAAGTCACCCCCCCTTCAGAGCTCTATCACATTTGAAACAGTGTGCAACCTGCTAATGAAACTACTGCACATCACATCAGGTTTGTGAAGAAGTTACAGTGAATTGTTTTGTATCATAATTTTGTTTTATGGAAAATTGCTGTGCTGAGCTTTGGATAACATCGTACAGCTAATGGGAAGGGAGGCTTCGATTAGGGCCCCGCAAAAGATCGCTAAATTACCCAAACGTGCGTGGATGACATCTAACACCACCTCAGGCATGTTTTTGATGAGGGAACCACATTATTGCATAGATAGAAAGCTCTAAAAAAGTTAATTTCGCATAATACCTCCTCTTTAAGTGTTACCTGCGGCTCTAAGTTGTTCTTGGCTTTATTAAATTAGTACATTGCATCACAAGCATTCATTTATAGCCGCTTACACAGCTGCTCTTCCCACAGCAATAATTGTTTATGGGCAGTTTAGATTTGCCAATTCACCTTCTCTACAACGTGGGCACTTTCTTGCTAACCCCTCCACTCAGATAAGGTTTTAGAGATCTATAAATTCCATTATATTAGATACAATCCCTTCCTGTTTTATATATATTCTGGTCCGTCTATAGAGAGCCTGGTCCTCACTTTGGGATGCAGCTCAGCCCTGCAGTGTACCTCTGTTGGAAGGCCCCGGAGCGCCCTGGGGACCTGGTGTCTTTGTTTAATGTGACCTCATGAAGAATAAGTAGCACAGTGTAAGGTTTTCTGACCACCAACACTGCCACATTGACGGGGGAGGAACTTCAAATGCCTCCCAACCTCCACCTCTCCCTATCTCTGCTTGTTCTTTTGGCCTGCCTTCCGCGATACACTTGGGAGATTGCATTTCAAATTCAACAGCATGACTCCTAATGAACCCACGCACCAATTTCCAAGGCAAACTAGCATCTTTATGGAACGCGGTGATATTATTAGGTCCTTAAGGATTTTGTGGTGGGGTAGGTATTAGCTTCAGCGGCGCAGCTCATCAATTCTCCAGATCAGCTCCTGCATATGAAGAGAAATGTGACAACAGCAGCAAAAAGGTGGAGTTTCTGTGTTTGTTTTGGGCCTATGTGACTTTGTGTGGGTTAATTCAGAAAATGAATATTTAAATATCAGAGTTTTCTCAACAAACAACAAAATATCCTGTATTATTCTGCACAAAAGCCTCTGTAGGTTAGATATGTACATCTGAAATGTGATTCTTGTCTTAGTTTGTTCATATTTCAGTCTTTTTGCCAGTTGTTCTGGATGTGTTAAAGAATCCTATTATTAAAACATAAATTGCAAATCAAATCATAATTGCAAAGCTTACAGAGATGGTGGTTGGTTTGGGATCATATCTACAAAAACAGCCAAGTATCCACAACAACTATAGCAACTATGCATTCAGAGTTTGGTCCAATGTAAATGTGAACGAAAGAGTCAAATAGCACATTTCATCCAGTCTTCTTCAAATTTAGTTTCAGGTTGAATACATGGAAATGTAATAATAATCTGGAAAATGTATCCAAGATGGCGTTTCGCATCACTTCAGCCCACCGTGTGACGACAGAAAAGTGCACCGCATGATCAGTTTTGACCAGTCAGAATGATAGCTGCTGGAACAGAGCTAGAACGGAGCTAGAACGGCACTAGAACGGAGCTAGAACAGCACTAGAACAGCACTAGAACGGAGCTAGAACAGCACTAGAACAGCATTAGAACTGACCTAGAATGGAGCTAGAATGGCAGTTGAACAGAGCTAGTATGGCACTAGAACAGAGCTAGAATGGCGCTAGAACAGAGCTAGAATGACGTTAGAACAGAGCTAGAACAGCGTTAGAACAGCGTTAGAACAGAGCTAGAACAGAGCTAGAATAACGCTAGACCGGCACTATAACGGCTCTAGAGCGGAGCTAGAACTGAGCTAAAATGGCGCTAGAACGGCACTAGAACAGCACTAGAACGGAGCTAGAACAGCACTAGAATGGAGCTAGAACGGTGGTAGAGCGGAGCTAGAACGGAGCTAGAACAGCACTAGAACGGCACTAGAACAGCACTAGAAGGGCACTAGAACAGCACTAGAACGGCGCTAGAATGGCTCTAGAACGGCACTAGAACAGCACTAGAACAGAGCTAGAACGGCACTAGAACGGCCCTAGAACGGCACTAGAACGGCGCTAGAAGGGAGCTAGAACAGGGCTCTGAACGGGGATAAGTCAAATCTTACAAAGCTAAATTGGCTTCCGTCATACAACTAAATATAAAAAGAGTCAGTCTTTTGAATACACGCCCTACAAGTGTGCGTCTTGCAAATGAAACTACTGCACATCATATCAGGTTGTAGTGTACCGTTTTGTGTGCTGCTTTTTATGGTGAATTGCTGTGTAGAGCTTTGGATAAGACTGTACAGCTAATGGGAAGGAGGGTCCGGGAGAGATTGCTAAATTACTGAAATGTGAATGAATGACATTTAAAACCTCTTCAGACATGTTTTTGATGAGGGGAGTTTTAGGGTTGGGGTTAGCCGCTTTGAGGATTAAAAAATGTTGTGAAAATGCAAAAGAATCCCTATAAAATCCACCCTTTGTGACAGCTGTGGATGTCAGCTGAACACAGGCGGTTTGAGTTCTCATTGCATTGTGCTCTATGGGAGAATGGGCCGGAGCTGCGGTACCTGGAGCGGCCACTAGTTGCTCTCACACGGGGACGGAGCAGGAGCGTCTTACCCGTTCTTATTATAGATTCATGGTTGAATTGTCAAAGTTCGGGACAATGTAAGAAGCCATTTCTCACAGTCCACTTCAGTCTTTCTGTATTGAGTTAAAACAATGTGCTTAAATATAGCTACTAAAACCATATTATATTTCCACTAAATTGAATAAAAAGGTGCAAAAGGCAATAATGACGTTCTCTAGTAAAAATTAAATCTAAAAAAACAATTATGAAGCGAGGTGGAATACATTAATACAAAACTATTCGAAATGATTCACATTTAAGTCCAGGCTAATAGGCTAAGTAATGTGTTCGTTTTTGTGAAGTTGGCAGAGGCATTCCTAAACGGCCCCAGTTTTAATACTTGCCTTATGAATGAACAAGAATAACAAGATCTTAAAATGCAAAGAGAGTTTCCCGCTGTTAGCATGCTGCAGTGGAGTTTGTGCCCTGGAAACAAAGGCTGATGCAGACCCTTCATTAAAGCTGCTAATTCACATGATTAATGGTACTTGGAATTAGTTGGAAAGAAAACCTACAGGCATGTTTCAGCAGAGGACAATTGGACAAGGGGGTCCTCACTACCCTCCATGACAGGAGACTACCCATCAGTCTTAATGAGTTTTTTTTTTTTTTTTTTAATTCCTTTTCTTTTACCTTTATATTTAGTTGTATTCATTTGGCCCATCCAAACATAAGAAGACCTATTGTGCTTTTATCTGCTGTATAGTTATACCCTATGACACATGTGGATCGTTATGTTATAATTTGCACATTTTAAATTTCATCCATCCATTTTCCGGGCCGAGTCGCGGGGGCAGCAGTTTAAGCAAGGACTCCCAGACTTCCCTCACCCCAGACACATCCTCCAGCTCCTCTGGTGGGACGCCAAGGCGTTCCCAGGCCAGCCGAGAGACATAGCCCCTCCAGCGTGTCCTGGGTCTTCCCCGGGGCCTCCTCCCGGTGGGACATGCCCAGGAAACACCTCTCTAGGGAGGCAACCAGGAGGCATCCTGAGCAGATGCCCGAGCCACCTCAGCCGGCTCCTCTAGACTTGAAGGAGCAGCGGCTCTACTCCCATGTGACTGAGCTCCTCACCCTGTCTCTAAGGGAGCGCCCGGCCACCCTGCGGAGGAAACTCATTTTGGCGGCTTGTATCCGCGATCTTGTCCTTTAGATCATTATACAATTTTACATTTCAATATTTATCTAACACGACTTAATAAAAGGAACATGTTTGCTGACTTCAATTTTACAAAACTGCGGTGTCCAGTGGGAGGTGATGTCACCGTAAAAGTTACAGCAAAGAGCCACGTCACTCCACTTGGCTCCTCCAATGGATAACTGCACATCATGACTATATGACACTGTTGAATCTTAACATATCATCGATTAACAAAATAAAATTGAAGAATGATGCAAGTACAGAGCAGTGAGCCAGGAGCGGTGAAAAACGGGATTGAGCGGCAATATGGCGTCTTGAAAATAAGCGATTAAACATTCCTCAAACATGAACGAATCACTCCAAAAAAAAAAAAAAAAAAACTTTGAGAGGGGAAATGAAAAGGGGAAACTGGTTAAAAGCTCTGAAAAGTCGATTTTGCATAATAGGTCTGCTTTAAGGAAAGTAAGGTTCCATTGGCAGCTATTGCTATTTGAAAAGAAGGCTTAAACTTAAATAAACCTTGTGGCATTGAGGCATTTTCTGATATTCTGTATTCGACTTGAATGCCTCATGATGCTTATTTCCAACTTAAATCGCCTATACCTGATTTTTTTCATGCATTCAAGCTAAATGTGTCATACAGATATATTGCATAAGGAGCTCTTGAGGGCTGCTGTGTTCTGTCTATATCTAATAAAGCCTCTATTCCAAGGTCTAGTCTCTGAAAGTTGTGAAAAGTGCTCATTAACTCATTGCGATGATGCTCGAAATTCATAAAGTAAGTGAGAAATAACTCTGGACCACTGCAAACCGTTTAAGTTTTCATGAAGCATCAGCTATCATATTTGCAGTCCAGTGGCAGACGATACCAAACGGCACACACACGAGAGTATACAGAGACGTTATTTCCCAGTTGGAGTTAGACGATATAGAATGGACGATTTGATTACTGAAGAACAGCATAACAAAACAAGCTTTGTCCCTACAGCTACAGCATTTATACAGTGATGGTTTCACTTGGATATGTTAAACAACAAAACAGTTTGCACTGATACACGACTAGCAGCTCTGTTTCAACTCAGGCTGCACGTTAAAGCCTTTTATTTCGTTAACTCCAAAAATAATTTATCGTGATGGATCATTTTGTCGTCAAAACCTGGATCAAAGAGCCCGCTCCGGTCTGTGTGTGCCTCCGCCTTTTCCTCTCTCCACTCAGCACACACACATGCACACGCACACACACACACACGCACACACACACACACGCACACACACACGCGCGCACACACGCGCACACACACGCGCGCACACACACACGCGCACACACACACGCGCACACACACGCGCACACGCGAGCACGCACACACACGCACACGCACACACACACACGCACACACACAGGCACACACAAGAAGGACTAAAGGGGGACTGAACAGCAGATGTGAATCAGGACTAAAGTCAGGACTGTCCCAGCTTCATATGAGGAGAGAACTACACAGGACAACCACGGGATTAGAGACATTTGATTTGAAAAATAGTTTCAGCTTAAAAAGGTTAAAAACTGTCCAATCCTATAAGTACACATTCAAAAAAATAGGCCAATACTGAGCCTTTTGATATTATTTGGATATCATTCAATTTAGTAACTTGGTCCCAAATACACAGAAAAATCATATCCAAGAGCAAACAGCACAGCACTGGGTGAACACCACATATTCTGCCTAAATGGTCTAATAAAGAGTCGTTAAGGAGCCAAAAAGCCCTTATTATATTGTTTTTTGACCTTTGCACACAACATGCGATTAATCGCAATTAAAAACTTGAATGGCTGCCCAGCTCTAGTTTGAGTCATGCAGGGAGGAGAGTGGGTGGTCCTCACAAACACGGCCAGGCTGCTGCATTTCCTCTTCACGACATTGTTATGAAACAATGTCTTGATTATCCCCACTGAGAACTCTCCCTCTTTGCATTTTTCCAGCCATAATGATTATTTCCTCATTTTGCATTTGTTTCATCAAACATAATTTATCTCTGCCTGTTTTAATGAAGTGATAATTCTGCGATAATTAACGTAATCCTGCACCAAAGCAAATTTGCCTAATGAGTGTTGTTTTGATAGTCGCCGCTGGAGTGCACGGCGGAGTGTCCGCACTAGAGCCACGAAGGCAGCGTGCCAGAGGAGAGACCCCGTGTGTCAAGTGCCAAAGGACGCCAAAAAGTGCTGGAGAATTTCTACTTTGTGACCTCAACTTTTGTCTGAGGCAAGTAGAAGGAACCTGGGCACCTTTCATTCAGCAGTTCAAATAATAGGGTTGTAATAGGTCACGGAGCCTGTTTGGAGACGGCTTTTCTGTCGGCCTGGGGATGTAACAGCGGCCAAACGAGGGCTTGAGCCAAAGTGTCGTGTGTGACATTTTATCTGCTATAGGACAGCAACTTTGGCATTTCATTTGTTTGATTTGTTTGACTTGTACCACTGCCCAGTTTAACCTTTTGAAAGCCACGGATCACACGTCCATTATGGCTCCTGCATCTGTCAGAGGAGAACGAGCTAATGGAGAGTGGCACACAGATGAATGGGGTAAAGGTGGATTAAAGGTGGGTTAAAAGCATCCAAAGGTAAAGCTTATATAACTAAACAGTGTAACGTGTGCAGGTGCTCGTGATGTGAGCAGCATTATCACAGACACTGGGGTTCAGCGCCTCTAATATCATGTCTTATATATTGTTCTTATACTTTTGTAATAGTTAATTTACCGTGACAAAAGCACTAATAGTACAATAGTTTAAAAGGTGTTCAGATTAATATCACGATCGTAACCTGTCTAGTCCTGCTAGTTTAAGACACATAAATATCGAGTAACAAAGGGCATGTACTATTCAAAGCAAGATGGCAAAAGTACATTTTATTTGTTGTTGGTGCTGTGACAGAAAAACTAGCATATTTAGGATGAAAGGAAGGTGTTAAAGTGAGGAGAAACATGGCTAGGGCCATGTGTGGTACTCGTCTGACTGTTTACTCCCAAATAATGTCAGCCGCTCTCCCAGTGTGATCCATCACACACTATATGTGTGTGTGGAGCTGTATATTGTTCTTATACAGAATATGCAAAGCTAAAACCATATTGTCGAGGCTGAGCAGTCTCTCATGGAGCTTGTTAACACTGTGACCTGTACACTGACATTCCCCATTCTGTGAATTAACACAGTTGAACTGCACTGGCAGCCTCTAGCTCTAAATGTGCTTTGAATATATGTGATACTTGAACCATGACTCTCACTACTTTACATAAACAGGTAACAGTGCAGTTGGAGTGCAGAGCTCATACATATTCACTGTTGGCCTAAGAATGGAGAGATGTGTAGTTCATTCAACACTATCCCACTGAGTTATGTGACTTCCATTACCAAATGGAAAGGGTTTAGAACAGACTGATGTACTCTTCTCTCTACATTTCTGAGGTTAAAAAAAAAATGTACGTTAAAAAAATAAAATGTATGGAAATGTAAATAATAATAATAATAATAATTAGTGTTATTATTATTAGTGTAATATAGTCTTTTGAGATGACGACGTTCACAAACCTGCAAAAAAGTGTCCCAAAAAAACAAAATAAAACAAAAAACAGGTTCCTGATTTATCCTGTGAACATAAAGCAGGTTTGTTTTTGTCCTCAGTACAGAGATCTTGTAAAGACACGTCTTAGGGTCAAAATGATCCCACTCTACGCTTTCCACATCTCCTTTTAAAGCGTCATATAGTCTGGAAATCTGGAAATACACTGTTTGCATGCTAGTTGTTGTTAGCACTCTGGTCTCTGAAAGATGTGAAGACTTATAAACTCATCATGGTGAATATTTAGGATGCCAGGTCTGTGTTATAAAAGTGAGGAATAACTTTGGACCACTGCCAAACTGTTTACAATGAACTAGTTGAGTTTTTCACGTTTTACAGTAAAAAATGAGGTACAGCATCTTTAAAACCAAGTGTTATTTTTCGGTTTGTTCATTTACCATCTAAACATCGTGCATGAAAGTTTATCACATCTACTCATTCATTCCGTCCGTCCGTTAGTTAATTACTAAGTTAATTAGCCAGTGCAAATCCCTTATTATTGCGATTCCTTTATTAGAAAAAAATCTTCTAGTAATTGCTGGCAACACTTCGCGTAATAAATCAAAACCAACACATGAAGATTTGTACATTTTCCTTCAAACAACAATATTGGCCAGGACGCCCAAAGACAGGGCTTGGATTATGGTCTTAAATTGGGGAGTGGAGCGGCGGAACATCCAGCTGGCTCCTTCTCGTTCACTGGCTGTTCCTAAAAGTGCCGGGCAAAGACGACTGGCAGCCAACAGATCACCCTCATGCTGGTGTGTTTACAAGATTAAGCATATGGGCCGGGCCGTAAATCTGCGCTAGCTCCCCCCACAACGCGACACTTCACTTTTATGGGCGTATATTGACAGGAAGTTGTTTCCGTAGACAGAGCAGAGATGAGCGACGGGTCTGTTGATGTATCCGCTTCATCTTTGGGTATTAATGTTAAACTGATTAGATAGTTAACGCCGGCAAATGGGGTATTAGCATAATCAGCTTTTAGCATGCGGCGCGCGTCTCTATTAAATGGATTTCATTGTTTTGTAATATAGTCAGGCGATGATTTGGATCTCTGCGGTAAAATATTTCAACATTATGACTGCCATAGGGAAGATCGTGAGCTGATTTGAAGGTTTTAAGGCGTTTTATGGATTTCTATGTGTTTTTGATCATTTTATGGGATTTGGAAACATGCAAAAGAAAGCAACAGATGACAGATTTGTGAAGCTGCTACTTAAGAGTATTTGAGGAGCTTTAGGCAGCGCTGGATCAGATTTCAGTATCCATTATAGGACGGCCAGGTTAAATGCTTTAAAACTGACCCAGCCTAAAACATATGTGTAATAATCAAATATTTATACATACAAAAATACAAAAAAAGGATTTAAAATGCATTGAGCCCCAGCGTGTTTCAGCCTATTGGCCTTTTTTTTGTATTTTTGCACCGCTTTAACTATTTTGCTACTTTTCCTCACTGCCCTGTGGTCCATGAAGCGCTCACTTTTCTCCTTTGTTCTGAAACATTTATATATTTTTGGATTCATTCTTTTATTTGTTAAAGCAGCACTGTGCAACTTTGTACAGGTGGCACGTCTCCTGCATAATACCATGGAAAAAGAAAAAATAAAGTTAAACCATATTTCGTAGCAACTTCCATGGAGATAAACACGTTTCAGACCATAAAACTGTAAAAGATTATATCCAAAGGAACAACATTTCCATGGAAACAAGCAAGAGGAGTCATGTCTGTGGAGATGCAAGCCCACTCACAGTAAGCTGCATACACTTTTAATGCAATAAAAAGAACTAAAACAAAATGCACGCTTTTATTTTAGTCGATTTTGTTGGCTAAAAAGTGACGTACTGGGGCTTTAAATTGCAAAACACGTTAATAACTCACTGTTTAATTTTGAACTATATACTTTTTGCTAATATTTTACCTCCTGCAATAAAAAAAACAGCTGAATACTGTCACTTTTTCTCTATTACAGGTATAAGGTAAAAGTGCACATTGTGGTTAATACTAAATTGTTTTGTTAAAAGAGACAAACATACTTTTCCCAGCCCCTATATCTGTGGTGTGTGTGTAGCACAGACATCAAACCCCTGTTCCATGAAGATGCACTTGGAGAAAACAGCTTTTTCTTTTATGACAGCAATAACAACAGCCAACAACAAAGCCCACTCTATGTTTAAACCTGAGTGTGATATTTCAGAGCGATTGTGCCAATAAAGACTAAAAGATTACCTTGGTGAGTGTGTTGCAATTATGTCATTACGTTATTATGTGCGCACCATGGAGCCCGCAGATGACATGTGCACATTGGAGCTCTCGGGCCTGTGGATAACACGCCCTTGGAACGCCCTTGCACACGTGAAGGACAACAAGATGGATCGGAATTACAGAGTGAAGGCTGCAGAAAACATAATTGAGATGTTATTGATGAGATGATGATTTTGGAAAGGCAGATTTAGGTTTTTGCAGGGCAAGTTGGGCTTCAAGTAATAAAATGTACTACAAAACAGCTGGAGAAGGATTTTTGTTCCTTTCTCATCCAGTAGTTGTGTTGTGTCTTTGGGCAAGGCGCTTTTGGCACTTTGTCTACCTTGAAACGAGGGATGGGACATACCAAAAGATAATCATTACAGTATATCACCAGAATGTGCAGAAAAAAAAAAAAAAAAAAAAAACTTCTCCCTGATGATCTTTTCTGAAGCACTGTTTTCACTTCTAACAAGATACAATTTTTACAACAGTTTCAATATGGAACGTATTCATAATATAAAAAATATAACTAGTCATATCTGTAACATTTTTCAGCAACTTTAATCATTTTCGTGATATGGCAATTATTTTGTTCATGTCCAATTGTGGCACCAAATTTCAATATCGTCGCATCCTCTCTTGTAACAGTGTGTGTCCAGCATAGACTGTATATGTAAATGGGAATAGCTAACATGCTAGCCGCCGCGTTCCATGTAGGAAGTGAGTATGGACGCACTTCCGGCTCCATTCACTTGCTTCCAATTCACTTTACATTATAAAACTGTCGCCCCTCTCTCTGTAACTGCTGCTGTCAGGCTCATCAGTTTGGTCTTAAAATGTTTGTATTAACCCGCTCTACATGATCCTGGCATTTCCATTTCGCTACTGTGTCCCTAAATTAAGATATGAACATTAATAACAGACAAATTGGCTGCCTTCTTTCCCTGAGGTCACTCCCACTAGTGTTAGCAACAGGTTTGATTGATAGCGTTGCTAAGCGTCCGCCGCCTGCTAAAACCAGCGGTGCGGCGGGGAGGGGCGTTGCCTTCAACAGCCTTGTAGTTATATGGGCTCCAAATTTGCCTCTATAACTGCTAGCCTCGATGAGCTTCCATTTAACTGGAGCCAAACTCTATGGGTGACGTCACACTCCCTTAGTCCACTTCTTTATACAGTCTATGGCACATGTGTCAAACTCAAGGCCCGTGGGCCAAATGTGGCCCGCCATGTCATTTTATGTGACTCACAACAAAGTAAATTAAAAGGTATGACTGTCTTAAAATATCAGTTTATCAAGAGATACACAGTTACATAGCCTTTTTTATATCAATGCAAATTCATATGCAATATTTGTAACTTGAATAAGTACTAAAAATATAGCAAATGTTAATTAATAAGATTAAAAAATGAGTTTGACACCCCTGGTCTATGGTGTCGGGTAAAGACAGATATCAGATCTGATCTACAAACTTGCATCGAATCTACAAACTTGTCAGTAAAGCACAAACTATTAAACTGAGGCAATGCATTGGACTAATTTTAATATAGGCCTATAGATTATGAGCTAGCATGACCACACTCATTCAACTATAAATAATTCATACAATTCCAAAGACAATACATAATTGGCCAAATTGCTTGTGAGGACATTTAAACCACTATTTCAGCATTGCCAGAGACAGTTATTGTTGTGTAGTGATTTGTGAAATTGCTCAAAAGCTACCTATTAGCGCGCGGAGCTAATTTTGTCCGGCACAGTTCGTCTCATTTGCCGCGGCCACATAATGGCAGGTTTTCTTTGCTAGTGTCCAGCTGCGGAGGGCTGTGCTGCAGACAATGCTGTGTAGACAGGGTGGCCCCTCATTAAAAGCCACCAATTTGCTTTAGCGAAGAATGGCACAGGGCCCAAGCTGAGTACACGAGGCCGGGGATGTGTTTTTCAAATGTGGGTGTATCAATTAGGCTGGCTTGTTGGGTTGTCTCTTCAAAGCACCTTACTAATTTTACCATCAGGGGTCAGAGCCTGTTAACCAGTAGGACAGCGGTGGTGCAGCAGGCCATTGTTTATAGAGTAACAAATTAGTGGGAAAGAAACAGGGGTTGTGACAGTGTGAGCAGGCGTATGCTAGCCACTGTGGTCCGCAGGTAGCCCAGCAGACTGCACTGGGCATTTCCTTGTTATGACAAAAACTGCTATTCCATGCTCACTGTGTAAATTGGCTCTGTCTTGTTTCTGTGTCTTAAGTTTAAAGGTCCCATATTACGCATAAATGCACTCTTGGAGCTTTAATCCATTATAATGCTGTGGTAAAGTGGTATTTTTCATGTTGATGGATACCTTTTACCTTTTGTTAAGTAGATATTGGCAATTCCAGGGCTGAAATTTTCCAAATGGTTCTAGTGAAAGTGTATGAGGTTTAAAAACACAATGGGCACTTCCTGTTTTACCAGATGACATCACAAGGTGGGACAGAGCGTTTTGAGTTTGAGAGAAGAACTCAGCCTGAAAATGCAGGGTTTGTGTGTTAAACATGTGTGAATGAAACAAAATACAACTCCAGGTGTGTTTGTGATGAGATAACAAATCAGAAAATAGTGTAATACGGGCCCTTTAAGTCTTCCAAAATACAATAACTATACGATTAAGCTAACCGCAAGTACAGAAGTCACTCTGTGCTCATATCTGAAAGGTTACACTGCAATTATTAGCCCCGTTTCTACTTTTTTTTTGCTGATTTTCTTTATAGATTATGTACTCAATATTCTACTTTTGCATATCTCCAAACATCTCCTCAAGGAATCTGAAAATGCTAATTTGTATAGACAAGAGCCTCAGAGCTTTGCCAAAACTGCACCACTTTTATGTCGTCCTTATAACCGTCAGCCTCAATCCAACAGAATTCTTTCTTTAGTTAGATTTGATCACTGTTGAACTACTATGTCCCTGTAAGTTCGCTCGTAGATCAACACAGTTCGCCTGTCATCTTTTCTTAATGAGTAAAATCAGGCTCAAAACTCTGAAAGTCTGGTTCGGTGATAGAAATCCTATAACTCAAATGAATGATGGATGTAGTCTGGTTTAAATAGAAACATCAGAAAACACACAAGTTCTTGTAATTCATTTGATTTCTACATTTGATCCAGATTTTCAATGCATTCAGGCCCAACCGTCAGAAGAATTCAGATTCAGATCAAGATGGCTGACAGGTTTAAACCGATAAAACTGACTGGACTTAATAAATACTTTGTTGATAATCTATCTACAACAAATGGGACGTTTTGATGTCAAGACGACTTTTATTTCTCGAGTACAAATCGTCTACGCTGCTTTGCTAACCGCCTCCATCGGGCTAGATTAGAAAGGTGAGCCTGGAGATGGACCCCTGATTGAAGCTGGGTTGAAATTCAAAAACGCTATGACCGCGGGGGCTAGACAGGGAGCCATTTTATTTTCTTTTGAAGCTTTTGAACCAATTACAGGTATTTTGAACAGTCTTTCCTTGAGCAAAGAAGCATAACTGACTTGACCTTGGGTGTCCCTGTGCGGTGGTCTGTCTGAAGAGATAGAGTAGCTCCCCTGTGAGATTGTATGTATTCTATAATTAATAATGCATCAGCGGGAGGGAGCAGATAGCAGTCTGGTGAAGGCACTGACACCACAGTAGTTTGGGGCAAGTCTGTTCAGTCAACCCTAATGAGCTGTTTGTACTGAGGGAAAGGCTACAAAGACATACACTGGCTCTACTCACTGCATTCTTTCATTTGAGGAAGGGTTTAATTAAGTGACGTTGTTAGTAATTGTAGTAGGGGCTATAGGCAATGCAGTAGCCGTGTTAGTTAAATGAGCTTGTGCATACAGTTAAGGCTCGCTAGGCTAAACTCATTGTGGTTATAGTTGTAGGAAACGGCGCAGTTTGTAGAAGAGTATTTACAAGTAGGATTTGTTGCAGTAGAGGTAGAGTGAAACCTCGTTAGATTCAAAGTAACAGTTCTATAGTACAGTATAGTAAATGTAAATGTATGAGAACGAGTGGGGTCTTTTGAACGCTTACTTCATCTCATTTTTTTAAAAAGAACCGAATCTTTTTCTTTCTAGCTTTTATGCATTTTTACGCTGATTAACGCTGAGCCATGAGAAGAAACGGCACAGAAGCAGAGCAGGCAACACGAGTGAGAGCTTTGTGCACAAAAACATATCGGGCATCATAATAAGAGTTAGTTTTTAAAGTATTATAATTGTAGATTCTGCATAATTTCAAAGGGTAAACACACTCCCACTCTCAGTTTGAACCATTTTAAACACATTTAAGCCTTGGTCATTTCTCTGATTAGTTTGTAGATAAAATGAGTTCTTCCATTGGCTTCAGTCTTACAAATAAATAAAAAAGCCAGTATTTTGAATGGCTCTTTGGATTGAATGGATACAAAAGATTTGGATCCCATACAAGAGATGAAAGTCCCATCATAAGTAATCATACTTTCAAGTATAGTGGTCACTCGTTTATCGCAGGGGGTAGGTTCTAAAAATAACCCGCAATAGGCATAATCCACGAAGTAGTCAGCTTTATTTTTTGCAATTATTAAATATGTTTTAAGGTTGTAAAACCCCTCACCACACACTTTATACACTTTTCTCAAACAGACATTAACATTTTCTCACATTTCTCTCTTGTTTAAACACTCTCAAAGTTCAAACCTTCATATATTATATCCCTCTTCCTCGATGATGCTTTAAATGTGTTGTTCACGTGCCTCTGCTCCAGTGGTATCCACAGAGGCGCCTCTCCGTGCACAGAAACGCTTTTAAGTCCAAAGCATTTCCGAAATTTGTTGGTGCAGAATATTTCATCGACATTGTAGGTTTTGTCGGGGAGAAAACTTTCAAACATACAGCACTTCAGAGTCACACTGCAGTCAAACATTTATGTAATTTTCGCTGAACACATTCTACTGTACAGGAGACATGGCACAAAGAAGATTGACTGACAATACTCTACAGTCTCTTAGCCAATCAGGGAGCAGAACACAATGCACGTTCATACACTGTTTGCCGGTTGTGCCCAGTACATAACATAATATGATAATTTCTTCCTCCAGACTGAGAATAGGTCCAAAAACAGCAGTCAAACAGTTACGCTTCACTGTACTTGCTTGTTTACAACCAAATCTCAAATGCAATTTCTACATATGTTTGCCACTCGTTATGTGGTAGCGCTGCCTGCTTCTCCACATATACTCCCAGCACCCCTGTGGACTGACAAATAAGGTGTCGCCACCAGCACCTCACATGCCGGTGCTGCGTGCTTGCCCATACACTTCCACCTCCCCAACCACCATTACCTCCCTCACACTGACAACCCCTTCTCTCCCACTGTATTTTTGACATTAATATTCATTTTCTTGGGTCTTTTAATGAAGCGGACAACAGGCGTGCTCGTGGTGCCCTGGGAGCTCTGCGTTTAGCATCAATGGAGATCCAGTCAAACAAGCAAACAGAGAGGCAGGAAGTTGGTCGTCTCCTTCCCCTGGGCTCCATATTAATGAGACAATGGCACAGCGCAGGCAATTACAGCCACTCCCAGACAGACGCCTTTGGTCCAAGATAACCTCCCACTGAAGCCCCCAACCCCGAACATGAGCACATATGCATAAAGTATATATATATTCAAAAAATATATATATGCGTGACCTTATTGACCGATCTGGACAAACAATGGACATTGGGGAACCAGGCGAAATTATTGATTTTAGATTGTACTTGGAATGTTATGGTCAAGAAATGAAGCCGTTACTCTGGGCAAAAAAAGTGTCATATCACAAGTGTATTTTTAGTAGTGACATTGAAATTTTCTCACACTGGATAATCAAGTGTTCTCGTTTTGCAAGTCCCAAGGCTACACACATGGTTGGTCAAGTGTAAATGACTGCATGGAGGAGGAGCTGAATGCTGTCGTGATTAAGGATGTCACAGTATCAAAATTGACATCACATTTTAACGATTATTCATGTTTATTGGCACCACGACCCAACAATTCCTCCTTGACGCTTTACGAAATCACACTTTCTGAATGGTAAATGGTCACTTTGAGTGTCTTGAAGGTGGAAAAGCGCTCAAAGCGCTTTACATCAAGGAACCACTCACCAATTCACACACATATTCATACACAAGTGTACACAGACACTGGGGGTGAGGTGGGTTAAGTCTCTTGATCTGAAGGTTGACCTAGTGGTTGGCTGTGCGCTTCCAGCTCCCACAAACAAACATTCTACCAGCTGAGCCACTTTTGACCTTAAAAAGTGTCATATTGCAATCATATTTTTAGTAGTGACATTGACGTTTTCTCACACTGGATAATCAAGTGTTATTGTTTTGCAGGCCCTATAAATCTGGCTGCTCTACCAATGATGTTTATATCAAGAGCGAGATTTGAACCCCCAACCTTCAGTAGAGTGGACAAACACTCTGAGCAAACACCAACTGAGCTTATTTTTAGTAGTGACATTGACATTTTCTCACTCTTGATAATCAACAACAGCATTTATCAGTGGAACCTGTGGACCAGTGGATCTGACTGGTCTGGTCTAATAAGTTAATGAGACATAAACAGCCAGACGAAACTGTCATGATTCCTGTTTGCTGCCCTCCTGTGCTGCTCTTCCCCTCCCTCACCCGTCCTGATCCGGAGCTGGGCCGAGTTCCTGGCTCCTCCCGCGCGCGCACCTGAAGCTCATCGGCGCAATCAAGACCACCTGCCGTGGATAAGAGGAGCCGGGACCAGACACTCGGTTTTCAGATTGCCCGTGTGTTCACGTGAATGCTCCTGCCTGGCTTTAGTTATCTTGTCTTGTATGTTTTTTGCTCACTTGAATTTTTGCTCCTCTCCAGACCCCGCCTTGGACCAGCTCCGTATCCCCGCTCCCGTTCCTGTACTCCTGCACTGGTACTGTCTCCTGTTGTCTCCACACTTGTGTGTTCTCCCTGGACCTCGACCAGCACCTACGCACCTCAGCACTTGTGGATTTATGAACTCTTGCTTACCTTTTTGCACATTTTGTGAATAAACACTGTAAACCCTTCGAGAGTTACGCATTTTTGGTCCCTCTGTCTGGAAGAAACAGAACTTTACATTTGTGTTCGTGAGTGAAATGAAAAGACTCCATTTTGCTTCTAAAGTGTCATGATTGTATTGTGACCTGAATAATTGAGTGACTGTGCAGCCATCTGCTGTCACCACACTGAGCAAGTCACTAGTTGTCACTGATTAACTGCTTTATTCCCTGTCATTCCCACTGGTGCTATAATGGGAATGGCATTGGACTTGGAGGCTGTGGTTTGAATCCTGCTCAGATCATGCTTGTGACTGTTTTAATACCCCTTATGCTGTGTTCTTTATGTAGCGGGTACAACTTAAACTTAATTGAAACCAACAGCACAACAGCGTGTAGCGTAGTGGCAAACCAGCCTCTTTGAATCCCGCAAATCTTGCTATTATATAGTTGCAGGCTTGAAACATAAAAAACTAAGTGGTTACTCTCTAGAGCTATTGAAGGATAGGTCAAATGAAGATACATTTCTCACCGGGCTAATAAAGAGTAGCTTTAGATATTGTGAACAGTGAATGTATGTGTTAGAGAAAATGAGACCCATGTACAGCAATTTCTTTTTAAAAACTCAAACTAAATGCCTCCACTGCGCGAGGCCAGACACAAAGAGATGTTAGCTGACCTGCTGTGATGTAGCATCTCTATCGTCTCAATTATGTTTCATCAAAGGCCCCTCAACAAACAATAGGGGAGAGTAGCTGCTGTTCTCCAGCTGAACTCCACTCTCAGACACAAAGTTTGCACAAAAGCTACCGCATGTACACTTAAGCACACAAAGACTGTATTCTATAGTCACATTTGCTTGTTTAGTTTTCTTTTTACCTCTCAAATAGATATATTATAAACAGACATGACAAATTACACTTAAATAGACACACAGACATAGATTTTCTTAACTATGGTTTTAGCATTGTGTGGACCTTTTTTTTGTTTTGTTTTTTTTTATAGATGCAATACAGAACAAACAAACAGAACACAACAAACTGGTTTCTAAGCCTACAAAATGAGGTCCAGAAACATTTGTGGTCACTCAAGTCCAAAGTGGCCGTCCATTTGAGTCTATCTGGCACTTAAGTCCGACTGCTTCCAGTGGCTCCATTTGTTCATGAAAAGCTGAGAATTTCCATCAATATAAGGTCCAAGTTTGAGCACAGTCAAGAGACCAGAAATCAGTGACTTCCACAAAGAAACAGAGGGAGCAACTCAGGTAAAAACATGAGTGGAGCGAGAGAAAACTGAACATCTTGTCTTTTAGAGTTAACTCCCAAAAACCCTTTAAACCTCCTCCCGAAGAAACACTTTAAAAAGGTGTATCCCATATGGTTCATGGTTCTCTCTTATTCTCTATCATGCCTTTGTGTCTTTATCTTCGCTATGTCTGTGAGCCATGTAAAAGTGGTAAAAGCCCAAACACGGAGTGACAGTGTGTCAGTGCAGGTCTGCTGCGGGGTCTATAAAGCAGCACGTACCCTCAAACCAGGGCCGGCGCTAGCTTTCAGGGGGCCCTAAGCTGAATTTGTCTCTGGGGCCCCCGACAGTGGATGCCTCCTGGCTCAACTATTGGTGATTCACATTTGGCAACATTATGATTCTGCTCTCATCACCTTGACCAGTTGTATTTGTATTTATATGACCAATATCAGAGTGAAAACATCCAGAATGTCACAACTACCAGTCACAAGAACAGAACACAAACATAAGGAGGGGTCAAGATTTTTGAAATTCTAGACATTTTTTCTTTGTTTCTGGTGCATTTTAATATGTTCCAGTTGGCGACAGTGGGCTTCAGGGTCTTTGCACTGGTGTAACTACACAGCTGCCCTGACCTACGCCCGGCTCAAAAACAAATGTAGCTGCAGTAGATTTTTTGCTACTATAGATATAAAAACAAATTTATATATAATTATAGTAGCCCAAATATTTGGGCTACTGTAAACACACAAGCACTGTGTTCAATAAAACTTGATATATTTTTAATATAAATATATGGGCTCTTGGGGGTCCTCTGCTGGCCTCGGGGCCCTAAGCAGCTGCTTATTCTGCTTATTGGCTGGGCCAGCCCTGCCTCAAACTCTACTCTTTCTAAACAACATGCTAATTTTATATCAGTGAAACACGGAGATTTGTAAATGCATCATTGGGTTTCCTATCACCTGCTGACCTATGACTTTACTGATACTGGCACAGACCTCACTGCACAGACTGTTGGGATATGAGCACATTCCCATGAACGACAACATCTCGTGCCCATGTGAGTTTTACACTTAAAGCAATGTGGTGATGTCTCCAGTTACTATAAATATTTGGCGAAATACATACATTGTGCAAAATACTGCTTGCACATGGAGATTTTAGATGGATATTCATTTTATTGGGGTTCAAAATGACACAAAACTGAATGTTTACACGGACACTCCAGATACATTAGCGTGCATGTCAACATAACCCAATCAAGCTCTGTATGACAATCCACAAAAGCCGGGGCCAAAGCATTACTGCATCACTGAATGCCTCAAATCGCTCGACTAAAATGTACTCAGCAGGTTACGTTCCGCCACAGATTGTAAATAAACCCAACACAAAAACCCTGTCGCCAAACAAAGTGTGTCCTCAGACTTTGACATCACCTTTGGGTTCACAGATTAAAAACACTGACAATAACTTCCCCAGGCCGCCAGCTACAGAAATGAGCTGTGACAATAGACGTTCCATTTGGGCACGGCAGACGCAGGCAGACACCAGTATGCACCCGAGGACCTTGAAATCTGGCTGATAATTCAGGGTGAATCAGGGCCAGCAGAGCGACGCATAGGCCCGGACGGTGCTACTGCGGGGGAGGGACTGAGGGAGTGGCATGACTGGAATTAATGCACAGTGATTGAGGCGTTTGCCAAGGTTACGGCGCACGGAATCAAAACAGACAAAGTCACCGGAAGCACCGTATCCTTGGTCACTGCTCATACCAAGGAGATGCTAATGATAGATTTCTTCTCCTCGTTTGCCTTTGAAAAGATTCTCCCTCGAGGAAAATCTTACCATCAGAACAATCAGAGACTTCCATTTTCAAAGGATAAAAGCATTACTGAAGTTTTTTTTTTTTTTTTTTTTTTACTATATGCAGTTTAAAAACATCGTGCAACAGTAAGCTCAAACTTTGTACACTTTTTTTTTTACAAGTATCTTTGCCCTTTAGAAACAGAACCCTGTGAGGGCAATATTTTGGTTTTCATGGATAGCTCTGGGTAGTTTATACAACTCAGGGGAGAACATTTACAATTTTTAAAATCATAACATCCAAGCATAATTCAAAAAGTGCAAGTAAGTTTTCACAGGTTGTCCCTGGAAAACAGTATATAACACCACAAGAAAATTGCTTCAAATTTGTACTTTCCAAGAAGATATCTTGATTTCACAAAAACTTTTATATAGACAGTTTTAACCTTTGACCCTACTTAACTTTTTGGGGGCGGAGCATCACTTGCATGACTCCATGGAAATAGAAATTCTCCGTTACGCCATGAAATATTTCATCCAAAGCACTAAAACAGAGGTGCCCAAACTTTTTTTTTTTTTTAATCGAAGGCCACATCCCAAACATATTCAAAGCGAAGGGCCACAGACCGGTGATCAGTGCAGTGTGGTGCTTTATACACAGCTTTGACAGAGCCGCTGTGAATTAATAAGGCTTGAAACACATTCATTTTAGGTCTGTATCACACTGCAATGTGATGTTTGAGGATATAGTGGTAGAAATTGTTTAATTTGCTGTTAAAAGTACCGCTTAAGATTAATTGGGCTGGTTCGGTAGGAGGCCTGAGGGCCAATAAAAACTGATCTGAGGGCCGCATTTGGCCCCCGGGCCATAGTTTGGACACCCCTGCACTAAAATTGGCAACAAGTAGGGAGAGCTTTTCTCTGGGCCACATTTTGAGTCAGGTTTATGGAGATGCAAGCCCACTCACAGTATGGATGCATATTTTGCACATTTTTTGTGTGCAATAAAACATCCATAATAAAATTTAGTCTGTTATTTTTGTTCAAGTCTATTTTTTAGCGACAAGGTTACACAGTGGGCCTTTAAACATATGTTAATTTTAAATTGATTAGCCAATAAAACCTGGGCAGTTATCTTCTCAAGGATATGACTGCATTCTGCTCATGTCTCCCTGTATTTCATATGACTGAATAATGCTATGCTCAATGTCACCTTTACAATGCACTGGTCACTATCATCTGTGCTGTACAAAGAGAGGGAAAAAAGAAAAGCAGATTTGGACTTTTGAGTGGAGAGACAGACATCTCACTAAAGCATCTAATTGGCATTATAACTTGACCTTCATAAGGTTGTTGCTGGATTACATCAGGGGACGGGGGAAGCTCTCCTGTGATTGGCCGTTGTGTTGTTAGACAAAAAACAACAACAAAGACTAAATCAAATGACACACACTCAGAGGAATTGGAGAGGCTTTGTCAATGGGTTCAGTAACAATGAACCGGGGCTGTGTTTGAGTGGGGAGTTTCACAAAGTATTTGACAGCTTAAGTGGCACACCTGTGTATTTACATAGTGTAGGCCGCGGCTTGGCAGTGACCCCGCCAATGGATGAAAGTTCAGAGACTGCCTGGTGATAAAACAACCAATAACAGCAGAGGAGACATTACCACCGGCAGATTCAAGTGAGCGCTGGCGAGCTGCGATACAGATGATTTCTACAAATCACAAGTAAGACTAGTGATATGGAAGCATATTGGTGTGCCTTAAGGCCTGACAGTGAAGAGGTCCAGGGTTCGATACCCAGAATGTGTCAGGTCAACATGAGTGGTGTTAAGATGTTCCCCCGTGTAATTTGTGTTTCCTTTGATTTCCCAAATGAACCAAAAACATCTACTTGGCTACTCCTCCACCATACACCAGTGTATGCAGACACTGGGGGCAAGCCGAGTTAAGTGTCTTGCCCAAGGACACAATGGATAATACTGTAATAGTGTAATGCTTTTGTACATACTTTTATGAGCACTGTTAAAGCGGTTTTCCTTCATCATCATTACCTTACTCAGATTTGTATTTTGAATGAATCATGTACGTTTGAGTAGTCCTGTATTGTCCTACATTCAAGCCCTGGGTGCTTAGAAAAGAACGAGCCAAGAACCAATAACCAACCCCTGTCCCTGCTCACATTCCTGTACTTTATTTAATTTCATTTTTTTAATTTCATGTTTTCTCAGGAAAACATGAGTTAGAGTTCAGAAATGTTCTGTGGACCTATTTCAATGATTTAAAAAAAATCTGCTTGTTTGCTATGATGAATTCTCCCTCCAAAGAATGGGAGCTGGAACTGAAATTTTCCATTTCTTCTTCATTGAGATCGAGCCATTTTAGATTGACATTGTGGTTTACACTGAAGAAAATCTAAACAAGATGATCGACTTTCATTTTAATTCAATATCAGTACCTAAAAAAAGTATCAAATTAACAATTAGTAATAGAACATTAATGATCCAGCATAAATCACAAGGCAAAGCTGTAGGAGAAGTACATCCCAGATCCTCCTCAGCACCTCATCATATTCTGTATTAGCTTGAACTCTCCAGATGCGGTGTTCCCTCCTCTCCCACACACACACACTCACACACACATACTGCCTAATATATACTGTTGTTTTTCCTCAACTCAAATGGGCCGTGTCACAGTCAGCGGCTGTCAGTGTCAACACTATGAATGCTTTTAGGGGTTAGCGTAAGCACAGGTATTGCATTCACAACACAATCCTGTTGATTGCAGGCTCCGCTCTGCAAATGGTGTGATGAAGCACAGATGCAGGCTTTATGTATTGATCTGTTAATATGGAGATCAATCCCATAAAAGGAAGTCGGAAGTATCTATATTCCCTTATTGATTCATATGCACCATACATCACATATAAAGCACAGTAAAGGTTCTAATAATATACAAGGCCCGATGTTCGATGTGCTGCTGTATCCGTTTTTCTGTCGACACAACAGCAGACTAGCTTTTAGCTTTTCATTTACCCTATGTGCCCTATCTATTTGACAGCTGAGTATGCACATGTCCATCATAGACTGTATAAAGAAGTGGACAATGGGAGCGTGACGTCACCCACAGCATTTGGCTCCAGTCAAATGAAGCTCATCAATCATCATCAGAATATCATAGCAACCAAAGAGCCAATTTGGAGTGAAGCTGTTGAAGGTAACGCCCCGTCCCTCCCACACCGCTAGTTTAGGAGGTGGGCACTTAGCAACACTGTCAATCAAACCTGTTGCTAACGTTAGTGAGAGCAACTTCAGGGAAAGAAGGAACCTGATTTGTTGGTTACTAATGTTCATATCTTGAGTTACGAACCCAATAGTGAAATAAAAAATACCAAGATCATGTAGAGAGGGTTAATACGAACAGTTTAAGACTAAAATGGCGAGCCTGACAGCAGCAGTTACAGAGAGAGGGACCACAGTTTTCCAATGTAAAGTGAATTGGAGCCAGAGTCGATGGAACCGCAAGTGCGCTCATGCTCACTTCCTATTTGGAATGCTGCAGCTAGCAGGTTAGCTATGTCCATTTAAATATACAGTCCATGATGTATTTTTGCAGTAAAAAGAACTCGGAAATTGTATGTTTTGCAGGTGTTTTGCCCAACGCCACTAACAAGCTTATTTTTTGGATTTACCTCCTTCCAGCCATACCCTTTGCATGCTTCCTTCTCAAGTAGGATTCAGGCTTGTCCACTACACTTTAAAAATATTTCAAAAGAAGTTTAAATTTAATTAGTGTTTTAATAAAACATTGAAGCAGTTGCAGTTAATGTTACTTTTTAGGAATGTTTTGACAGGCTTTGGTCATTAACATCATTAAGAAGGTACTCAAGACAAAAGTTAGTAGCGACTGCACCTCACCTTCAATAAAATTATCTTTTTTTTTTTTTCCACCTAGCACTTTCTTTGTTGAATTCCAAATCTATACAAATCCCCCACTCCCATAATAGCGCCACCAGCCTCGTCTATACCCCTGGATGTCAGCTTTGTGCTGGTGAAAAATGGGACAGTGGCATTTCCACAATGACAACAGGTGCTGTCATCACTCCATATCTGTGCCAAGAACATCTCCAGACTTCAGCATCGGCAGCTGAGATAGTGTGATGTGGGGCCAGACACATTAGTCCTATTCCCGGTATCTTCTTTGTCATCAGCGGTGGAGACTCCTGGTCCCTCTCCTGGAGAAAGCAGCTGGCTCTTATACAATAGATAAAACATGCAAAATTCAAGCAAAATGGCTGAAAGATGACCAAAGAAAAGATCGAAGGTGGATATGAGTAAGCTACACAAAAGTATTATGATTAACGACAATACGCTTTAGTAGTTAATTCTAGTATTTATAATGTGTCATAATGGTCCCTCGTTTTTCGTGGGGGCTACGTTCTAAAAATAACCCGCAAAAGGTGGAATCCGCGAAGTAGTCAGCTTTATTTTCTACAATTATTATATGTTTCAATGCTGTAAAACCCCTCACCACACACTTTATACGCTTTTCTCAGACAGACATTAACATTTTCTCACATTTCTCTTTTGTTTAAACACTCTCAAAGTTCAAACCTTCATATATTATCTCCCTCTTCCTCGATGATACTTTAAATGTGTCGTTCACGTGCCTCTGCTCCAGCAGTATCCACAGAGCCGGCCTCTCCATGCAGAGAAACACTTCTAACCCCAAAGCGTTTCTGAAATTCGTCAGTTCAGAACAGTTTTGTCCGGGAGAAAACTTACAAATATACAGCACTTCAGAGTCACACTGCGATTGAACATTTATGTAAATTTGGCTGAAAACATTTTGTACTGTACAGGAGACACGGCACAGAGGACACTTATGGACAATGGTACAGTCCCTTAGCCAATCAGGTCGCAGAACACAATGCACGTTTATATGCTGTAAAAAAGCATGCAACATTGTACTAAAAAGAAATCCGCGAAAGGTGAAGCGCAATATCGCAAGGGACAACTGTATATGGAAATTATTCAACCAACTACAGCTCAAATGCTACCAAAGAGGCTTCATACTACCAAAAAGTCATAAAAAGGTACACACGATAATTACAGAGCCTGAGAGGGGCAATAGTGGCACAGTAAGTAAGCATTCACCTCCAACCAAAGGGTAGTTGGTTCAAATTTTGCCATATGTGCATATACTCCCATTCATCTGTGGGTATGATCTCCCACCCACATTCCCCACCACCACCTCCACCTCCACTTCTTACCCGTGGGACAAATGGAATAGAGAAATGAAAAAGCAACACTTCTACAAGCAGTTTCAAAATAATCACATTAATAATTCATCTGTCTTATATTGTGCCTATCGAGACACTCAAAGGGGCTTTACATTTTTATGCATTATTCATTCTTTCCTCAGTCTCTCTCAGTTGTAGCTCACACAAACTCATTCAGATGATTTCTTTGCTTTCTTGCTCAAGGACACAACAACAGAATGCACTTGTTGGAAATGTCAAACTTCCAAGGTGTGAGTCAAGGCTAACCCACTCCATTACAGGCTCTATTGATGTATTTTTCTTTGATATATATATTGTTTGCAATTTATCAGACAGCTTTAGAATTAATTAGGATGACAATAGTTACTTTGACTTGTGTAATATTGTACAAAATTTGATATTTTTTTGATAACTATAGCTGCCAGGATGGCTCAGGTATAGACATATCGTAGATAATTGGCCCTCGCCAGTAACAAAGTATAACTGGTATAAAAACAATCAGCTCGAGAAAAAATTTATAACATGGGCATTGTGAGAATGTTCAATGCCCACTGACTCAACAGCGCCATCTACAAGTGGACCCGTACGAGAGAGGAGACAAGTAAAATTTGGCATAAACTCATAAAACAGTGATAGAGCTCCATGAGACAAGCCTAAAGATGAACTGAAGTGATGATGAACTGCTCTATAGTGAACAGGAAGTCGGCCATATTGGATCAAAAATTCATCATGTTTTAACTGCGTATCTAGTCCTTGGTTTTGATCCAAATGAGCTCAGATTTGACATGCTACATCTAGAGATATAGGTTTTAAAAAGTTATTAATTGTTTTTTGTTTTTTTTGGGATACTCCTTACAGTTTCCAGGTAGCACGCCAGCAAAAAATGTTTTTATTTCCTGTTGCTTTGACACTCACCACCACATGCAACAGCCAACAGAGTTAAAGTTTTAACCAACAGTGCAAAATCAAGCCTGAATAGAGCAGAATAATGAGCATATAACCGATGATGACTATAGCGGTCCCTACAATATACATAAAAAGTCCAAAATCATCCAATTGTCATAAAACCTGGGGGGCTTAATTGTATTCACGATAACATACAAAAAAGCCATTTGGACCAACATCACATTCTTTATCATTTGGACTGTGGCAACACAAACACCCGCTATTTCATATGGGACTCTCCAAATCTATACACAGAGACAGAAACTACTTTATGCACAGTTATTGAAAAAAAGTCAATTATACCACAGGAACCTAATGCCTTATGTACGAGGTTGCTGGTTCAGTGCCCTGAATCACACCAGTAGTAGTCACCAGGGACAGTTCATTAAAAAAAAGGGGAGCGGTCATGATTCAGGGGAGGTTGTGATGGAGGGACGTGCACAATTAAGAGATGGTCACAATTATAAAGTTTGAGTCCATGGCGGCGCATGGAAGGGATGTGCGAACAATGGCAAGGGCCATCGTCGCCACTTGCGGCTTTAATTGATTCTTTTATTATTTATTCCCAAAGAATTTTTAAGAATTAAATCATTTCTAGAGCCAGTTATATCATTTTAGAGCTAATTAAAGAAAGAGAGTAAAGGGAAAAAATAGAACAAAGGAATCTTTAACTTATTCACCGACGTCACAGCAGAAACAGTTTCAGGAGAACATCCTTTGAAACAGCTCTTCTTTGGTGAGGCAGTGGGACCTAAAACAGAAACATATGAGCATATGAGCAAACCCATCATGCAGTCGTAAAAGTAGTAAAGTACTATGTTTGCGTACAAATGTGAGGTATCTGTAATTTACTTAAGTACATTTTTAAGTGGATTCTTTTTACTTTTACTTCACTACATTTGAGAAAAGGTATCTGTACTTTCTACTCCACTATGTTTTTGTACAGAACTGAAAAGTAAAAGTACTTTTTATTATTGTCTGAGGGTTTATTTTTAGTTCCATGGTTTGAGCAAACAAAAATATACACATAAAAAAGCTACCAATACAATTGTTTTTACTGAACAAAATTCAGTACAAATCTGTATCAGAATCACTACATTTGAAACTTTACTAGATCTGAAAATGTGCGTGAAGTACTTTTACGTTTTACTCTTTAAGTACATATTCAAACCGGTACTCTAATACTTTTACTTAAGTAGATTTCAAACTTTTTTTTGTGCCGGGATCTGTACTTTTACTTAAGTAACAACATTCCACCACTGAAGAAATCAGATTATGATCATCTGTGACACTTCAGTGCTTTACAATGTTTATTTGCACTATGTGTTTTGATTACTTGGCGTGTTTAATATTTGATGAAGTTGAGAGTCATGGACGTGGAATAGTTTGTTTTTTCTTACAGTGATTGTGCCATTAAAGTCTATGGATGAAACTTAAATAGCTCTGACAGTTATGATATCACAAACATGTTTAAGTAACAATATTGTTACAAAAGCACAGATTCAAAGTAGTGGATGTAAGTGACATATTTACTCCAAAATATTTATTCAACGAATTGATTCAAACAAGAATTGCCTGAGCAGCTCTAGTCTCAGAGGAAACCTGAGGAAACACTGTTTAAAGCACATTTCAACAAAACTGTTGGTTAGCACAAGATAACGTTTGGGTATTACTTTACTGATCCCTCATGAGTGAAATGTATTCTCTGCATTTGACCCATCCCTCAACCAGAGCCACTGAGGCATCTGTCAGCAGCCCAAGGACCCATCTCCGGATTTTGAGCTCATCTTACTTGGCGATGATAGCAGACTCAGGTAAATGAGTTTTCCCCCTCAAAAACACACCCACAGAGAGGTGAAAGTGTGCATGGAAATGTACTACAGTGAGCTGATGTTTGAAACTTATCAAGTAACTTTCCACCACATCAAAAGTGTACATGAAAAACAGCTGGTTTGGAGCCTTATTTGTTGAGTCGAGTCTCTCAGACGTAAAGTGCATGCAATGACCTGTCCTAAGTGCAAGCATTCGATTATAGAAAGATATCACCATCGAGATATCACCAACCATAGAGATATCACCAACCATAGATATATCACCAACCATCAACCATCAAGATATCACCAACCATCGAGGTATCACCAACCATAGAGATATCACCAACCATCAACCATCGAGGTATCACCAACCATCGAGGTATCACCAACCATCGAGATATCACCAACCATCGAGATATCACCAACCATCAACCATCGAGATATCACCAACCATCAACCATCGAGATATCACCAACCATCACCAACCATCAACCATCGAGATATCACCAACCATCAACCATCGAAATATCACCAACCATCAACCATCGAAATATCACCAACCATCAACCATCAAGATATCACCAACCATCGAGATATCACCAACCACCGAGATATCACCAACCATCGAGATATCACTCCAGAACTCGTCAACATTCACACTGACAATGTCATGCAAAACAGGCTGATTATTTTTCAAAATCATGTCTAGATTTACTCAATATGCAATAATCAATGCAAAACTGAACGTGACTGGAGCATAAACAGTGTATTAGCGTAAGTGTATTAGCGTATGTGTAAGATCAAAGTCATGGCAAATAAACAGGTAAAAACACGGCTGCAGCTTCATCATTTCATCATTTAAAGTAATACATAGAAATTATAACTACATTCAGCTAAATTATTATTTACACCAAGGAATTTTGATTTATTCAGTTTCAAAAGGATCTAAAAGGTTTTAAAGCTGTTTCATATGAAAAAAACTAACTTCATACAAATGTGAAGACATTTTTAAACCCAGTCTTAAAAATGGACATTTTTCAACCATGACGCAAATTTGTAAAGTTCAGTTCCATCAAAGGTCCCTGTAGTGTTCTTGTTGAAATGCCAGTAATGATATGTTTCTGATGCAGGGTTTAGCACAGCATGAAGAGGACATTTCGGACCAGGGAGCAGCAGAGGTGAGTTCAACCTGCTTTTCCTAAATCAAGAGAGTTCCACACTACAGCTAAGCATCCCTTTGGTTGTCTTTAAAATGATCTTCTCTGTAATCCACTGGACTTACTGGTCTGCACACAGTAGATATGAGAGACAACTACCAATACGGTTCCACAAGAACACATTCAAAATAGTGTACAAAATATTTATGAAAGAAGTTGATTCAAACAAGAATTGCCTGAGCAGCTCTAGTCTCAGAGGAAACCTGAGGGAAACAGTTTAAAGCATATTTCAACAAAATTGTTGGTTAACAGGATAAGGTTAGTTACACTTAATTGATCCCTTGTGAGGAAAATTCATTCTCTGCATTTGACCCGTTATTCATCCAGAGCCACTGGGGCAACCTGTCCAGAGCAGTGAGCTGCTGCAGTGCAGCGCTCAGGGTCCCATCTCCAGATCTTGAGCTCGACTTGGTCAGGACCTACTCCAGTCAAGACAGTCAATTACACCATAGGAATCTTGTGTATTATGCATGAGGTTGCTGGTTCAATGCCTGGGACCACAGCAGTATAAGTCAATTGGCAGACTTCACTGTGGAAATAGGGTGAAGAGTAAATAGGCCCTGGGCAGCTGTCAGGAGGGTGCTGGGCAGTGACATACAGAGAGGTCGTGATTCAGGCACGGTCACGATTAAGAGGTGGTCACGATTAAGAGGTGGTGGCGAGTTCATGGCGGCCGCATGGGAGGGACGTGCACACAGTGGTCATTATCGCTGACTGTGGCTTTAATTTGATTGAGTATTTCATCAGCCATACATTAGACAATCATGATTTCAGGTTGGGTGGCTTTTTTATTTATTTTTTTTTTTTTTTTAGCTAACCTTGATGCATAAATTGCACTACTGTTTGCAAAAATCCATGTACATTTAGCCATCATACTTCACTTTTCAAACGTTACAGCAAAATGAGAGATTATTAACCTTGAGCGCACGAGTAGTAGAAACATCTGCTCACTAAAAGTTGAATACTTGCTCGATCCTTGTATGTGCCATTACATTGCAGTTGTGTCCTTGTGCAAAGCACTTCACTGTAGTATCTGAAAGAAGCGAATGAATAATGCAACAAAAAGTACTTTGAATTTATAAAACACATATATAGATACTCAAAGCCTTGTTTTTATTATCTATGGGAAGAGAATCTATTAAAAGTATTTACTGTGACTTCATGTAGTCACAAGTGTAATATTTTGACTTTTCTGGGACATAATGCGCCATATCCATATTTTTGTATTTGTCTGTGACTTTAGGTAGCTGTATGTGTAAACTGTTGATGTGTGAGTGAGTAAGTGTAGTCAAACACAAAAATAAGAGCATTAAATGATCAATATGAAACATGTGAACTGCTCAAAGCGTACGCGCAAAAATCATTTCACAGATGCACAAAACTTTACACAACACTGGTTTCACACTCAGACTGGATCAGATACACACACACACACACACAACACACACACAATAGTATTTTTAATCTTCTTTGTTTTCTGTATAACAGTATTCATACTGTTTTAGTCTATAATAGATAGTTTTACAGCAGTGGCGGTTGGCCCAGTTGGAAAGCTCAATCTCCCACCTTTAGGCAGGCCCTGAATGCATCATCTATGTGTGGATTAGATCTCACTGAGGATCGTGTCAAAAGTCCTGGTGCGTAGCTGGAGGTTTATGCATGTGTAATTTCAGATTTGAAGTGTGAAATCAGTGTTGTGTCTGTGTAAAACACTTTTGTGAACATTGAGCAGTTCACATGTATTTCATATTGATAATATTTTGGCTCTTATTTTTGTGCTTGACCACTCTCAGCCACACACACAAGTATCTAAAGCCACAGACAAATAAAACTATTACACCTGTGCCTGCAGTAAGTCACACACGGATTGTTTTGCACATGTGTAAATACTTTTAAATAGATTGTCTTCCCATAATTATCAGTTTGTCGTTTGGTGCCATAGCAACAGCTTCCACTCTGGACTCATTGTTGTACGGCTCTTCCCTCCATCAAGGGCATGCATGCACAGGTCACTGAATCAGATTACCCGCATTGTAAATGCCTGTAAGATTGAATGGGTGTCGGCCTGTGCAGGTCTGAGCTCTGCAGTTCACAGACTGTCCACGTTGTGCAATAAAGCTGATGTATAGTACTTAATATACAGAAACTGCTAATAGAATTTGAAAAACATTAGTGTGTTTTTGTTGCCTGGCAAATCTAGGATGACACATCTCTCTCTCTCTGTATTTTTTAGACACACTGATATTCGTCTGGTCTCCATGTCCTTTGTTGCTTCTCAAGCCCGGGCAAACAAGATCGTGCAGTCAGATCTGTTCTTTTCAGCGACTTATGTGAAAAGAAGGAGCTTGGTCACTTATGATTTACAAATAAAATCAAATGTATCTTACCTCAGATTAACAGTTTAGTGCTTCGCTCATTGATTCTATAGAAATCTGTGATGTTTTTCAGCCCCGTCAGACTTTTTTTCTTATTAAGGACGGACCATGCATGTCCACAATTGTCTAATCCACCTGTCGATTACGCTCATTTCGAAAGCGGCTCACATCTATGTAAAGTAAGTGTGTATTCTGGATCTCAGGGTAAGTGTTTTTGTAAGTTTAAATAAATAAAATCTTTCCATTTGAAACCATGCAAAAAGCATTGCTCAGTCTGAATGCGGATAACTAGTGTAATGATTTGACGTTTCCACACTTTCGCAACCACCAGCATACAGTATTTAGACTTGATTAGGCAATGTGGGCGAAATGCCTTGCCCAGGGACACAACAGCAATATGGGCTCAGGCAGAGTTTCAACTGGCCACCCTCCAGTTAGTGGGACACATTAATATGAGATTGCGCCAGTGCAGCCCAACATCATTATACCATACTGTGTGTTATAATTGATTTGAAATATTGAATTGTAAGTTGATGCGGTGACAAAGACAGAATAAATTACCGAGTGCATTCCAAAAAGACCATTAGAATGCAGCAGGTGCTTTGCTAGCTTGCTAAGTAGCGTGTCGGGGGAGCTAACAAACAAGCTAAATGAGTGCTGTTTTGTATTTTGGGCCAGTTTGTGGAAGTGGTCTGTGCACACGTGGCCATTCACAGAGTTAAAACAAGAGCGATTGGTATTCATCAAAATGTGCTTACCTAGCTTTTTTCAGAACGTTGAGGGAGCAGATTAGCCTCCCTGAGAAGTTAATTTGTTGGGAGTTGAAAGCGTTGAGATTTTGGCACAGTTAGCCGCGGGACGCCCCAGGAGGCCTCAGATCTGCATATCCTCTGTCACATGTTGGATTCCGGAGAATACTGTACACTCGTTAGCCACCGCTCAAGCTAACTTCCACCATGTTAATTACTCTCCGCATGCCTTTAATCGCAAAGACGTAGCTAAAACTGTATTTTCAGCACAAACCTACCCCCCATAGAAGACACATCTCTCGTTAATATCCACATGAGGGCTAATCTAATCATTGTCGCTCTGAACCTGAAAAAAAGAAAGAAAAATAAGCAGAAAGAGTTGGCCGCGAGACAATGCATTCATCACCGCGCTGATGAGCAATGGCAGCCAACTAACAAACAGCTTGAAATATAATATAAAAGGCTGCAAAAATAAACAGTGCTAAATTGCTCCGGAATGAAAAAGTGGAAATGGCCCCACAGAGCTAATGTACCTGCGCAGGAATCCCGCTGTTATCCTTATAGTTATTCCAGGAATGGCGTAGAAATACAGTTGAATTGAGGATACAGTGTTGAACGAGTTGATGTTAATGAGTTTAATGGTTAATGTCCGTCCAGTATTTGGCTAAAATAGACCTATTTTTTTTCATTTATACACTAATATAATTTCAATTTAAATCACGTTCTCACCTTTGACCTTTAGTCGGAGTTACCCAGTGCACCCGTTGCACTGTGATAGCCTTATGTTATGACTGGCATGGGCAATGTGATCTTTCCAGGCCAGAGATACAATGACAGGAGATTTAATCAGAGTTGGTGGGTGAATGCCTTAGAGCAGTGGTGTCCAAACTATGCTGAACTGGCCCAATTGCTCATAAACAGAACTTTTAACAGCAAATTAAACTATTTCTACCACTATATCCTCAAACATCACATTTCATTGTGATACAGACCTAAAATGAATGTGTTTCAAGCGTTATAATACACAGCAGCTCTGTCAAAGCTGTGTATAAAGCACCACACTGAACTGATCACGCATTTGTGGCCCTCCACTTCAAATATGTTTTGAGATGAGGCCCCCGCTATAAAAAGTTTGGGCGCCTCTACCTTGGAGATTATATTAGTTCGCCGATATATTGATTGGCAGATATTTGCATGTTTTTTGCACTTCACTAGAATAATTTAAAACATTTCAGCCCTAAAATTGCCCATCTCTACTAAACAAAAGGTAAAAAGGTAGATGTTAACTTGAAAACGTCCGCTTCTTGACATCACAAGGTGGAGCAGAGCATTTTGAGCTTTGGACATGTAGCTTGATTAATAATAAAGTGTTACTCACTTCACACGTGTGAATGAAACAAAACACAACTCCCGATATGTTTTTGAGGAGGTAAGAGTATTATAACATGGTTTAAAGAGTCAATTTTGTGTAATATATGACCTTTAAGACAGGCCACGTTTCTTTAATGTACTAATCCATCAATCCCACCCACTGAATTGTGTCAGGTTCACCTAAAATCCAGACTGTACAGAATCTGAAAGAATTCTCAGGTAGCCATAGTGCAGATGCTCAGCTCACAGCAGGCCAATAATGTTCAATAATGTTTGTCACCCTGCTTTAACAATGGACCCCTTTGCCTCTCCACCACCATGAATCTCCCCATCCGCGTAGCCTGTCCCTTTGTCCCCATAACATCAACAAGTGTATTCTGTGGTGACAGTCTACCATTAGGTTTGAGCGAGCTGGCCGGGCTGCTCCTTGTCCTCCCTGCTGCCTCCCACTGAGCTCGGAGAGGCTAAAGTCGTGCCTGGGTCAACCTTCCCTTTCAGGCGGACAGCACTCCACACTGCTGGAACTGCATTCACCTCTACCACACCTGCATGGCCCCACGCCATTACGACACAACAACTCAACACTCACGCAACTGATGGACAAGTAAACAAAGAAGACGGTTGGATGGGCTACTGACACTTTGGGCCAATTACTAATGTCTGCATGCTGCAATTGGCCAGCTGGAGGAGAGCAAAAATGGTCCAAAGTGATGGCAAAATTGTTTATGGTTTAGATGCATGGGTTGTTTTTTTGGCAGATGAAAAATGTTTCTAGAGGTATTTAAGGTTATGCGCAGTGTGGCAAAGTCGGCCTTTGTCCCTTTGTGCTATTACCTTTTAATTTAATCCCCACACACTTGTTAAGTTAAAGATATTTTATTTGGTTAAATGTAGTCACTTCAGTTATCTTCAGTTTAATAATTCATCGACTTACCTTGAATCTCCACATGGTCCAGACAAAGAGGGCGTTTGTAGGCTTGGGCGTGGTCGTGGGCTGGACCATGTGGAGGGGAGAACTGGTTTAAGTTTGTTTGTCTCTTTTGTTTCAGTGTCTTATTTATTTTGTTCCAATGTGTTAAGTGTGTATAATTTACTTTTAGGCACTTTTTACTTAAGGGACTTAAGCCCAGAGAGCTAGTTTAGCAAGACATACAGCGAACGTTATGCCCACAGCACCTGTGAAGAATATGGTGTATACCGGGGGAGTTATCTGTGTAAACCCTCAGTTGTCCAGGTCTGATCCATTCCAAAAGACGAAGTTCAAATCTGTCAACTGGACAAATCGTTGTAGGAGTGAAGACGTTTCGCTGCTCATCCAAGCCGCTTCTTCAGTTCACCGGGGGAGGTGTTTCCTGTGCAGGGGGTACATAAGCAGCACCAATTCGACATTCGGAGAGACCATCAGTGTAGCTGGGTATACGTGGGGTGTTTCCTCAGTTTCTTCATTTCTGTTGCTTTTTGCTTATGTTGATCACGGTTATTTTTTGTAAATATGTATTATTTTTTTCCACGCATTGCCACAGTGAGCAGTAATACATTTTATTAATTGGGAATTTTTCTGAGTCTGCCTCCTACTTCGACCACATCAGGCCAGCTTCCCCAGATGCAGTGTTAGGAAGAATACTTAAATGCATTTAGTAGTTAGAATACTGAATTACTGAGTTACATGGTCCACAAGTAGTTCTCCTGGGCCTTTCTGTCTGGAGTTTGAAACCCGTCCAGACACAGGGAGAAGGATGCAGTTTCCACCATCAACATGCACCACTGGCAAAGTCCTCCAGCTAAGGTAGTCCTGACCAAGCCCAGCTCAAGATCTGGAGAAGGGAGACCAGTTGGCCCAGCGGTAATGAAGGATGGGTCAAATGCAGAGGACACATTTTGCTAAAGAAACAACCAACTGTACCTTAAGCTCAACTGTCTGTGTAAACCCTCAGTCGTCCAGGTCTGGTCCATGGCAAAAGAAGAAGTTAAAATCTGTCAATTGGACAAATCGTTGTAGAAGTGAAGACGTTTCGCTGCTGAAGAAGCGGCTTGGATTAGCAGATTTTAACCTTAACTAGTATTTTCACACATAGTTGCATTATATTATAGCGTAAAAAAGGATTTAAAAAAAAAAACCTTCACGTTTGTTTCACCCTGCAGTTAAAACCAATCGTTTCAAGTTGAGCGATAATAATTTGCTTCTACTCTAAGAATGGCACTAAATATTTGCAGTTGTGTATTTGCATTTACTATAACATGATCTATGACTGAACTTGGTCCCAGATTGTGCCTCTCTGCAGAAAAAAAAAGTTTGTCAGTTCAAGTTGGAAAAGCCATTACAGTTGTCCTTCACGCACTGGCCCATACAGCCAGTTCTGTGAATTAGGTCTGAAGGCACACCGTTCCAGCAAATATTTCATTTCCAAAGATGACCATCACTCAAGCCATCATGACCAACTCCAAATCTGTCTGCAGAGAGCGGCAGGCAGTCTATAGAACGATAACAGAGATTAGGACTTTTCAGTGGCTCTATCTGCAGACTGAAACACTGAAGCACAGCGGAGCAATACATTCTTCAATTTTTAAAAAGCCACAACATTTTGTTTTAGTTTTGAGAAATGGCAACTTTTTTTCTTCTTTTTCACCTTATACGCGCCTGACCCAGTGTCTAAGTATGTTCAGTGATCACAGGGGTGGGGCTGTGGGTGAAGACAGGGGGGTTAAAGCAGACATTTTCAGAGCCACAAATGCAAGACAACACAGGATTACTCAAAAACGCAAACAAACATAATCGAAATTCAACATTGTGTAAGCCCATAATTCATAAAACGCTCGTAAAACTCTATTACTTTTGTTTATGTATTTCGTTCTTTTAAATTATGTTCAGATAAATGCGTGAAAAGTGTATAATACATCAGTGATTTCAGATATAAAACACATGAGCAGCACCAACAGAAATGCAGTGCGTTCTGTCAACTACGAGCTGTACAGATGAAGTTAAGTACTTAGCCAAGTTATTCAAAGTGCATGACATTCTTTATATTCATAATCCATTTGACCCTCCTTGATCTGCCAGCTGCCACTTTGAGAATCCCTGAATGGTCTGAGTAGTTGTATGTCAAAGGCTTAAAGTGGTGGAACGTAACGAAGTAAAAGTAGCAAAGTAGTGGATACTTTTTACTTTTACTTTGCTAGATTTGAGAGCAGGTATCTGTAAATGGTAAAAGTGTCTTGCCCAAGGACACAACAACAGTATTCATCTGTGGGTGAGTGGATCTGACCACTCTCTACCAATGATGTTTATGTTTAGAGTGGGATTCGAACCGCCAACCTTCAGATCAGCGGACAAACCAACTCAGCTGCTGTCACCCCGACTACTGTACTTTCTACTCCACTACACTTTTGAACAGGACTGATAAGTGAAAGTATTTTTTATTAGTGTCAGAGACCTGCGGAAAAGGCTGAGGGTTTATACTTATCAACTTCATAATCTGAGCAAACAAAAATGTACAAATAAAACCAGGCAGCAAAAAAAATATATTTTAATTGTTTTTGTTGAGCCAAATTCAGCACAAATCTGGATCAAAATCACCACATTTGAAGCTTGCTTGTAGATCTCAAGTTCTGCGAGAAATACGTTTAATTGTTCACGCTTTAAGTACTTAATTAAAAGTAAAGTATCGCATGAAAAAATATACTTCAGTTTTTTTGCTGTACTTTTATTTAAGTACAAACCTGAGTACTTCTCCCACCACTTTAGGCTTCACACACCAGGCAGGGTCACTCAAGGAAACTAGCCCTACACCAATTCACACCATCTACAAAGTTACTACGAAGCTTATTGCGATTGTAAAACGGACCCAAACCACCAACCCCTCTCCACATAAAGACCCTTACGAGGAACCTGTAAAAACTTTTATCGCCTTTTTAAACCTTTGCATACAGGGTTTTTATGGCGTTATTATCACTTCTTGTATGGTCTAACATCTTTAACAACAGTTGGCTAATGCTATTCTTGTAATTTACGGCCCAAATCTGATCACATGTGGTTAAAAGCGTTCTACCCGATTATTACCGTCTTAAAAATGAAAAACAGAAAAAGCTCAACAGTTTGCAGTGGTCCAAAGTTAGCTCTCACTTATGTATTCTGAGCATCCAAATTATTCAGCATGATGAGTTTATAAGCGCTGTTCACAGCTCTCGGAGACCATACCAGAATTTGCCGTGACGGTAAAGCTAACAACAACTAGCATGCTAACTCACACTTCCTGATTATTCTGCCACAAAACACTTTATAATTAGATGTAGATAGAATGTGACAGACCTATTGTGACAGTATATCTGTATTGGAACAAAACAGTAGAGTGTTTGTCCACTGATCCGGAAGGTTGGTGGTTCGAATCCCACTCCCGACAAACATCATTGGTTGAGCTGTCAGAACCACTGACCCACAGGTTGACGGTGTGAGCCCAGCTCCCACAAATAAGTACTGTGGGATACTTAACCCACCTCACTCTCAGTGTCTGTAAAATGTCCCTGACCTGTGGGGTGCCCCAGGGGTCAATCATGGGACCCCTGTTGTTCAATCTCTACATGCTGCCATTATTCCAGTTAATAAGCAGCAAAAATGTGTCCTACCACAACTATGCAAATGACACTCAGATCTATGTCTCACTGGCAACAGGTGAATATGGACCAGTGGATTCACTCTGCCACTGCCACTGTGGATGCAAAACAAATTTCTCCAGCTAAACAGACAAGACTGAAGTAATCATCTTTGACCCACAGAAATATAACGAGTTATCAGTCACGTCCAGTCTCTCTCTCTAAAAGCTTCAAATCAGGCTAGAAATCCAGGGGTAATAATGGACTCAGACTTGAACTTTAACAGCCACATCAGATCAATAACATCTGCAGCTTTTTACCATCAAAAAACATTGCAAAAATCAAAGGTATACTGTCAAAACCAGACTTAGAGAGACTTATCCACGCATTTGTCTCCAGTAGGTTAAACTACTCTAATGACCTGCTCACTGGCCTCTCCAAACGAGCCTTAAGACAGCTGCAGTACATCCAGAACACTGCTGCTCGGGTCCTGACCAGAACCAGGAAGTACTTCACACATAAGTCCTGTGCTCAGATCTCTGCACTGGCTCCTGTGGCTCAGAGAATAGACTTTAAAGCAGCTCTGTTTGTGAACAAGTCTCTCCATGGCCTAGCACCAAAGTACATCTCCCACATGTTAGTGCCATATGAACCATCTCACACTCTGAGGACTTTAGGGACCGGCCTCCTGCTGGTGTCCCAGAGTCAGGACTAAACATGGAGAATCAGTGTTTCAGTTTTATGCAGCTAAAACCTGGAACAGTCTGAAGATGTGAGACAGGCCTCGACTTTGACAATGTTTAAATCTAGGCTCAAAACGATTCTCTTTAGCTGTGCATATGACTGAAAGGTTTTTATTCTGCACTTTTCTCCTTTAACGCTAATTTTATGATGATTATTTGTGATTATTTATGTTCTGATTTGTTGCATTGTGATTTTAATGTCCTTCTTATTCTGTAAAGCACTTTGAATTAACTTGTGTACAAATTGTGCTATTCAAATAAACTTGCCTTGCCCGTGTACACTGCTGTATGAATGCGAGTGTGAATGGGTGAGTGCCTTGAAGGTGAAAAAGTGCTTTATAAAAACCATGTGACCATTTTACCATTTAAAAGTTTTGCTCAAAAACATGGTACAGGACATTTAATTGTTACTTATTGATGCTGTCTCTTTGCACAAGTTTTCAAAGTCATATCCACCTATCCTTTGAGATTTGCAGAACTATTATAAGATAGAGAGAAGAAAGACATACGCCATTGACACCTCATACATGTGCTCTTTGGAATCAAACAGACCTATTTTTAGCTGATTTTTTTTTCCATCGGCTGGTTAATCATTGTCTGATTGATACAGCAGTGATGTAAATTCGACTTAAAAGCATCTATTTTTGCACCAGACACCTTGTTCTTCTAATTCAGGTTGTCTCGTTTGGTACAAAGGCTATATCAACTACTAAAGAAAGCAAAAGGCTGCAGGTAAAATCAATGCATTTCCATTTGCTTTACATAGAAGTTGACAAAGGGCCGTTTTGTGGACTTTTGAAGAGCACTGACCTGTTTTTTTAAGTGATGTGATATTGTCGTTTCATCTTAAGAATTAGGAAAGTTGACACGAATGAAGACAAATATCTAAATTGTTGGTTAAAGCTTTTTATGTGATCTGCAAACACAAAGACTCCAAGGTACAAAGTGCTCTCTCTTTGTCAGTTGGGTTCTTATTCATGTTTCAATCTTTCTTTCCACGGTATTATGCATACTCCGTCCTTCGTCAAATTATAAAAATTTCTTTCCTGTTTCAATTATTCAATGCTCCACTATACAGAGGCGCTATGAAAAGAACGCAGCAATTCTAGTGATTAAATATGGTCAAATTGTGTGCAATTTTTTGTCTCACAAAAAAATCACAAGCAAATACAAATGCTATTGACAACTAAATGTAGCAATGGCATTCAATACTTCTATCTCCATGGAAACAAGCCGGTAATGCCACTGAGCTAAGTATTATTTTAGCAAAAAAAAGCCAGTAATTGTATACAAATAAGTTTAATGTCATTCCAGGCAAAGCTATAGCATTTCCGTGGAGACAAGTGGAGCTGCATTCTCCACCAGAAAAATTAATAGATATACTGTGAGAATAAAAATAAAATCACTTTATTCTGTCATGTCTGGCCCCGTTTTTCTGTCTGTTTGATGCTTACACAAGTCAGTGCTTAAAGGTCTCATATTACACAAAATGGACTCTTGTGAGGTTTAAGTCATGTTAGAATGTTACCTCATCAAACACATACCTGGAGTTGTGTTTTGTTTCATTCACACATGTTTGACTAACCCTTATTATTAGTCTGTCTACATCTCCAAAGCTCAAAATGCTCTGTTCCACCTTGTGATGTCATGAAGTGGTCATTTTCAAATTAACGGCTACCTTTTACCTTTAGTCCTGGAGAGATTGGCAATTCCAGGGATGAAAATTATCCAAATGATTCTAGTGAAGGTGTATGGAGTTTAAAAACACAGTGGAACGCTTCTTGTATTACCACATGATGACATCACAAGGTGGAACAGGGTGTTTCCCGTTTGACAGAAGAAATCAGACTAAATATGCAGGGTTTGTGTGTTAAACGTGTGAATGAAACAAAACACAACTCCAGGTGTGTTTTTGAAGAGGAAACATTATAATATAGATCAGAAAATAGAGTAATATGGGCACTTTAAAGGAGAATGTGCAAATTCAGGTTTTATGAGTTTTTAGCCATGTTAATATGGGTTTCCATCATCACTAGTTTACTCATAGTTGTATCTAGATTGATACATGCAGGTTTGAGTAATCCTGTATTGTAATTCATCTGGGGCTCACAAAAACAAAATGTCTGTTTTCACCTACCCCCTATCCCCGCCCACTTCCCTGTACTAGCTTGTGTTGTCATGTAGCTTTTTTCAACAATATAAACTTGTAAATGAAAATCTGCTTTCTACAGTGAAACACCACTATGAAGAGACGGCGCTTATCTGTGTAATCCCTCCGTCGTCCAGGTCTGATCCATGGCAAAAGACGAAATTTAAATCTGTCAACTGGACAAATCGTTGTAGGGGTGAAGACGTGTAGCTGCTCATCCAAGCCGCTTCTTCAGTTCTGGTTAGAAGTCTGAATGTCTTAACAGAAGTCAGTCTGAAGCACTGCAAAAAGCATCGTACATGTCCTTTAAAGAAATGATGGGTTAGGTTTGGTTATGGTCGGCGGGTGTGGGGGGATCCAGAGGTCAGCGCCTCACTGCGGCTGCTCAAACAAGTGTGAGAAGGTCAAATCTCCCCCAGTGGGACACAATGCTCCCGCACTCTGCACTAGCCTGGCTTTTGTTCTCTGGGTGTAGCATGGGCTTTACCCCTGTGGAACTGCTGCTGCATTGTCCCAGAAGGGGTCTCCACGGGTCAGTTACTATACGGGGGGGGAGAAGAGGGGGGGGCGGTTGTCACTCGCTAAATGCGCCTTTGCACCCACGGGCGTCAATGGGAGACAACTGTTGCTATACAAGGATATTAAGGCTATTTATCTGGACGCCGTGCCATTTTTCAGACAGCTATGAGGGGATGTGGCGCATAAGTAATCCAGTAATGAGTAGGCTAACGCTTTCAGGGTGCTAATCGCTTTGTCTTCTTGTTCTTATCCTTTTCTTGGATCTCACAAGTCCAAGATGATCCTCATGTTTGGATATGCCTCTGGGAATCGAAATACTTGGGGAAACTGCGGGCAGGTGTCTTTTTTATGTCAGCATAGAATGAACTTGGTAAATATACAACAAGGCATGATCAGATAATCCTTCATGATCCTAAACCCTAAATGTTTTCAGGCGTTTTGATTTTTTGTATTTGTTTTGTTAAATTTAAAAGGTCTCATTCTCAATTTCTTGATTTGATCTAAAGATACATCTGTAAGCAAAATTTGTAAAAGAAAAAATAGTCATCAAATCAAATAAAATGCCCACAGTATTGTCTGCAGAGGGTGGCTGGGCGCTCCCTGAGACATAGGGTGAGGAGCTCAGTCACACGGGAGGAGCTCGGAGTAGAGCCGCTGCTCCTTCACGTCGAGAGGAACCAGCTGAGGTGGCTCGGGCATCTGCTCAGGATGCCTCCTGGATGCTTCCCTAGGGATGTGTTCTGGGCAAGTCCCACCAGGAGGAACACCCAGGACACTCTGGAGGGACTATGTCTCTCGTCTGGCCTGGGAACACCTTGGGGTCCCACCAGAGGAGCTGGAGGATGTGTCTGGGGTGAGGGAAGTCCGGGAGTCCCTGCTTAGACTGCTGCCCCCGCGACCCGGCCCCAGATAAGCGGAAGAAAATGGATGGATACTGTCTGCAGAGCTACATATCCATCCATTTTCTTCCTCTTATCCGGGGCCAGGATGCAGGGACATATATCTAATTCTTTTTTTTAATTCTTTCTTATATATATTTTTTTTCTCTTTTAAACAATGTGATATTTTGTTAGTTAAAGACGGTACAATAGTTCAAGTCCCAGTTCAAAGTTCACGCTAGTTCAAGAAGTAAAATTGCCATTCATTTTTCCCATAGACCAGCTACGTGGTGAGTAATAACCATAACACAGTTGTTTTAGATTTTAAATGTGCTTTGTGGATTTAAGACTCTATAAACTGCTAAATTATTCAAACATTTCACAAGGTTTCAGAAATAAATTTGTAATAAAATTATACATTTGGTGGTCATTAGTTAACATGTAGCTGGTTAGAAACTCTGTGGGGAAAATGAATGAGAAAAGTACTTCTGGAACCAGGGCAGGCAGTCTGTGTTGAGCTCCATTTAACTGAAAAAGTACTTCACATATCAACATTCTAGTCCAAAACAGCATCGTGCAATCAATTGTAGGCTTCCAGTCAAAACAAAACAAAAAAATAGAGTTTTTATTCCTTTCGCTTTCATAACCCAAATATCCCAAGCTTGAATATTCTGTGTTACAAGTGTTGGTCCACAAAGACTGTTTATTTTCAAGACGGCGGCACACAGCTCTCTACGTGGGCACTGGTGTGTGATGCTGTGGTCCTATATTAGGCCTCCTTCTGCATGTCCATCTGCTGTCGACATATCAGATTATGTCAGTTCCCAGAGTGCATGTGGCCTGCAACAGTGCGCACGTCCAGCGGATGGATTGTACTGGCGAGGTCTGGAATCGCTCATTATATCTGTATTGGTATCTTGCATCCTCCCTGACCACTGCAAATCTGTTAAATGTAGCGTTTTCATGGCATTCAGCTTCCTGTTTATAGGCGCCATTTTGAGGACTTCCATTATTCACGATACAGTGTAATAGTGATGTACATTGTGGAGATCGGAACCAGGGATTATTATTTGAAAAGGTAACATAGCACCATTGTTCCACACTTTTCCTTGCACAGATTCTAGAGAAATGCATACTGCTGTGTCCTTGGGCAAGTCACTTCGAACCTGGCCTGAATGCATGTCAAACCATGGGTAGGGATACAAATTAAAGTGAGTTTTGGACATAATAAAATAAAATTCTCTCATTGGCGTTACCAAATCTTGATCTCCGCCATAAAACTCAAGTTGTCACAATTTGCCTGTGAGCTAATTTGCTAATAGCAACGCTGCCTGTGCCAGTTTCTACTCAACTTAACTGGTTCACAACATTTATTTTTGGCAAAGCAAAATTTTCTTCTCTAGACTGGTTTGAAAATGTTCTGTCAAAAAAGAAATAATAAATAAAAGTAAATCATCACCCTTTACTTTAAAGCACATGTCAAACTCAAGGCCCATGGGCCAAATGTGGCCCTCCATGTCATTTTATGTGGCCCCCAACAAAGTAGATTAAAAGGTATGACTTAAAATGTCAGTTTATCAGGAGATGCGCAGTTATACAGCCATATTTTTTAGATTTATGAACATGCAAACGCAATATTTGTAAGCTGAATGAGTAATAAATACTGAAACAGTTAATGACCAAGTAAAATAATGTTACTTTACATTACATCTGGCCCTTTTAGCGAATCCATTTGCCTGATGTGGCCTTCAGTGAAAATGTGTTTGACACCCTGCTTTAGAGGGTAAAATAAAATGCATTTATTGAAGCGTGTTGCCAGCAAAAACAAGAACGCAGCCCCCATCTGGAAGCCTGCTATGGAAATCGATACGTTGTTCATAGTGATCGGGCTGCTCATAGTCACTGATAAATGCCAGGTTGATGGATCAATGGGTATAGCATTTTATACGTGACCATTTCCCTCCAGTGAATTTTCAATCAATGCACTTTAATGACTGCAGTGTGTGACTGCTCCTTACGTCTTAATTGTAAGGAAACTTTATATTGGCTCAATATTATCGGTTTGAACCATGAGATTTTCAAAGGCCATTATGATGAGTGAACCGTGTGCAAATTTTTGAAGCCAGAGAATTGAAATACTTGTACGAGGGCTGTGCGAGGTCACTCCATTGAGGATGTGTTTACCTGGCAGGGGTTCAGCAAGACGAGGTAATGATATTTTTAAAGTGAGGCTAAATCATTGTCTGGAATGGGGATTTTGAGCACATCTGAAAGCAAGAACGTCATTCATCCAATTGTCGTTTTTGAACACTAAAACACTGAAAACCTTATGCTAACAAGTGAAGCATGTTACGTAACTCTATAGCATTGGATGCTATCGCTGTCGATAGGCTCGCAATTGTGGACTTTCCATTATCGTAACTCAAACGGCATCTCAAAGCAGAGGCATAGGGCTCTTTTAAGGACTGAGCACATTATAGACCAGAGGTGACCAAACTTTTTTTTTTTTTTTTTTTTTTTTAAATCGAGGGCCACATCTCAAAACACATTTGAAGCAGAGGGCCAAAGACCAGCGATCAATGCAGTGCGGTGCTTTAATATACGGCGGCTCTGTCAAAGCTGTGTATAAACTATTTCTACCACTATATCCTCAAACACCACCTTGCATTGTGGTACAGACCTAAAATCAATGTGTTTCAAGCCTTATTCATTTGCTGTTAAAAGTACTACTTATGATCAATTGGGCTGGTTCAGTAGGAGGCCTGAGGGCCAATAAAAACTGGTTTGTGGGCCTCATTTAGCCCCGGGCCATAGTTTGGACACCCCCGTTATAGACCATTATAGCTTGCAAAGACTTTTATTCTTTTTTTAGCCATAAAAATCATGTTAAAGGAAGTATAAGCATGTACTTTAGCATTTTTTCACACTACTACCTCTATTTTACATATCCATCCTTATTTTTCCTTTGCTGCATCAAATAACTGACTGGGAGAATTCCAGCGGCACCTGCGCTCTGATTGGTCATCTTTGAGTTACAACATAAGCACATTACCGTAATGACAGTAACATATTTAAAGAGCCGCTGCTTTGCGATACCGTTTGAATTTACATGTGAGAACAGTTGGTTGTGGAGTTACAATAATGGAAAGTTTGCAACCGCGAGTCTATAGGCGACGATAGAATCCGACGCTATAGAGTTAAGTGAAAATGCTTCACTAGTATCAGGTTTTCAGTGTTTTAGTGTGCAAAAATCACAACTGGATGAATGATGCTGTTGCTTTAAGTAATTTAACACTGAGGGTCCACCACTAGCTTGTTTCCATGGAGATCCCCAGAATGTTACACAGTCTGGCATTAAACTTAATTTTCTCAATGGAAAACCAATGTTTGGTAGCACTAGGGCAAGTTGAACAATAAAAACACAACTATTACAATTGAGTTTAATGCCATACTATGGAACCTGCAGGACAAAGCAAGAACATCTCCATAGAGACACGTAGTAACCATGTAGTTACTATGTAGCTTAGCAGCATTTTGTTTGATGTTTGATATGTTGTAACAAGCAGTTCTTGCAATTAATGATTTTTAAAAAGATTTATCATCAGGAAATGTTAGCATGCTAGTGTTTGTTGCCTTACTGTGATAGCAAACTTCGCTCGGGTCTCTGAAAGAACATCACACAGATTAATTAGAATGCTCAGAATGCATTAGGGAAGTGAGAAATAAGTTTTGATAGCAACAAAGAGCTTTAAATGAACTAGTTCTGTTTTTAAGACAGTAAAAACCTGGTGCATCTTGAATTCCACACTGTAAAATGATGATATGTAGTTGTTGTATTCAGTGCTGGTGAAGTGAGCTGTCCCAAAATGCCCCTCGCGTTGCCTCTTAGGTGGGACTCTCTCTGTCACTCGGAGTTGTCACTTTCCTCACTGGTGATCCATCAAAGCCGTTGTCATAGCGCACCACCGCAGTTTGAATGTGGACCCAGGCGCCGTGGATGTCCTGAACGTCGTGTTGTCCTCTCAATCACTGACAGAATCCCATGTTTACTTATGCTTCAACAATGCCGACAGATCTGGGACAGCTTCATCATAACTTCAAATTTCAAACACTTGCACTTTTAAGGTGACCTGACCTCCCTCACACTAGTGCAAAGAAATGTGGAGACTGTGCTACATGCAGAAGATTTTTCAACAAGTCTTAAGCTTTGAATCACTGATTGCAATGTGGTGTGGAAGTTTTCAGCCCATTATTTCTGAACTGTCGCAGCCCCATGTGGTTCCCATATTTCACGTTTGAACTCGCTCTTTGTACTGCATGTGCTCGTTCAGAAAACCATGACTCACAGCATCTATATGGCGGTCTGCTGAGGTGAACGTTTCACTATAGAATGGGACCAACTTTTTTTTCATTTACATACAATATAAGTCATACATTATGAAGCTAGACGCTAATTCACTGACTACAAACTTGAACTCAGACTGAAGTTACATAGTGAAAGGAAAGAATGAGGCACATCCTTTTATTTTTATATTATTTTCAAGGACAGAGAAGCATCTGATTTCCCTGTGATGGCAAGAACGCACTGATATCAATTTCGCGTCTTTTTTAAGACAATACAGTAGGAGATGTACTGTGGTGGAAAGTAGTGACGTAAAAGTTGTAAAGTACTGTGCAAATTTCAGGTATAGACATGCCTTTACTTTTACTTTACTATATTTGAGAGGAGGTATTTGTACTTCCTACTTCACTACATTTCTGAACAGCACTGAAAAGTAAAGGTATTTTTACTTTAACACGTTGAAAAATATACAGATAAAAGCAGCAAAAAAATAAATAAATAAATAAATATTCAGTTGTTTCTGTTTTCAGCACAAATAAAGTTTCACATTCAGTACATTTGAAGCTTTATTAGAGCTAAAAATTAGGGTGAAATACTTTTACTTTTTACTCTAAAGTACATTTTTAAACAGGTACTTTAATACTTTTCCCCAAGTAGATTTTTTCATGTGATACTTTTACTCATGCACAGTATTGTTATGCCCTGGTATCTGTACTTTTACTTAAATAAGGAAACGGAGTACTTCTTCCACCACTGGGGATGTATTTATCATGTTGACATGTTTCGGCTGTGAACTGCGAGCCACCTTCAGGACTGTCATATATATGTCATATACTGGACTGTACCACTGGATTGTCTTAAAAAGAACCTAAGGTGACAATTTAAAAAAAAAGAAAAAGAAAGAAATGTTTCTGGATAATGCATAGGGGAGGTCACTTTGCCTGAAAACATGTGCCATTTAAACCGTTCATAGTAATATACTCTATACAATGTAGAAAGAGACTATTGGGGCAACATTTTAATTACATTTTATCCATCTTACATTTACTCCTTACATACAGTAGCCAATTTTAAAATCCAAACAATGAGCATAATAATTCTTTCACTAATACGTTACATTTCCTAATGAGTAATATCCTGTCTAATGACGGGAGCGGTCGGCCATCTTAAGAATCACTTTTGTTTAACACTCTCCTGCACACATTAAGGCCAAATTGTGCTAAAATGGGCTATTTTAATCACCCAAGACCTTGTAAAAATAACACTGTATCTCGTTGGTTTTCCGAGCGAGTTGTGAATAATGAAGTGATTAAGGCAACAACATATTTCAATAGGAGCCAAATGAATGTGGGGATGATAGAGCTTTTCTCTTTAGCAAAGGTTCAAGGTTACTCATTGAGGATGCGAGGCTGACATTGCTTTTAATCAGGACCATTACCTATCACTGTGCGCACCTCAGACACAGCCTGCCCTCTGGCTGCTCTGGCTAATTAAAATATGACCCGGTCAAACGGATGAGAAAACACGACGCCGATCCCTTATGGTATGTCACGATTTTTTACTACATTGTCCAAAAAAAAAGATGTTGTGAACCTACACCAAGGATCTTTCAGTGTTTTTTCATGTGCATCCAAGTCTGAGGTAAATGGTGGGAGGGACATGAATACCATGGCTGGATTCTTCAAAACAGGCTTAAATGTTGTTCAAGGTCCACAGTGTGGAGCTGGCCAGAGCTAATTTTTAGCGTCTTTTAAGTTTGCATATACGGTTGTTGACTGATGCCACTGACGCAACTCTCTGCACTGGTATAAAATCGTTCTTAAAGGGCCCATTTTACACTATTTTCTGATCTATGTTATGTCTCCTTATCACAAACAGACCTGGAGTTGTGTTTTGTTTCATTCACACATGTTTAACACAGAAATCCTGCAAATGTAGGCTGTGCTCTTCTCTCAAACTGAAAACACATATGGTAATACAGGAAGTGCTCCATACTCCATACACCTCCACTAGACTCTTTTGGATGATTTAAACCAGGGTGTCCAAACTACGGACCGGGGGCCAAATGCGGCCCTCAGATCAGATTTTATTGGCCCTCAGGACTCCAGCTGAACTTGTCCACTTGATCATATGCAGTACTTTTAAAACCAAATTAAACAATTCTACCACAATATCGTCAAACATCACATTGCAGTGTGTTACAGACCTAAATGAATGTGTTTCAAGTCTTATTAATCCACAGCGGCTCTGTCAAAGCTGTGTATAAAGCACCGCACTGTATTGATCACCGGTCTGTGGCCCTCTGCTTCGAATGTTGTGAGATGTGGCCGTCGATAAAAAAAGTTTGAGCACTTCTGATTTAAGCCCTGGAATTGCCCATCTTTACTGAACCAAATGTAAAAGGAGCTCGAAAACTACCCTTCATGACATCACAAGGTGGAACAGAGCATTTTGAGCTTTGGAGATGTTGACAGACTAATAATAAAGAATTACTCAAACATGTGTGAATGAAACAAAACACAATTTCAGGTATGATTTTGAGGCGGTAACCACATTATGACATGGCTTAAATCTTACAAAAGTCACTTATTTTATTTTAGAACCTTTAAACCTTTAAACTTTAAAAATGCCCATACTTCTTCAGTAAGAAAATACTTAAGCTAATGAGTTTTTTAGTGTACTTGGCTTGTCAGCACTGCAGTCATGGCGAGTAATAATGCAGTGAAAGATGGGGAATATATTATTTGCTGTATTAGAAAAGCAAATACTGGGACATTTTGAGAGAGACGTGTTATTTTCAGTTGAGTTTGGACAGTTGGTGCTGGTGGAGTGCTCGTCCTCTGATCCTAAAGGGTTGAGTTTCATCACTTGCTCCTGTCAGTGTGTATTTTCGTTGTGTCCTTACCGTCTTTTGCAATTGACCCATCCTTCAACCCGTGAAGCAACTTTATAAGATTTACTATTCAGAGTAAAAAAAAAAAAAAAAAAAAAAAGATTACTAGAAGGGTACGGCGAGTTATAACCAATAAATAACAAAATTGAGTACTTCATCCACCACTGCCATCCACCAAGTAAAAGTACAGAGGTAAAAAGTTACTCAGGTAAAAGTATCAGATGAAGAAATCTCCTTAAGTAAAAGTATTTAAGTACCCGTTTAAAAATGTACTTAATGAGTAAAAAGTAAAAGTACTTCACATAAGTCCTGTTGTATATTGCATATTTTGGTCACAGTAACAATACAAATTAATTTTTTTTTTTAATGAATTTTGTGTATTTATTTTTTTTGCTCAAAGCCGAAGATTAAACTCAAAAACTTTTGTCAGGATGTTACTACGAACATGGTAAAAGTATCCCCTCAAATCATATGAAAAGTACTTTTACTTTGTCTAGTCTTAGTTCAGAAATGCAGTGAAGTAAGTAAGTAAGTAAGTAAGTAAAAAGTATCCACTGTAAAATGTATTGAAGTAAAGTACAGCTACGTAAAAAAAATCTACTTCACTACAGTACTTTAATACTCTTACTTTGTCACCTTCCACCTCTGCCGAGAAGCCACTTGAGAATTAGCACCGGTTTAGTGCTTGATTGCTCCTGATTGACAAATGCAGCAAAAAAGAAAGTAACAGAAATCAGTTAGCATTTTGATTTGTTGATTCAGAATCGTACTTTTTAAAATACAAGTGTTTGTCTGACATTGCGCGCTGCTTTTACCCAGTGGCACAAGCATCTGAACACAATATGGCGAAGAGGAAGTCGCCAGCGGCCCCCTCTCTCTTTTATGTCGAGCTCAGGGACAGAGGCAGGATATTGAAGGGACAATTCCCACCAACATTTCCAAACACCACATAAGACGCCATTGTTCTCCTTTCAGTGCTTCTTTTTTTGGTCCCAGATGTATTTCTTCCACTTGTATTACAGAGAGTATTAAAGAACGCATCTGGAATTGGTATTTTCATGTGTTTTATGTTTCAACAAAGTGACTCATGTTTGGCCTTTTCTTTAAAAAGAATTTAAAAAAAGCTGCATGTCTTGGAGAAGGGCTGCCATGCTAAGTAAACCAATTATTCCACTGTTAACTAAGTGAGTGGATGTGGCACCATTATCTCGGCACTGCAGTCGGCCTTGCTGTAATCGGTGACAAAGACCAGAAACTGCGCTGTGGCATTAATGGGTAATTGTCCCTTATCAATATTGCATTAGCTAAAGCTTGATAGCATCAGTTAAATGCTCGGGGCAATGCCTGCTCCAAGCCACTGACAGAAACATGGGATGCTCATTTACCACTGTGACGCATCGGACTTTAATGATAAGTATTTGTGCCATGTTTAATTCGCACTCAGCAGATTCCTATTTTCGTGGAAGTAGCTTGACCTCCAAAATAACACACTCCACAGTACAGGGCACGGTTTGGACTAGTTTATTAGCAACACAATGCACCTTGTAATTTGGCGCAAGATAAAGAGTAAGAGAAACTATTTTTAAAAGGATTGTGTCTTGGTATAAAATATAATCATATGAAAGTTCATACAGGGTGGCTCAAAAGTCACTGACACTTTTAAATCTTCAGTAGCTCCTATAATTCTTAAGTTATACTCACCATATTTTAGCAGTAGGTAAACTGAACCTTCCGAGATTTTTGGCAATATAGACGGTTATAATTGTTCACTTTCACTTTAACTTATCACTACTTAAACTAGGGGAAGTAAAAATGACCTAATTTATAAAAAATAATGTTTTTTAAGTGTCCACCATTTTCGGTTTCGCACTGAATAGAACTATCCAGGAAAACTTTGCATAACATTTAAAGCATTTCCGGGCTTATGGCTCTTATTGATCCTCGATATTACGTTTTAAGTCGTTTATGGTCTCAGATTTATTAACAAACTCCTTTCTTTAAGACAGCCCCACAGGAAGAAATCGGGACTAGTCAGGAGATCACATACTGCCCCCTGTCTTTGAAAAACACTTATTATTCCTTTAATGGCGTTTACGCTTGGGGGGCATCTCTGGTATTAAAATGTCGACGGTAACACAGCTGGGTTTCTGAATTTGACCCATGTGACTTAAAGTACCACTGTACAATAGAGGGTTCGTTCCTCGGTGCTATATTTGTTCATATTAATGTCGGAAGGGTCGTTCTAAATGCTCTGAAAAAATAAAATAAATATATTTAGAAACAAAAGAGTTATGTCAGTACTGTCAGTGACTTTTGGGCCACCCTGCATAAAGCCGTCATTTGATGTGTTACGGCGAGAGGTTTGCACAGATATGGACATAGACTAAGTGAGTGTGACGTCACCCACAGCGTTTGGCTTCAGTCAAATGAAGCTTATCGAGGCTAGAGCAGTTATAGGAGCCAATTTGGAGCAGAGGTCCATATTTGGAATCCCGACCACGAGTATCATAGCAACGAAAGAGCCAATCCGGAGTGAGGCTGTTGAAGGTAACGCCCCTTCCCGCCCCCATCGCTGGTTTAGCATGGAGCAGGCACTTAGCAACGCTGTCAATCAAAACTGTTGCTAACGCTAGTGGGAGCGCCCTTGGGAAAAGGTATCATGTAATCTCTCAGTCGTCCAGGGCTGATCCATAGCAAAAGACGAAGTTTAAATCTGTTTATCGCTGGACAAATCATTGTAAGAGTGAAGACGTTTCACTTCTCATTCAAGACACGGCTTGGATGAGCAGCGAAACATCTTCACTCTTACAACGCTTTGTCCAGTTGACAGATTTGAACTTTGTCTTTTGCTTGGGGAAAGGTAGGTGCTCTCGCTTTTTCACAATACAAACAATAAATAAACAAAACTAATCAAATAAGTACAGAAGCTGGTGTGATTATAAATGTATATCTCCATATTATTAAAGTGCATTTGTGGCACCAGTGTATCCAGTTTTTCATGTCCTTGAAATAGATTCCATTTTTGAGAAGCAAAATAACCAAAAGGTTTTGTTCCCTTTTCAGTTCTAGTGGAGCCAGTTTTTAGACTCAGACAATCATGAGACCTTGGATTAAAAGTTCCTGTATCAGCGTTCAACAAGCAAGTGAGATATTCAGGCAGTTTAGTGAGAAGTCCCTTATTAATACAGTAGACAGGGTTGTCGATGGAGTGGCCAATGGAAAAATAACAGTATCTTTGGTCCAATGGAAAAAACAACAAAACTGTAATGTGCAATCTTTGGTTTAGCAGGTATGGACTATAGACTTTTTATATAAATGGACTTAGCTAACCTACTGGCCACTGTTTTCCAAATAGGAAGTGATCATGGGCGCGCTTCCAGCTCCATTGACTCTGGCTCCAATTCACTTTACATTAGAAAACTTTCGCCCCTCTCTAACTGCTGCTGTGTGGCTCATCATTTTGGTCTTAAAATGTTCATATTAACCCGCCCTACATGATCCTGGTATTTTTATTTCGCTATTGCATCCTTAACTCAAGAAATGAACATTAATAAGAGACAAATCAGGCACTTTCTTTCCCCGAGGTCACTCTCCCACCAGCAACTTCGCTCCAGATTGGCTCTTTGGAGTTCTGATCGGAAGAATCATAGCAACCAAATAAGGGACTCGGCTCCAAATTGGCCCCTATAACTGCTACTGTCGATGAGCTTCATCTGACTGGAGCCGAACGCTATGGTTGACATCACACTCACTTAGTCCACTTCTTTATACAGTTTACAGCAGGGGTGTCCAAATTTTTTTCATTAAGGGCCATGCTTCAAATCTGCATTATTATTACAAGTTTGACTGAACCACTAGATCGTTTTTCATGCTTACATCCTGGGGACACATTAAATATTTGATATGAGCTTGTTAAAGTAGATTTTCAGAAATGTACAGTAAAAAGTACTGTTTAAGGTAATATGGGCCAATTCACCTGGAAGCTTGAAGGCCAAGAAAAATTGGCCTGAGGGCCGCATTTGGACCCCGGGCCACAGTTTGGGCATGCCTGGTCTATTGTATGGAGTCTGTGATATCTCCTTTCAGTCACTATGGAAGATCAGGCAATAACTATAATGTAAATATTGCAAATATAAATCTTAGCTGTGCACTAGCTCAACAAAATGCCATTAAAAGATGCCATGAACTTTAGACGCTGTTAACTAAAAACAGTGTTCAAAGCCACAGCGGTACATTTTTTCAGAGATTTTTTTTTTCCTTTTCATTTTTTTCCAGACGCCTTTATGCACCACAAGAGAAGAGTAACAACAGCACACCATAAGAAACCCAAACAACACAAAAGCAAGTCTGCCTCGAGAAATGTTCCCTCCGGCTCTTTATGTTCTTCAAATGGCCTTTTTCAAAACACCACTGGGCGAAGCATTACTCAAATTATTTTACTTCTCTGTTGTCACGGCCATCGAATGCACCAGCCTGGAGAATAAAACCTTTCACAAACGCGGTGACACATGTGTGCGTTTATCTCAAATCATGCATTATCTTCTCGATTACTGCGTCTCGTTGTTTGGCGAACTTGCCGCAATCAAACGCCACTGATTGTATTATATTTATTGATGGGGGCCGAATCAAAGAGCAGTGCCGCAATTACAGAGGCGACGGTAATGAGCGGGACGTTTACATTGGCTGATTGCAGAAGGGATAAGACAACGTGCAACGGTACAACGAGCTTCCATATCGATCATCTTAATTAATACTCTAAATTTGTAGGATAAACAAACAATCAGCTCAATCCGTGTTGGGCTTTAGTGAGAATACGAGATATTTAGGAGGTAATGAGGAGCAATTGCGGGTTTGTTACCACCGTTGTCATGGGAACTTGTGGGAAACATTATTCTACGTTTTTATATTCTACTACCATAAAAATAAGTAATCTCGGCTGGTCTGGGAACACCTCTGGGTCCCATCGGAGGAGCTGGAGGGATGTCTCTCAGCTGGTGTCTCGGAGGGTGGAGACGGAAGGGTCTGGGAGTCACGGCTTAGACTGCTGCCTCCGCGACCCGACCCCGGATAAGCGGAAGAAAATGGATGGATTTAATTTTTTTACCATATGCATCAAAAATTTGGGGTCTGAAGAGAAAAAACAGGGGTGAGATTTAATATGTTTTCTTCTTCACTCCTTATCGAGCTTAAATAAGAAATAAATGTATCCAGTAAACTTAATGCACATGTGGTCATTAATCTGCTCAAAAAATTAAAAAAATGAAATGAAACACCACCTGTTTGTCTCCTTAGAGATGTCATACTGTGGCACATCACAGCCAAAACAATGACATTAAACGTCTATTTCTTTATGGCGACAAAGTGAATTTATAGGTCAGATCTGTGGGGAAGCAACCCATCGCCTTCCTACCTCCAAGGCATCCAAAGCACTTTACATCAAGGAACCACTCGCCCATTCACACACACACATTCATACGCCAGTGCACACAGACACTGGGGACGAGGTGGGTTAAGTATCTTGCCCAAGAGCACAGCAACAGGATTCATCTGTGAGAGCTGGAATCGCACCGCCAACCTGTGAGTCAGTGGATCTGACCGCTCAGCCGATGATTTTTATGTTGAGTGGGATTTGAACCACCAACCTTCAGATCCGTGGACAGACACTACCAACCGAGCTACTGCCGCCCACAGTAAGGTTTTATATTTAGTTTTTTTTTTTTCCTTTTTTTTGCATTAAGTAATCATTAAGTTAGAAGGTTTTTTATTGTTATTTTAACTGTACTATTAAAGCTCCCTGTTGTTCTGTAGAGCACTTTGACTTCTGCTGCACAATTTAATAAAAATAAACAAAATGTATATTAATTTCATCATTTATATATTTTTTAAAAACATGTTTTGACCATTTTGAATCAGCAAACACGGTGCAGCCGGTTTAGAAAATGAACTGCGTTGAATCACCTTTATGCAAACAATCAAACGAAAAACTATGAATTAATCAACACCTCAGTTTCTCTTCCAGATTCATTCTCTAAATGGGTTTGAAAACCACACAATCAGCAAATCCTTGATCATTTTCAGAGTGGATCCATAACGCCGCACATTAGCCACAATATGCAAACAATAACGAATGTGAAGACAATGGGAACCTGCAGTGTTTAATTTAGCTTTCAGTGGAGACACAATTAGAGTTATGCTAGCCACTGTTATCCAGGCCTCTGCGATCCCATTACCTATCAGAATAACAAATGCAATGTAAACACTACTGTAAATGATTGCAATATTATGCAATGCTTTGTTATTGGCCCACTCCACAGCCCACCTACCGCTACTTCAGCACTGACACCGCGCCATCAATCAGTGAACTCCAATTATCCACCCAAAGCTGCAGAGGAAGTGGTGGCCCCAAAAACTCAACTATTCAGAAAACGGTATACGCAGCTGAAACTACGCGGCTGTCATTATTAGGATTATTTCAAGTGTAAAATGATGCTGGCGTTGGTCCAAAATACACCAGACAGATGAGAGCTCGTTTCCAAAAGAGAACGGATTTGGATCTTCTGTGAGCCAGCAGAAACTGAAACATGGGGTTTTTTTTAGAAGTAAAAACGTGGAATCAATTGGAATCAATTTTGTGAGCAATTTCTTTTGTCTGGGTCGGTGGTGGGTCATGACTGGTTTTAAGCTAAGAGTTTTTTGGGTTTTTTTTTTCTGAACAAGCTACAACCAAATAAAAATATATTAATCAAAATGTTATCTTTTGACCTATTTAATGTTAACGCCATAGACTGTATATAAAAACCGACATAGCTAACCTGCTAGCCACTGTGTTCAAAATAGGAAGTGAGCTTAGGCATGTGTCCGGGTCCATCAACTCTGGCTCCAATTCACTTTACATTGAAAAACTGATAATAATAAATGTTTATATAGTGCCTTTTTCCACTCAAAGTTGGTTTTCAATTTTTATGCATTAACCATTCGCTCTCCAGTTGGAAGTAGTAAACTACAAGTGAGACTTCCGATCTGAGTGCTTTTGCCTACAACAGTTTGGTCTAGAGCCACTGCTGCCCCACTGTGGTATTCCCAGTGGTCTCCCATCCAAGCTCTAACCAGCCCCAGCCCTGCTTATCTTCTTCTCTGGCCATATTCTGCAGTATTACAAGTGTATGTATGTATGGGCGTATGTGTGTGCGTCGTCAAAACACAGCTCCAGGTATGGCTTGCTTGAAAGCGCAGGGCGTCTCTCTTTTTTTTTATTATTAAAAGAACTACAAAGATGGTTGACTAGGCAAGCTTATGCATGCATGCAGACCAATTTGACAACATCAAAGACATGATTACATTCGGTATTCTTCCGCTGCACAATTACAGCTCTTGCGTACTGCTCCTTTTAAGTCCTCGTCTTCACCTTGATCTGATGTGATTTCACAGATGCTCCACTGTACGGGCCAGTCCCCAGAGAGAGGAGCCGGGAGGGACCATAGGAGGATAGCACGTATAGCTAAGGCTACAGAGGGAGCCGTAGTGCGGAGGACGTCCCAGTTGACAAGACCGAGTATGTGAGGAGGACCCGGGTGACTGTATGTGAGCGTGCGCAGGAGGGGGACACGGAGGCGGATGATTGGCTGATGAGGTTCACCCATCTGTGTACAGTGTGTAGGCTCTCCAGACACACGTGAGTGAACATCCAGTGAGCGTGCAATGAGACAGATTTACCGTCAAATAAGATCGCATGGGAAATGAAGGATGTTGTGGCAAATCTAAATTATTATGATCGTACAGTTTTAATTTATTTAAAAGGTGCACTATGGACGTTTTCAAGAGGAATCCTCACGATTTTTATGAATTAATAAACTGTTGAGAATCCATCTTGAACAGCTCCGGTTGAATGCGATACGTTTCCTGACCCTGTGAATCACAGTGCAGAACCAACCAAAACAAACATGGTGACGCAGACAGACGTATATCGGCGTATTTTTTTGAAATATGGATGATTTTGTTCGAGGAAAAAATGTGCAGGGAAGTGCTTTGTGCATTTGTGGAGGGTGAGACGCCCGCACTTTTCTCTCAACTGGATGGAACTAAAGTTTGATTTTTGGTCTTGTTTTGCTGTTGTGAGGCTTCAACCAATCAAAGTGAAGTATTTGTCTGAACGCTCAGAGTTTAAACTTACAGCGAGAGCCACCCCAGACTCATGTGTAGAACTCCATTCAGAAGGCTACACGTATCAGTGAAGATGAAGAGAGCCAGGTTACAGTCACCACTTTGTCTCATAAAATTGTTTCTTTGCCTGGAATGTTTCACAGTGGTATGAAGTGCTCTTTTATTTATTGTCAACCGCTTGTCTCCATGGAGATATTTAAGTTGTATGCCCTTGCGTGGAATATTTCAAGCAAAACTTTTACATCTCCATGGAGAAAATGCATTTTTTTGACGCACCCAAAAAACCCTACATAGAGCTCCTTTAATAGAACATTTGAAAAGCCAATTTCTTATACTCTCATGAAGTGTTCCAGACTACCCATGTATTTATTCAGAATGCAGGCACATTTAAGATAGAGCTTGTTTTTAAGGTTACCATCATATTGTATTTTCACGTTATGCTCAAAAACCATTTCCTGCACTTCCATTAATTTTACAAATATGATAAAAGAAATAAAAAACAACCAATCTTTGAGAATGCTCCCTCTCTCTCAGACAAACGCAGTACCCTCCTCCACAAATCAACAGCCCAGTCACATCTTGGCCCAGTCAGTGGAACATCATCCATACTAAACGCCCTAATGTTTCCATCTTTGCCAAATCTGTTACAAATTGCCTCTTGATTGTTGTATGATCACATTCCAAGTCAGGAAGCTCGCTGTTTGTAATCTTAATAAGGACTCTCCCATTACACAATACACCACTAGTCTGCGCCCCTCACTCCTCCAAGAAGTCTAAACCCTATGGAACCAACGTTAGACTATTCAGTAAACCTCTAATTAACTTATTAAAAGGATGGTTGAGAGTTGCTTGTCACATCTCCACTCCGACCCCGTTTGATTGTAACTGTAATGAGATGCCCCATATCTGAGCTAACCGCAGTACCCTTTGCAGCCAGCAGGGGGATGGGGGTGAGGAGATTTCCGAGAGTCGAGGGAGGGGGTTGATAATGCATGAGACAGTAAGGCAGCATACGCGGAATAGACAATGAGACAGAGCAGCACTTAACTACCCCACTGCTATTTAAAGGTTAATTTGTTTTGTTGGGGTAAATGGGATGACTTTGACTTATCTGTGCCGATCGAGACGAGCTGCGGTGTGCGTGTCAGTTAAAGGTCCTTGGATGTAACAAGAGGAAGATTAAGGAGTTACTGAGCCGACGGTGTGGAATTGTGGGTGAAAAAAGTTTGGCGTATCAGCAAAGCACCTTTCGGTTCGATGCAGTATAAGCACATACACAACCAGTCAAACTTTGGACACATCCTCATTCAGTGTTTTTTTACCCTTATTTTTACTACATTTTACATAAATACAGAAGACATCACACGCTGAGAGGAGCCAGCTGAGGTGGCTCGGGCATTTGTTCAGAATGCCCTCCTGGAGGTGTTCCGGGCATGTACCACCAGGAGGAGGCCCCGGGGAAGACCCAGGACACATTTTGACTGTTAAATATTTGAACACAAAATCTACAATAACTGAATATCACAACAAGATCCAAATATCCAGCAAATCAGACCACAAATGTTTGAAACGTGCACCACTTTTTTATTGGAGGGCATTTAACTCCATGGAAACGTTGCCTTGCCCAGAAAGTTCCACTGTATGCCATTAAATATGTCCATCTGGCATTTACTCGATTACAAGTGTTTATTTGAAAAAAAAAAATAAAAAAAAAATGACCTTGAAAAACTCAACTTCTTACAGTAACCAGGGCCACTCCTCCACAGATCTGACAGGTGGTGTCGCAGGCTTGTTTAGATATGTTTAATGCTTTGCTATGGAACATTTTAGGCAAAGCAATTCTATATAGGACCCACCAGACGAAAAGGTACTTGCTCCTTCAAATGTTCGTTAAACTACAAAATCGTGTCACTCACTTTAGGTCAATTTATTACTCCCAGCTGCTACTGAAGTAAAAAATATATATATTTATCATAAAAAAAATAACTATACATTACCACCTTATTCCATATAATGTATAATGTTTTTAATAAGCAAACTGAACAAAAATATAAAAATGAAGGTAAATTGGAAAAACCCTAACTTCAGTAGTGTTACATTGACTGAGACAGAGCGTACAGTGCAGCTGACTGTTCACATCTTTGATTTCACCATTATCTTAATGCAAACTTTGAGGGAGTGTTGCAAATGAATTCCATGCTTGTTATGCAAATACACTATTTTGCATGAAAATAAACTCTGCTTTTCTCTTGTCCCCAGTGCCGACACAGTGCAGACACAGGCAAAAATAACACAAGATACGGTTTGGTTCTCACATTACCGTTTGTTGTAGGTGTCAGCGTTTTTGAGGGGGAAATGTTACAGATATTTAGTACAAAAGTCTGCATGTTTGTGAAATGGTCCACACTTGTCCCTTCATAGAGCTCAAGTTATAGATACAGAGGGACATCTTACCGATAACAAATATTGACAAGAATTCTGTGAAGATCAGTGTCAGAGCCCCACAACCCGCAGCCCTCTGTCCCGTCCCCACCTGCTGCTGATTGAAAGTAACTTTGAATAACTTGAAATGTGATTGTTTAATGGTAAATGTAGAGTCTCTCTCATCATTGCTGTATCAGCTTCATAGCGTCAACCTTCATGGAGGTGGCAGCAGCAGAACCATCAGCCACCTCAGCCTCTCCATCTTCCCCGGCATCAGTGAGTGTGCCCCCGGGAGAAACTTTAAATAACACACTGCATGGTCTGGTTTTGTTGCAAGAAAAAAAAATATGTTTTTTAAAAAAAAAAATAAATTAAAAAAAAAAAAAAAAAAAAAAAAAAAAAGAGTTTAACACTTCATTTTCGCTCTCGGTGTGGGGGCTCACATACAGTATGGCTTCATATTGCATGGCACAAATACATGCTGTTTTAGCTTCAAGGTGAGGTAACGAACTTTGTCTCAGTTTTGGATACTTTGAGGTCAAAACCCCAAATAGAAGAACACACTGTGCATCATTTCCAGTGTCATTTGAGTTTAAACACACTCCTGCATTTCATGTTTTAGAACTTAAAATGATCTCATCTTCGGACAATAGACACGGTACAGTATTTCTACAGTACTGGGAATTAGGGTTAGCTGCGTATCAGCTACTGAATAAACATGTCAGGTGGATTATCGACTTTTCCAACATGCCAACAGAGTCATGCAGTGGCAGTGCAGGCAGTTGGACAGAAGAAATGATCACATTTTGATTTATGAACAATGGAGGAGACCTCTGGACTTTTACCTGTGACGTCACAAAACTGGGAAATGTTTGTTTTTTAACGGCATTTAGAGGCAGTTGACTAAACAAGGATTCACCAAACAAGTGTGAATAAAGCAAAAAATATGTTTTTTTTTTTTTTGTTTTTTTTATGGAGGAGGTGTGGTTAAAAGATACATTTTCTCAGGGTATTCTTTAATACGTTAGTTGGCTTATGCCAATTTATAAAAAGGGTATAATTAAAAAGGTGCACCAACTATTCTGGTGGAGGGTCCACTACCTACTATGCTCTCTGGAATGTTCCACAATATGGCATTAAACTTTCTCCATGGAGACAAGCAGGCGATGCCACCAGGCCACGTTACAGGTCAGGTCTGTGGAGAGGCAAGTTCCCCTCAAAGCAAGAAGGTACTTTGAGGTTTTCAATGCATTTCCGAGCGATAAACACATTTAATTGAGTAAATGCAAGATGGATCAGGTTAATGTCACACGGTGGACTGCTCCAGTATAATGGAATACTTTCAAGATGCTGCTCAGCAAAATTCTGGCCAGTCTTAATAGCTTTAATAATAAAAGTAACTGTCACTATCCGGGTATGTTTCAGGCGATCTTCTGTCAAACAAGCTTAAGACCATGGGATAAATAGGGAGAAAATACAGTAAGCCGTAACTATGTGGATGAGAAGTGTCTAGTTGAGTTAACCTAGATTTATTCTGAGCTGTTAAACCGTTGGAGGTAATGGAAATGGACGGATCTTTAATATTACATAGATTCTCAGGGTTAGCACAACTTTCTGTGTGATGTATGCCAGTGTGTCAACATGCTCATCATTTCTGCTTACACCGCAAACCCTGCCAAGTGCTGCATACATCAAACTCCTACAGGAACCATAGCTCATCTTTCCTTTAGCAAAATACAACACCGTGCACTGTTACCTAGATCCTCGTGCAAGATGCATCTCCGGATAACTTGGGTTGTGATAAATCTATCCTGCTCAGAATGTGTTGCTCTTTTCTTCGCCTTTAGCCTACACTTGCACAAACCGGGCATGTATTACTGATCCTCATTGGAAAAGTATTTATATCACTTTTACCCTCAGCCAGTATAAATCATAGCATAGATGGAGGTTTTGGGTTTTTTCACCACCTTATTTGAAGTGCAAAGATTGCTTGTGATTTATACATATAATAGCCACAGCCACAAGAAGTTTGCTCAATAACAGATAGACACTGTTGCCTAGCAACTGCGTGCCATAACTACTAGTACCTGCTCCTGAGGCAGACTCCATCTTGTAGGATTTTCTGTCATCTAATTGGCCAGGTGGGTAAACACTGATCCCATGCTCTGCCATCCTCCCATTCTCGCTGGCCTCTTCAGTGACACAGAGAGAGTCATTATGCCAACCAGTGACGGTGGGAATCTGCAAGGAACTCAAGTGAAAATATGAAATACTCTCCAAGGCTGTGAGCGCATACAGCCCAAAACTATCTGGAATTACAATGATGCATCAACGAGACGGGCACTAAACCCCAATCAATTACAAATGATTCTGTGCTGTAAATTACAGCCAACACGCTCACGGCCTTTCAGAGGAGTCAACACGCTGCAGGGCCTTGTGGGTAATTACAAACATGTAAACAAAGACAAGGTGCACAAGTCTATTTGCAATTATTCTGACTGAAACACAGGGACAAATTTGCTTTATGGGGACAATAAGGTTTACACTTGAAACACACACACACACACAAGGCTAAGGTAAAGTCTGTCTCCTGTCCTTCTGACACAAAGCTCGTATAAATGGTAAATGCCTTTAGAATGTTGTGAAAAATTCTTCCAAAACGCCTTGATCCTGGACATTTTTCTGGCCTGGCTGTATCCCTCCCCTTTGTCATCAGTTCTTGCAACACTTAATGTTGTAAGAACTGATGACAATGAGTTTTTAGCAAGGTCCACTTAAACTGCAGCTTTACAAATGTTAGGATGAATACAGACTGCAAAAAAGAATATGTTGAAAAATATGTCGAAAGAATTCCTCCCATTGCTGGTGGTTTGAGCTGAAAATGAAGTGCTCCGGCGCGGCAGTGAACCAAATGGGAAGTGTCATGTGTCAGCAGCCCTGATCCTGACCATAATTGACAAGTTGTCATAATTCAGGCATTTGGTGAAGCAAATAAATCATTCAGAGCCCAGAGAGACAGAGGCTAGATAATACGCTTTGGTTCCAATAAGTCCAGCTACTGTACAGCCAAGGCCATTGGAATATTGACCAGTACAGAGTCCAGTGAAGGATAGAGGGGCATGTTAATAACGCATCTGTACCTGGACGTCTGTATGGGGGGGAAAAAATAAAAAATGAATAATGCATCTGTACCAGTATATGGAAAAAAACAAAAACACCATCACTTTGTTCTTGATATTTACTATATCCACTTATTCAATATATGAAAGCTGGAGCAATGCATTTTGGGCTGTTTATTGCGGGTACTTTTTGTTTGGAAAAGTAGCGAGATTTGAGCATTTTGTACCCATGAGTACGCAGGTACTTAAGGTAAAACGTAAAAGTATTTCACACAAGTGTTAATTTGTTAAAGTGTAAATGTAGTGATACGGTTTCAAAAATTATACACATTTTTGGTCAACAGTAACAACAAGAATTGATGTCTTATTTATTCTTATGAATTTTGTGTATTTATGTTTGTTTGCTCAAAGCCAAAGCTTGAACTCGAAAACTTTAGACAGGATGTTACCACAAACATGGTAAAAATAACTTCTGAGTCCAGTTTAAAGTGTAGTGGAGCATAAAGTACACATACCTGCTCTCAGAAGTAAAAATAAAAAGTATCCACTGTAAAATGTAGTTAAGTAAAGTACAGATACCTAAACTTTTAAATTAAGTACAGTACTTTTTTTTTAACTTTACCTTCCATCTCTGGGTGCAGGTAGGTGATGGGCTGGTAAGCAGACAGACGGATGGATAGGCAGACAGGCGAGGAGGCAGGCAGCTTCCAAAAATAATGATTGAGGCTCTTGGACACAGAACAAAGCAATTGTAGTACAAAAATACTAAAAAGGGTTAACTTGTCCTGTGACGCCACATGCATCCACTAACTGGGGTAGAACTAACAATGAACTGGCAAGAAGTGGATGAAAAAACAGGGCGTTTTATGCTGCGGGTAATGAGGGAAATTGGATTCAGGTGTGTCAGCTGCCAGATCAAGTAAGCCACGCCCCCAGGTGGGAGGAGACACAGAAGAGAGGCGGAGACAACAGGGAAACAGCAGAAGGGAGGAGCCTGACACATTTATGACTAATTATTGGTACATTCTGATATGTATTTGTTCCAGTTCATGTCTTTTAATGAAACAGTCTATTTAAAAATGGTTTACTGGGATTATCTTGCATTATTTAAATCTTAATTATTGGCATAAAGTAGTTTCAATATTCTTGTTTATCGCTGTAGCAATATATCGTGCTTCAAAATGAGTTATCGTGACAGGTGTAGTTCTTGGTCAGTTAAAAAACAACATTGAGTTGAATAAGTCTTATATATCTCGTCCAATGAGGTTCATTTGCTCTTCTTTTCATTTATTTGAATATGTTCTGTTTTAAAATAAAGGTTTAGTTTGTTTTCATGCCTGACAGTTTGGACTGCTCACTAGCGCTCTTCCTCAGAGTGGTCACGTGATGTTGCTGTGACGTGTTCGGTCAAATGATTTAAGCAGGTTTTGGCGCTGTCTTCCTATTGGTGGAGGCAGGACGACAGCGCCATCTGCAGTTCGACTTCTTCAGGACAGTATCCCAGGTGTGTGAGAGTAAAAAGGCCCCTCGCCAAGCAGGGGCAAAGCAAGGCCGGGCCTGATTAGAGCTTGAATGGAAGAATTAAAAGCTCTGAAGCTACGGTAGTTTTTCATTTTTAACATAGCAGAACATTACAATGAAACAACACAAACTACTCAGCTGTGCACGGACTGCGGTTTGTGCCATCGCTGCTGATATACAACAAGTGAGCACACATCCAAATACATACTTTATCTACTATTTCCCTGGCTGTTTCTTACCCCGTGCAGTTGAATGCCTCTCCTCGTCTGCGTCTACAATAATAGGATTGCTCTGTTACATGCAGCGAGGATCTGAGAACACGCAGAGCTCTCCAGATGTGCAATCGGGTTGTTTGAGATTCCAACCAGGACGTCTCATTCATTGTCCTGGCGTGCACGGAAATGTGGCGGCAAAAGTAGCGCAGCAAACATTTAAAGTGGTCGCAGTTTGAGCACTAAAGTGATCAGAACGTATATAGACTTCATGCTATGTTAATGTTAGCAGACAGGGGACCATGGCATTTTGAGGACCGGAGAAGCAGATGGTTTATCCACAGTTTGTCTGGGAGAGTCTTCAGAGGAACATCAGGCTCATTCTTCAATACACCACGGACCGTCCATTATAAAGTTCTGGAAGTAAAGTACATCTTCTATTCATTTTCCCAAAGAGTCTCACAAAAAACAAACAAAACACCCATTGTTTTAAAATCTGTTCCTGAAGAGCTAACATTTTGCTAATCACAGAAAGGACATTAGCTGCCATATTGCTGGTTAGCCCCATAGTTATTGTAATTTTTCTAAATGTCTTTGGTAAAAAATGAATGAGAAATTTCCTTCCAGAGCCTCAACTGGCTTTCAAAGAGGGCAGGACGGCTGAGTTCCATACCAAGGACTTCATTTGTATAAACGTTTTTTGGAGGTAATATAGAAAACCAGTGGGATGTGATGAGTTCAAGCTGCACTCTGTGGTTAATAATTCCCAAGGCGAAACCCCCATTTCCATCTGGATGTGATTCACAGTATAAACAGTATGTTCAACCACACAAACCACAGCCCCGGTACTTCTTATGGCGTGTCAACAGGCATTACCTAATCCATATGTCAACCATGTCGCAGTCAGACTGTGGGAGGTGGGCACGGAGTCCATGTTCACGGTAAGAGTAAAAAAGGTGATCACGATTGTCTAAATTTACAAGGATTCAATTTAAATATGAAAAAAACTTGCCTGCTGATAGAAGTTTGCCGGTCAGTTAGGATTACCAAAATGATTTCTATTTGCTAAATGCCAGAATAATGAGAGAAGGATTTTTTTTAGACCATTTTTCATTCCGTTTTTCAAAGTCAGACGTTTCCACAGAGTAAGATTACTGTGCATTTAAGCATTTTTTGGAAAACTGAACTCCCGCCAACTGTTGTTTCCGCCCACAGCTTTTTGTCCAGTTGACAGATTTTACTTTTGGCTTTTACTATGGATCAGACCTGGACGACTGAGGGATTACACAGATAATATAATAAGGAAATTATTATATATTTAGCTTATTTTTATTAAACTGTGCAGCACAAGCCAAAGTGATCAACAGAACAACAGGGCGCGTTAATAGTACAGTTAAAATTACAAAAAAAACCCCAAAACATCTTCAAAGCATGTTGTTGCTTTATCTGGAAGGTTCCGTCGTATGGCAACATGACTTAATGACATGTACAGCAAAAGACGAAGTTTAAATCTGTCAACTGGACAAATCGTTGCAGGATTGAAGACGTTTACAGTTTCAGTGTAGTTAGCCCCTCCCTTCGGACAGATATAAGGAAGTGTCCACCAGTGATCTGACCAAAAATGAAGAACCGTCTTGGATGAGCAGCGAAACGTCTTCACTCCTACAACGATTTGTCCAGTTGACAGATTTAAACTTCGTCTTTTGCTATGAATCAGACCTGGACGACTGAGGTTTTACTCAGACATCTTAATGACAGGTATCAAAAAAATTACATAAAATAAAACCTTAATGTGGGCGACAGTAGCTCAGTTGGTTGAGCCACTGATCCAAAGGTTGGCGGACCAGATCCCGCTCTCGACATAAACATCATCGGTTGAGCGGTCAAATCCAATGACCCACAAGTTGACGGTGCGATTCCAGCTCCCGCAGATGAATGCTGTTGTTGTGTCCTTGGGCAAGACACTTAACCCACCTTGCCCCCAGTGTCTGTGTGCACTGGCGTATGAATGCGTCTGTGAATGGTTGAGTGGTTCCTTGACGTAAACTGTTTTTAGTGCCTTGAAGGTGGACAAGCTATTTTTATGTATTTATGTTTTATTTATAGATACTTGGGGTGTTAAGTATTCAACGACATACATCTTCTTGGCTTTGTAACATTGACCATATCTTACCTGCCATCTACAAAACGATTTTTTTTTTCTTTTTGCAATAAATAAATGCAGCTCTTAACTAGCACTTTATTTCCAAAGCCCCATATCTCCCAGGCCTATAGTCCTCTGGGATCTGACTCAATCCCCCGGCAGTTTTTTGGCCATTAGGTCCTTGGTGTTCTCAGCTCAATAGCTCTTTTATCAGCTGCTCCTATGGCTTCTTTTTGCCTCCCCACAGCCTCGACTCCCGCCCGCTCCTCTGCCCCTCGCCCCCTCCCTCCGCTGCGGTTTTCCCATGCTCCTCTGCTCCTCTCGTCCTGCCTGTCTCTCCTGGAGGGACTGCCATGGCGTCTGTATGTACCGATGACCTGCGCTTTCCACGGCACAGCATCAGATGGAGTTAGACGGGTGTTTTTCTTTTCTTTCTTTCTTTCTTTTTTTTTTTTGCCAAGTCTCTGGAGAGAGGTTCAAAGTCAGTCTTGTCTTTTCAGTGGCATGTGCGGTTATCTAGGTGCCTACATTGTTTTATGCTGAAATTTACAAGAAAGACTGAGGTGAGTTTGTTGTTACTGTGTGAAAAGAATGAGAAAAACAGTGGTTCTCAAAATGTAACATGGAAAACGAAATTTCAATTATTACTATTTTTTTTTTTTACATGCTTTTTGCTGAAAATGTTTGCAGCATTTTAGAATCCTACACAATCCCAATTACAGAGCTATAGGGGGTAGGTGAATACAGAAATGTTCAAAGCAACCACTTCTCAAAATACAAAATCAAACTTTGGGTGAGGAAATGATAAGAAAACCGTTATATAACCTGATTAAAAGCCCATTTTACATAATGAGTCCCTTTAAAATATCACACCTATTAGATAACGTAGTGGGACTTGCATGGCATTCTGAAATTTTGTTAGAAATAAATTTGACATTAACATTTTTTCACACTCAAACGGAGCTTGCATCAACTCGCTAGTGTGGCAAAGCGAGTGGTGATGTTAAAGAAAAATAAGTAACTAAACTTAACTAAAGTATAGCCAAATAAGCCAGAAAATCACTCAAAGCTCACATAGGCTCGTTCTTCTCAGAGGTAAGGTTCCATTTTCAATAAATTCTACATTTATTTGACACATTATGCGTTTAGTTTAATGGACAGATACTTAAATAGCTCTGTATGTTTCATTAGTTCAGTTTAAAGTTCATTAAATGACACGGGCGGGAGAATAAGAGTCAACATTAGGTTTAACAGCTAAACTGGCAACAGAGGTCTGTAGCTGCAGGAGACCACTTTCATCTCACAGGAACACACGTAGCTTTGACATATAACTTTGACTGCAGTACCGCAGCTATCCCGAACCAGCGATCATGTATACAGAGTACATCTCTAAATGAAACAGGATCAAGCTAAGTTGTTAAAGTTACCCAAAGAACTGTCAGGATTGGGTTTTTTTATGTGTTCTGTGCTGTCTTCCCGCTCCCTTCTGTGTCCCTGGGCGGAGACTCTGGCACCACCTCCACACACCTGCTTCTGAACAAGCAATCAAGCTGCACCTGGGAGGATAAAAGGACTGAAGACCCGACTGATGGGGCCAGATTGCCTTGTCACCCTCCGGTATTTCCACTAGTCGTCCTTCACGGCACGCTCCTTCCAGATCGTCAGTGTATCCTCGCGCTTTTGCTTTTTGAACTAAGTGTGCGCCGCCGCCTCTGATCCCGCTCACCTCGTCCTGCGCCAGAACTCCCACCGTCGACCCAGCCCTGCACCACTTGCTCCGATAACCATCTTTCACATTTTGTATTGTAAGTAAACTCTGTGGAATTGTTTTTCCGAATCTGCATCTTTGGTCCCTGCAGACGTTACGACAAGAACGCAAGGATACAACCTGGAGAGCGGAGGACGAGGAGGAACACCAGAGGGACCCAGGAAGTGCACATGACAGAGGACGAGTGGCACATTTATTGATTGATAGCTATCGCGATTAGCCAATGGGAACAGTCTCTTAAAGTGAGACTCGCAGTAATATGCTTAGTTCAGACTTTGTAAATAGTCTAATAATAATAAAATCAAACCCTTGCAAATAACTTTAATGAACTGTATGTACATTCTGGCTGCATTCCACTGCTGCTAAGGGCTAATTATGGTCTATATGTATGTTACATGTTCTTTTACAGAAACTCTCTGTGTAACCCCAGTGTGCAAACAGCATACTAAAATATCCTTTTAAATGCATACATCAGAATGAGAGTAAGGAGAGGGAAGCCAAAAAGATTATTCCTATATAAATAGCGTAAAAATCTCACACTGAGTCAACCAAGTTTTCATAAATGTTTGAATTATTGATCAAATAGAGGATGTGTTTGAGAATGCAGAACAGAGCCGAGGGAGACTCTCCCTGTAGTTTCACATACTGTACATGCTGTTTGAGCTCTGCTATTTATCAAATCAAGGTGAATTCTTGGAAATCCGCATTACTCGAGGGTTCAGAGAATACTTTAAAAAAAGACTATATTTTTTATATTCACAAACCATTAACTTTTTTCATGAGTGGCATATTTTCATACTTTAATAACGTTAAAGAGGGTTTTTTCCATCATCAAATAAAGATTACACTTCCAAAAGCAGTTTTACTAAAAGTGATACTTTTAGGGCATATTTCCATGGGGTCTTTGCGAGTTGAGATGGTTTTATTTCCACTCTTCAAAGTTTTATCACCAATTTGTGAGACCACACCCGGGTCTAGTGCAGCTCAGCTTCCAGATTGTCCAGGGAGGTTCCATAGTGTCCCTGGGTGTGTACTAGTCTGTGTGTGTTATACTTGTTCTGATACAGCTCGACATCATTCTAAAGCTGTTGAGGAAAGGTTCATTTCTCTCTTGTGAATGTGACTTTTTTAGTATTGATACGTGCTCAAGTGAGTATCTAATTTTGATACTAGGTTTAGCATCGATCAATGTCTGATTTCCGATACTCTCCCCGGGTTACGCAGCAGCATGGGGAGGGGTCATGAATCTGGAACAATCCAAACCTAAACTCTCCACATCGCCTCTATTGATTTCTCCTACTCTAGCTCCTTGTTTTATGCCTGTGATCAACTGGTCTTGTTCTCGTGGCACAGACAGAATGTATCTGCTCTAGTTTTCAAGCAAGGAGCGTTCTCTATTCAACAATTCTCCCATTAATGAGGAGATTTTTCCAACTGCAGCTAAAGAGGTTCAGATGAAGGTTGCCTCAGGTAGCACTTAAACTTTACTAACTTTTCAGATGAAATGAAATGATAGAACTTACACTATCGCCCCCATAGACTGGAGTGTATGTGTTTGAAGCATTCACGGAGCCAGAGCACGACTTTTCGCTGAATGGGAAAATCAACAAAGAATCACTGACACTGGTTTTGACCGCTGCAAATTTTTGAAAAGATTTATCTTAAGGGGTTATACCTGATTTTTTTCATATGTTTTTGCGCAAAAATTTGTCTTGGTCCTGTCATAACTGTATAAAGACGTGAACTAAGTGAGTGAGACCCATAGAATTTGGAGCCAAGTTTCATATGTGTAATTCCAACAGCGAGAATCATAGCAACCAAAGAGCCAATCAGGAGCGAGGATGCTGAAGGTAACACCCCCTAAAACTGGTCACCTTAATAAGTCATGTTTGCACTGTTGTTCTGATGTTGTGTCTGCCTCTAGACTATACTATTTTTAAGCACATCTTTTTTAACTTTTATGTTATCATTATTTAGTGTTTTATGTTGCACTTTATCACCAAAAAGAGTTCCTAGTTTGTGAGTTGTGACAATAAAAGTCTTCTGATTCTGATTCTGATTTGATGAGCAGCCAAACGTCTTCACTTCTACAACTTTTTGTCCAGCTGACAGATTTGAATTTTTCTCTTACTGTGGATCATAGCTGGACAACTGAGGGATTAGTTTTTTTTTTTTTTTTTATATTAAGTGTTAAATATATTTACATGCATATTGTGGCAGCTGGTTCGGGCCAAACTAAATATCTGCTCTGATGGAGATTTAAAACCGATAGTCAATAAGCTCAAGAGTGCAAATATCAGCTCCATGTATTGGTGTATCTCGGGTCGAGCTGGTTTGGGGGTGTTTCCATTATTCACCAGTTTGTGAGACCACACCCAGGTCTAGTGCAGCTCAGAGAGAAAGAGAGAGAGAGTATCGGGGAGAGATGGGGAGAGAGGGTATGGGGGGAGGTAGGGGGGGAGAGAGAGAGAGAGAGTAGAGTATGGGGGTCAGGGGGAGAGAGAGAAAGGGAGAGAGAGAGTATGGGGGGTCAGGGGGAGGAGAGAAGATATCAGAGAGAGAGTAGTGGGGAGAGGGAGAGAGAGAGTATGAGGGAGGCCGGGGGAGAGAGAGAGGGAGAGAGAGAGTATGGGGGTCAGGGGAGAGAGAGAGTAGTAGGGAGGGAGCAGGGGGAGTGAGGGAGAGAAAGTATCAGAGAGAGAGTATGGGGAGGGAGGAGGGGGAGAGAGAGAGTATGGGGGGTCAGGGGGAGGAGAGAGAGAGAGAGAGAGTATGGGGGATCAGGGGGAGAGAGAGAGAGGGAGAGAGAGAGTATGAGGGAGCCGGGGAGTGAGGGAGAGAAAGTATCGGAGAGAGAGTATGGGGAGAGAGGGAGAGAGAGAGAGTATGAGGGACGCAGGGGGGAGAGAGAGGGAGAGAGAGAGCATGGGGGGGGTCAGGGGGGAGAGATATATGGGGAGGGGCTGAGACAGAGTGAAATGTGAGTGTAGGAGTTTGTAAATGTGCAGTATTTTGATATCTGATTCTCTGTATTTATTGCTTTTTCTACAAATAATCCCACTGCTTTTTAGTGAAATTTGAACAGTTTTAAAAGCTCTTCTGGGGACTGGTGTGGTGAATTAGCCTGGGCTATAAACACTGTGGTACCTGCCTCAGATTACTGAACTGTTAATCTATGTTTGTTGTAGCTGTTCCTATTCAAATAAAAAACACACACACAAACAGGGCATTACAAAGCACTTTGACATTTTTATCCTCCCGTCTGTTTCTGCGTAAACACTGAGCCTGACCCATTTCGCCGCCGTTTGCAGTGAGCTAGAGTTCATTGTCAAGGGTAAACTGAGTCAACTGCACCTCCACTCAAATACGCAGAGAGGAGGCAGGCCATCAGAACGGGACCCCTGCATAGCGCCCGAGCAGATTTACGGGCTGGACGGGGGCACGACTGGCACCTCATGTGACTGACAATGAGGCGCAGCTGGGGGGGGTTGGCGCGATGCAAGCATTTCAAACTCAATTTTGAAACTAAGGAATAGAGTTGATACTCAATACCGTTTCTGATACCACAATGATATATATATATATATATATATATATATATATATATATATATATATATATATATATATATATATATATAATTTATTTAATGCAAGACATGCAAACATAGTGACCACACACAAACAGCAGTGACAAGTGGTGATATGACATACAAGACGCACCAAGACACCATGGTTTGTAGACGTAACAACTATTTACAGTTGTATGTGACCAGTCTGTGTTGTGTGTGTGTGACATTTTGTGATTTTGGAGGGGGGATAGGTGGAGGTGGGAGAGGCGAGTGCTAGTACTAGTCATTCACAAATGAGAAAGGAAGGTGTAGAGCAGAGGTGCCCAAACTCTTTTCACCGAGGGCCATGTGAAAAATATTCGACATGGAGAGCCAGTGTCAGTACAGTGGATAATTCAGATGGTGCATTTAACATAGTTTAAATAAGACTTGAATATTATATTAAGTCTGTATGACTATGCAATGTGATGTTATTTATGTTATATTGGTAGGATTACTCAACTTTGCTGTAAAAAGTGCTGATTTTGATCAATTGGACCAGTTCAGCTGAAGGCGTAAAGGGCCGATAAAAATTGGTCTGAGGGCAGCATTTGGCCCCTGGGCCATAGTTTGGACACCCCTGGTATAGAGAATATAGAGGAAGAAAAAGGAGGGGGAAAAAATATATATATATATATATATATATATATATATATATATATATATATATATATATATATATATATATATATATATATATATATATATATGTGTGTGTGTAAATGATAAATGATAATAATAATAACAATAATAGTAATATTAAAAGTAATAATACTAAAAATAAATTTGGTGTTGTGATAGGTGAAGGTTAGTTGTTAAGCTCAGCTGTTGCCCGACCCTGAGGAGGCAGCTAGCTGAGCAGGTGCACCATCCGTCCCATCGAAGCAACACTCTGACCTGGTCAGGAGCGGGTCTCTGCTGGAGGATGTATTTCAAATCTGGCTTGTGGCCTTCCCCGTCTATTCAACTTAGCCGAATGGTTATTATGTTGTTTTGATGACAATTAAAAACACCCTTTCTTTAGACAATAGGTGATTTTCAACATTCAATGGAAGTACTTTGTTTTAAATGTGGTCTTATATCTGTGTAATCCCTCAGTGGTTCAGGGAGGTTCCATAGTGTCCCTGGGTGTATACTAGTCTGTCTTATACTTGTTCTGATACTGCTCAACATCATTCTAAAGATATTCAGGAAAGGTACATTTCTTTTTTTTTAGTATTGATATCTGCTCAAATGAGTATCTATTTTCAATATTGCACTGGGAGCAGGGGACTGGTCATGAATCTGGAACCATCCAAACCTAAACTCTCCACATCGCCTCTATTGATTTCTCCTACTCTAGCTCCTTGTTTTATGCCTGTGATCAACTGGTCTTGTTCTCGTGGCACAGACAGAATGTATCTGCTCTAGTTTTCAAGCAAGGAGCGTTCTCTATTCAACAATTCTCCCATTAATGAGGAGATTTTTCCAACTGCAGCTAAAGAGGTTCAGATGAAGGTTGCCTCAGGTAGCACTTAAACTTTACTAACTTTTCAAACGTAGAAATGATAGAGCTTACACTATCGCCCCCATAGACTGGAGTGTATGTGTTTGAAGCATTCACGGAGCCAGAGCACGACTTTACGCTGAATGGGAAAATCAACAAAGAATCATTGACACTGATTATGATTAGAGATTTATGTGTTTTCTCAAGGAAATTTGCACTTTGTAATTTGCACTGAAGTGTTAAAATAAACTTTGTATTAGGCGTTTTGTATCTTCAGAGAGCAGGTCGACAAAAAGGAGACAGTGGAGATGATTGTGGACTTCAGGAAAGTCACAGCGCCCTGCCTCCCCTCGCCTTGACTGACTCCCCCATCACCACCGTGGACTCTTTCCGCTTCCTGGGCACCTGCATCACCCAGGACCTCAAGTGGGAGCCGACCATCAGCTCTACACGGCCATCATTGAGTCCATCCTCACCTCCTCCATCACTGTGTGGTTCGCTGGGGCCACTGCCAGGGACAGACAGAGACTGCAGCGCATTGTGCGCTCTGCCGAGGAGGTGATTGGCTGCAGCCTTCCATCTCTTCAGGACCTGTACGCCTCCAGGACTCGGGGGCGAGCAGGTCGTATAGCAGCGACACTTCTCACCCTGGACATGGACTATTTGAGCCACTTCCCTCTGGCAGGAGGCTACGGTCCATCAGGACCAGAACCTCTCGTCATAGGAACAGTTTCTTCCCCTCTGCTGTTTCTCTCATGAACACTTCATAATATCTGCACTAAACTGGACACTTTATAACACTGGTCACATTCAATAACACATGTTGCACTGTTGTTGTTCTGATGCTGCTGTTGTATATATTTTCTACCTCTATCTTATTTTATTTTATTTTATTATTAAGCATATTAGCATGCTTGTTCTTGTTAGCTTTGCAGTGATGGCAAAACTCCAGTCTTGTCTGTGAAAGTTGTAAAAAAGTAAACTAAAGCAAGAGATTGTGCTTCTTGGATGTGCAAATGTGCAGAATTGTCCTTTTGGTTTTGTTCAGTGCAGGGACCAGTCTCAAATACAAAGTTTACAATGTGTACAGTGTGTGTTGTATGTTTCTAGTACAATAAGCACTTTTGTATATTTTTCATCTATATATTTTTCTGCTGTATTTGTTGTTGCTGTTAATTGCAGCATTGACGCTAATAAGAACATGTCAGATGTAATTATCTTGTGTCCATTCTTCACTGCCTACATGTCGCTTCATGGCTGTGTGCTCGCCCACTTCGAGCATGTGACTAGCTCCTATGAGTTTAAATCTGAGAAAGCCGTCTCGAGTTTGCCCTGAAACGCGTTGACATCATCTGTGGTAATAAAGGCTTTTCATATTTTTTTCACTTTTTGAGTGTTTCAGTTTTTTCAGCTTCGTAAAAGCAAGAGATATTCAAACTTACACCATTCACCTTTTGGTTTTCTTCTTATTTCTACAGCTCAGTCAAGGCCGAGTGATGCCTAAGGAGCTGAGGTGTTGAACTGTTGTCTTACCAAAGTCTTTTTTCATTTGCATTCTGCTGCCGGGCCGCTTCACAATCACAACCGTCGCTGGTAATTCGCCGGAAAAAGTGGGACCACCCGCCGAGGCCCTCTCTCCTCCCCGCTCCCCTCAATTATGCAGTCCCATATGTGACTCTCTTCCACACCCACCTGTCTGGCAATCTCCCTCCTACTGACTTCCCCCTCCCCAGACGCTTCCGCCTCCTCTGCCCCCAGCTATACTCTCATCGCGTTCACTTCTGACTGTTAGCTCGCAGAAGATGGATGTTTACATTCAAAGACGTATTTGTCGGTGGTGTTTCATCATTGAATTAGCCGAGTGGAATATGATGGAGGTTTTCCTGTGAGTCGTGAGACGATGCAGCGTTCTCCCCTATTAGACGAGGTTATGTATGCATCATTACTAACCTTTGAATAACTGGCAAAGCGGCTTCCAGCTGCGCTTAGATGGGGATGTATTTCTGCTTTTAAAATACGAGCCTGATGCATCCCGATGAAAAATATCCTTAAAAACATGACGGCTTTGAAATGAAAAATTCTCTTTTATCTTGCATTGCACTTAATGGTTGTACTATTTCTTAAAAGGTCATCCAATGCATACCAATTTACTTTATAAAAAATAAATCAATGCAAATATTTTCATTCACTAATTTCTTGAAGTTAAGGTCAAGGTTTATTTATACAGCGCAATTACAAAGAGACAACTACCCCTAAAAGCTTAACATTCTTACATAAAAACAAGGTATGAGTAAAACAAAATAATGAGATAAGAAAAGAAATGAGAGAAAATCAGCTTGAATTAAAAGCCGCTGTGCAAAAGTGATGTTTGAGTGAGTGGGGTAAGTGCAATGTAAAGAAACGCGGCACAAACAAGAGAGACAGAACATTTATAACTAAATTTAGAATGAAATATGAACCTGTCCAGCGCTCTGAATGGACCCATTATCAATCTCCTTCATGAAGAGGACGGGTCTCAGTGGAGCTGGAGCCCATCAGAGCAGCAGCTGACATGCTTGGATAACGTTATAGTTTTTGGCTAAATTATGTGTAGCTTTTGCCTTAGATCCAGAACACACACTTCTACACACTTCTTCAGTACCTGACGAAGATGTGAGTCTGGTCACCGGTCAATCTGCCTGTTTTCAAATGGTCGTGATTGACAGGTGGATTAGCCAATCAGGGACAGGCATGGTCCGTCCCTGGAAAAAATAAAGGAAAAAAATACACACATTGGGTTGGAAAACATAGTGATTTCTGTAGAGAGCAATGAGCGAAATACTAAATTAAACAAAAAAATAAACTAATACAAGAACATAAAAGAAGACTGTCTATGTTGGTTTATTACGTTTGCACCGGTAAACGAGTTTCTGCTGCAGTGGGCCCAGAGCAATGGGGTAAACACGCTTAAATACTGTCTGAGGTCCAAGCCCTTCCCCAAGAACAATCTACATTCAGGTCTATCTGGCTGACATTTGACCCTCCCAGCCCAGAGAGGCAACATCTCCACATTAGCATCTGAATAAGGCAAGGATCAAACAACAGACATGTGAAATAAAACAGCAGATATGGAAATGTTAAACACAAAGTTACATCTAGCCTCCTGTGAGACTAAAGGATTTGACAAAGGCTAGTGTGGCTTTCAACACCTCTGGCAGTGTATCTTGACTAAATTTTCTACCACATGCTGTTAATCTGAAGTGATATCAGTTCGATTTTATTTGTAAATCATCGGTGACTAAAAAAATAATAATAATCTGATTGGACGAACACGTTTGACCGGGCTTGAGACGCAACAAAGGAAGTGGAGATCAGCCTGATATCAAACTGTATAAACAATACAGAGAGATGTCAGTGTGGGTTTGCCAGGCTAGTGTAGCATCAAACCTGCCATTTAACACTTGGTACTATGCTAGCAAGTATTACTGTACATCTACTCTGCACCAAAAGTTATGTGAGACTCGAACGGATCAACAGGAGTCGTACAAAATGGATTCGCTCAAACCTCACAACAATTCAGCTTGCAGCACAAAGCTAATAAAATATTACTTATGCTATAATCCTACTGCTCACCAGAGCCAATATCCGGAGCGCACGATGGACTCTGAAGATGTGCTTCCTGTTTCTGTGCCACATGACCAGCTCATGTGCTGATGTGCTAATGTGCATGTGTCTATGTCTCACTGTTATCATTGTATTGTATCAGATTTGGCTTAACATCTGCAGGATTTTACCATCTAAAAACACTGCAAAAATCTAAGGTTTACTGTCAAAACCAGACTTGGAGAGATTTATCCATGCATTTGCCTCCAGTAGGTTAGACTACTGTAACAGCCTGCTCACTGGCCTCTCCAAACGAGCCATAAGACAGCTGCAGTACTCTCTTATTCTGTAAAGCACTTTGAATTACTTTGTGTGCAATTTGCGCTATACAAATAAACTTGCCTCACCTTATGTGGATGACTTTAATGCCGCTTGCTGACATTTACTAACTTATATTTTTATATATTTATAATTGTACAATTAACCTTGCCAGGGACTGCATTTGAAAATTAGATTTGCAGTCAAAGCTGGCATTTTTAGATGTTTATTAATGTGCAATTTACCTATTTAAATAAATAAATGCAAAGTTCTTGTTTTGTTGCCTCTTCATTTAGTTTCCTTATACAGGATGAAACAGTGATTGTGTTGATGCTGGGTGAATGTGGTTTAGTTGAAGTATCTCGTTCCCTTTCACCTCTGCCTGACTTTTACTTAAGGAGCCGTGGCGTGGCTGAGCAGAGCCGGGGCAGACAGGTGCACACACTGGGAGCTGTGGTATCACTTTTACTTGGCAACACTCACCGAATGTCTGGGGGAGTCAGCAGGCGACGCGTGGCTGCTATTGTTAGCGTGTGCAGCTAACACAACACCGCGACCTTCAGCTAAAGCTACCTCCATTCACCTGCCTCAAAGAATCTCACTGAATATTTCATTTTCACCAAAGTCAAATATGCAAAAACATGACTTCAAAATTCTTGCCGTGTTCTATTCAATCAGCACTCTTTTTCACCTTGTTGGTGGTACATTCTTTCTCTTAAAATTCTTTGATTGAGCTACCATTTTATATGAAGATATTTCAAACCCTTATAATTCACACCGGGAATTTCACTTGTGATGGTCACAGCGTGTTAGCTTGAACTCTTTTTGCAATAAAACTCAATGCATTCTATTCTATTATAAATAACTTCAAATGCTTTCCAAGTCGAACAATCAGCTAAATACTTCACGAATGATTTAACAAGAACATGTGAACATAACTGTCATCTAGAAGAGAGGTGATACATTTCACACCAACAAAGGCTCAAACATGTGAAATAATAGGCTCAATATTTGGAACAGTCAACTCAAGATGGATGACACTTTAGGACATTGAGGGTGACACTTTAGAATATACGTCAAACTTAATTATATTTGGCCCGTGAGATCATATCAAATATGCTTTAGTATATAGTATGCACCACTGTCATGATCCCTGTCTGTTCCTGCCTCGTGTGTGTGCTCTGCCCCTCCCTCACGTGTCTGAGCCTGGAGCTGGGAGTCCTGGCTCCTCCTAGGCGCACCTGGAATCTATCAGCGCAATCAACGCCACCTGCCAGGGATAAGAGGAGCCAGGACCCTACACACGGGTCAGATTGTCTGTTCGAGTACCTGTTGTTTTACCTGCTCGTGTCCTGTTCGTGTACCTGCTCGTGTTCCTGCTCGTGTTCCTGCTCGTGTTCCTGCTGGTGTTCCTGTTCATCTACCTGTTCGTGTTCCTGTTCGTGTAGCTGTTTGTCCTCGTGCCGTGTTTCCAGCTTGTTTTCATGTTCACCTCCTGCTCCTTGGACCAGTTCTGGACTCTCGCCTCCGACCCTGTCCCGGTACCATTACTGTTCCCCCGTCTTCGTCTCTGCACCTCTGTGTTTGCCCTGGACCCCGACCTGCACCCCTGCACCCAGCTCCTCATGTAGTCTACCGTCATTTGCGTGTTTATTTCACTTTCTGTCTATAAACACTGTAAATTTGCCCCGAGTCCTGCATCTCTTGGTCCCATCTCACCTTATTCATTACGACAACCACTAATACTACAAATCCCAGAATGCTTTGCTAGTACGGTGCTGTCAACGCCGGCAAGCGCCCCTCCTTTTCTCTTGAGAGTCATTAGCGACCAAGCTACTGGTCACTTCGGCAAAAGAGAGACATAATATATTTTATTTATTATATTTAAATAAGAAATGAATACTACTGATGTGTCTTTTATTTCAGACTTAATTTCTCATATATTTATAATTTCAAGCTTGAGTTGTTCCAGTTTTATGTTTAAGCTAAACTAAATAAATAAATATTGAGTTTGGCCTGTGAATTTGTCTGTTAGTTTTGAAACTGCTTGGCTGTGAATTTGATGCCTCCAAACGCTTGATCCTTAAAAGAAATACTTTCTCTTGTATACTTCGACCTGCTTTAGTCCTTGTTCCTTGTTTAAATCTGGTTTAGTCCCAGTTTAACTCTGGCTTACAAGTAGAGCCTTAGTTTAAAGCTGATTAAATATTAGTAAAAAAGTTGTACAGCAGTTGTTGAGATATTATCACTGAAGCCGATCTAGAGTTGGTGATCGTTTGTGACGTGTCGTGAAACTCTGACCCAAATGCCACGTCCAACTGAAAAATCTGACCAAATTGGAGTTGACTAGCCCTACTTTAGAATAACTACACTTTAGTTAGACGTAATTTAAACTTAGAGATTAGTAAGACTGATTCAGGCTTAGTTAGTACTTGATCACCAAACCCTAACCCCTTAATGATGTACTTAAAGTATTTGTTCATAATGAATTAAGTCTTTATTAAGGCTAATTAAGTTACAGTTATAAAGTGTTACCGCCATTTGTACCTAAAACAGTAAAACAAGCTCAGACAGAGAAAATTAAACCAATAAAACCCTCTTAAAAAGTTTGTGAGTGCTGTTTACAAAAGCTTGGGGCGAGCGGAAGCGCCACACCTTCTGCAGACTTCTGTAAATTTGGGGAAGCACTTTGTCAATTTTGCCTTTGAGCTGCGAGTTTTCCTGAAAAACATGTTCATTAAAAGCCGTAGTACAATGTTAATGGTTGACTTGGGAGCGGTGGTGGCAGATGCTTGGTGTTTACGTGATGGCTCTGGGGTACGGCGCGGCACAGCTGAAGGTCCTTTCTCTCAGTTAATGTGCAGGGATCCACAGAGCACTTCACACAGGCTAAAGACAAAAGCTGCTGAAATAACCTATCGATCTTGTACTTAGCTCTGTGCTCCCACTCCTCGTCTTCACACTGATGTTTGAGATGACTTAGAGCTTTTGTTCCAGCTCAAAGAGTCACTAAATGTGCAGTGAAGTGAGTGCTTTTAACTGTATTCCTATTGTCAAGTGTTGGTGTTGCACTGTTGTCCCCTCATCACACTAAATTCACACTTGTTTCATTACTTCATTAATCCAAAGTTGTCTTCTCTGAGTGTTCAGAAATGCTCTGTTAGGATTTGCCAGGATTGTTGCGACGCAGGTAAAAATTCAGACTTCTACACTGTTTTTCAAGCCCATAAGTCATCTCCGGTCTCGTTCTGCAGCTCAATTTTGTCCACAGCAAACGCATGGCTCTGTAAGCGTAGCGTTCATGTGGGATAAGGACTTCATTTGTTTACTTTCCCATTGGTCGTTCCCGTTGCTGACAGCTAGTCCCATGTATTGTAAATGTAGGGCAGCCATCGCACAATGAATCCAAACGGCTCAATGGGGGCAAAACAGAAGGATAACAAATAGGGTGACTAAAACAAACTTTTAGAAGTGATCTGAGAAATGCCACACTTTTGATTGTTCATGTCATAAAACAATGGAGTATTTTTTCTTGTTTACATGTGCTGCTCCTTGTTAAGCTCTGGCCGTGGAGCACGCTCAGAGCAGGCGTTTTAATCGAAACCTGCTGTCAAGAACACAATGCATTTTAAAAAATGATATTAGGTCAATGTTTTCTTTCTCCAAAGTCTTAAGTAGTCATCTAACCACCATCAGACTGTGGACAGTACATTTATCACTTCTAATTCAGTGGCTCTCACTGTGTCTCAGGCAAGTCATTTTTTTTTTTTTTATGTTTTAAAATGAACACATCGTTGCCTGGCAAGTCCAGAATAATATCTCAGTATTTTTTATGCAGAGATATGTCTGGTCTGGCCACTACACCCTCTGTTGTGCCTCGGTTGGGTCCAAACACGACGGTGCAATGAGACTGATTCATTTCTATGATGTCTGTAAAACAAAGGAGCTCTTTCGTCACCCATTATTTACAATAAAGTTGAATTTCTCTCCCATTAACAGTTTAGTGCTTCACTTATTCATTCTGCAGAAATCTGTGATGTTTTTCAGCAGCCATATTAGTTTTGATACGTATGGATCTTGCAGGTCTAAGCTAATCTACCTGTCAATCACATCCATCTGAACTCACACTCACTCACACACCAGGGTTATGTATTCTGGATCCCAGGCAAAACAAACCACACAAGACTTTAGCCGAATGGCACAGACCCAGAACACAGAGATTCAGCTCTTACTTTTCCACTCCTAATTTGTCACTAATTGATTAAAAAAGCTGTACTCAGGCAGTGGAGTCTATTAAAGGTTTGCATTGTGGCTGTGATCAGATTTAGAGAAGTGTTTGGTCTTATTTAAAGTGGACAAACCCAGTGTGCACCTGCATGTAAACGCTGACAGTCTCATACATACAGAGCAGCCGCACACAGCAGCAGTGGGAGCAGTGGGACGCGGCGCACTGGGCTGTGAGCCTGTGTAATGGAGGACACTATGTGTCCTGGATCATGCCGGATGAATCCTCCATTGCGAGGGCGATGAAACCTGAAGGGCGACAGGCAGAAGCACGCAGGCAGTGAGGAGGAGAGAGGGAGAGACAAGGAGAGAGAGACAGGCAGAGGGAGAGCACCCACAGCCCAACGCTCTGTTAGGCACCTAATGGACAGACAGCAGGAGCAGGCCGCCCGTGGTATAGGCCCCAGTGCTCCGCGTACATGGGAACACAAGCCCAGACAGGGACAGGGAGGCAGAGGTACACTCAGGGCTGCAGAGGGAGGTCTGAGGACCCAACAGGACCTGCTGCAGAGACAGGGAATATGCAATAGGCTACTCCACTGTTCCTATGAGAGAAAATGTGTCCTCATGCATGTGGCCCATTTATCTACTTTGGGATGCATTTTGGAATTTCTTTAGAAATAAATAGCATATTTTTTCCTTCCTTATACTTTCTAAATGTATACTTTATACTTTATTTACTTTATTATTATTTTCCCCCATAAAAATGCAAGTCCAAGGGTCGTATCTTGCCCCCGGTCTTAAAGCAGCCCTAGCGTTAGTGAGATAATGTGCTGGCAGATAGTGTCAGCACTACTGCTGAGAGCGTGGGGCGTGGGGCTCTAAACAAGAGGTGTGCTGTGCCAAAATATGAGGTGGAGAGGAGCAAACTGAGGGCGTGGTGTAGCACATTCAGTGAACTGCCAGAATCGATCTAGTCACTGAAAAACTTACCGTGCAACACAACCTTCTTTTATTTGGAAATGTACTAGGATGATAAATGCATCACATTTCAAGGGCAGGTATAGTGCCAAACGTTTGGAGAGAGCACACACACTTGTAGTTGTGATACATAGACCTGACGCTTTGCAAGACCCGTGTTTATGACTAGAGGAAATGTGCAGCATAGGTTGGTTTGTACTTTTAATTTTAACAAAATTAAATAACAAAGGATACGACAGAAATTATGACAATATGGACTGGTCTGGAGTGTCAGTAAAGGTGCTTGCAAGAGTCAATTGAGAGTTGCCATCCCAGATAAAAGCGTGGGCATATGAACTACTGGTCTATAGGCTATTTTAAAACCAAATGAAAAACTTTGCACTAGAATGTCCAGATGCCCTCCCACAGCACAGCCGCTCACCTGCTCTATCCTCAGTGTCTTCTGCCTGTCCACAGTCCTAATGCTGCGATGTGGGATTTCCTCACATCCTCGTGCTCTTTCTGTCATCAACTCCATTTCATTTCATGACCAAATTATTCCCATTGTGCCGCTTTGGTCACTTTATTAAGTTAGTCGCCAGTAGGTAGACTCACAATCAGAGCCAATGCTTCATTTGTAAATTCATATTTACAGGAACACTTGCAGAGTGGGTAAAAAGGGAGGGAGATCAGGCCAAAACATTTAAACAGCAGGACTCCCTTTGAGGCCTGTAATAGTAAGGACAATGCCCCATGTTCTTGTTCACTCAAAAAGTCCAAAAAGTATTATAATCTGCAGAATCTAGTAGTGGTTGTTGACTTTAAACTTGCTTAAACCAGTGTTTTTTGTCCTTTTTTCTTCTCTATAGATCCAAACTCCACAGCAAAATTTGGAGATTACCAAAATCTAACTTCACCCAGTGAGATGACATGAGAAGCTATGAGGGAAGTATATTGTCCTTCATAATACAGAGTAGTAAGTTATAAACATAGTGTGGTATCTGTCCTGCCATTTGTTATCAGGTCCATGTGCTCCTTCCAGTCCCTTTTTAAGGCTCAGCACACAGAGGTGACAAAGGTCATAGGCTCACACTGAGACATATGCATGCCACATCCTGCAATTAAGTTTTGGGACTTAAAGCCTGAAAAAACAAGATGTGTCAAGGGGTCATCCCTTGGTTTTATAGTTCTGTAGACTATAAATATAGGTGTACCTCTTTGTTCATGGTCTTTCTCACATGGGCTCAGAGAATACCCAGACTCTGTCTGCAATTGGCACATACTCTGTTTTTGTAATAAATAGCATTACACTATCAGAGCCTGTCTTTTGGGTCATTTCCTGAATACATCCCACTCCAGACCACCAGGCTACTACTAAAGGTGAGCTGCTGTATGCAAATGAAACCACAATAGATTTAGTAATTAGTACAACAGAAAAGTATATTTAAAAAAGCCTAAGTGGAAAAAAACAACCCTCTACAAATAGCCTATTCAGCTGTAAGACCATGACAAGACTAGTTTGTAAAGCACGGCCCATTACTTACTCTGGATGTGCATCCTCGTCCACACGTCTCCTTTGGGTGCTCTCACCCTCACAGGCCATCAGTTACTATTAAGTAAAACTGCAGTTATTTAAGTAAAACTACAGCTTCTGAAGATTAATGATCGGCAAAACACGGATAACTCTACTTCATAAACACCCAAAAACAACATCAATTTGTTTTATCTACAAAACAAAACCAACTTCACCCAATAGAACGCCACTGATGCTTTAGGGTTTGAGGAGTTGTTTTACTGCCTATGCGTCGTATTTTATGTAAATCTGTTTTTGTTTGTTGTTTGTTTGGAGCATTTTGGGCAGCTTAAGTTGTATTTTAAATATAAAATAAAATTGAATTGAATGAGTGAATGGAAATTACACCTGACAAAAATAAATCATAATAATAAAACAGCAGAGTCCCAATCTCACCATTTCCTCACCAAAGCACTGAATTCAAAGAGTTGGTGCTTTTCAAAATCACTTGCAGCCTCGTCTATAGCACCTGTTGACAGTCTGGCTTTGGGACCAAATATATTTTAGCATCAAGGTGAAACGGAGTCTGAGAACTGGCCTTGCATTGGTGCCATTTATATTACCGTAAATTCCGGACTACAGAGCGCACTTGATTAAAAGCCGCATGCTTTAATTTTAGGGGGAAAAATTCTATAAGCCACACTGTGCCATGAGCCGCAGGTATCCCACGTAGTAATTTGAAAAATTAGCTCAAAAACGTTCATTTGCGAGGGACCACTAGTGCAGTTTTAGATTTTCCTGTGGGGTCACCTGAGTGAAGGAGCAGGATTATGGAGCTTTACACACGCGCTCCACATGGATACACCACATTTACCTGGAATTACACTTTTACCTAAAGACAGAGGAGGAGTTTTTTTTGGAGTTTGGTTCATATTATGTGTTTGGTTTCAACTTCACGCACGGAGGCTGCAGTTTCTTCTGTTAGCGGTAAGAAAACACAATGTGCTTGGCACAAACATTAAACCCAGTGGTAAAACGTGATGGCTTTATTGGCATTAGCTAAACATTTTCGCAGATTTTGTAATGCGAAAAATGACACAAATGTACATCCCTGGGGCCACGTGCACGTCGCGGAGCAAAGGACTAAACCAATATTTTCAGGCTTATTAAATGACAGTCAGCTGTGTGGATACTGTATATATAATTAGGTATTACCATAATTTACCGTTTGTCATAAAGCCTTAATGCAGGGGCAGGGGGGACAGTAAGAGGGGAGAGGGGGACACGAGTCAGTCATGTCTACTGTTGCTGGGCAAAATGTTTTTAGCGCCACGGAAAAAAAAAAAAAAAAAAAAAAAAAAAAAATGTATACGCCGCACTGCACCATAAGCCGCAGCGGTTAAAAACTGGAAAAAAGTAGCGGCTTGTAGTCTGGAAAATACAGTATTTTTGTTAAGGTCTGCACAGGTTAAGGTCTACTATAACTGTTTTGTGTTTTTCTTTTGGTAACAACTACACCAATTGATTCAGAGCTCCTTTGTCCAATTTGCTTTCATCTCTACTCTCTGGGACAAATGCAAGTTGGGAGAGCATTTATCTATTTGTTATTATTTTTATTTTTGCATCTGTGCAAATTGATAGGGGAGCCCATATTTCAAAATGCAGGGTCACCACTAAGTGCTCATAGCATCCTTAATTGGATCAAAGTCTTGAAAGAGACGGGACAAGGCTCACAATGTCTCATCTTCAGGTGGATTCACTAATGAGCTGACATTAGGCCCACGTAGCTTTCAGTGGGTCATTCTTTCAACAGGAGAATGCACGGAGCTGAAAAGGGAGAGATATGTATAGATAAGTATACATTCTGTGAGTCGACATAATGTGGGTTAATTAGGCTGGTGGGTGACCATCGAAACAACATACAATTAGGAGCCTGCTGGTCAGCTCCTAGTAGAATACAAGATGCAATGTGCTAAATATAATACAAATATTCAAAGTGCCATATATAGAGAGTTCTATGGTACAACCTAGTTCATTTTATTTTGTTATGTGTATTCCACCCCGCCCACTTTTGCCATAAATGCGACTAAACTGCATCCAACAGATCAGTGTGTGGATGCAAAACAACTTTCTTCAGCTCCAGCAGTCACCTCCAGTCTCTCTCTCTAAAACCTTCAAATCAGGCTAGAAATGTAGGGGTAATAATGGACTCAGACTTGAACTTTAACAGCCACATCAAATCAATAACATCTGCAGCTTTTTACCATCTAAAACATTGCAAAAATCAAAGGTAAACTGTCAAAACCAGACTTAGAGACTTATCCATGCATTTGTCTCCAGTAGGTTAGACTACTGTAAAGACCTGCTCACTGGCCTCTCCAAATGCGCCTTAAGACAGCTGCAGTACATCCAGAACACTGCTGCTCGGGTCCTCACTAGAACCAGGAAGTACTTCACACATGTGTCCTGTGCTCAGGTCTCTGCACTGGCTCCTGTGGCTCAGAGAATAAACTTTAAAGCAGCTCTGTGTGAACAAGTCTCTCCATGGACCAGCACCAAAGTACATCTCCCACATGTTAGAGCCACATGAACCATCTCACACTCTGAGACCAGCCCAGAGTCAGGACTAAACATGGGGAATCAGCGTTTCAGTTTTATGCAGCTGAAACCTGGAACAATCTTCCTGAAGATGTGAGACAGGCCTCGACTTTGACAATATTTAAATCCAGGCTCAAAATGGTTCTGTTTAGCTGCATATGACTGAAAAGGTTTTTATTCTGCACTCTTCTGTTTTAATGGTAATTTTATGATGATTATTTGTGATTATTTATGTTTTGATTTGTGCGATTTTAATGTCTTTCTTTCTCTCCACAGCACTTTGACTTGCCTTTCCTTTCTTCTGTTTAAGCGGGAATCCGATTCATTTCAATGGAGAATTTGGGACAGGTTTTGATGCTAAAATATGAAGTAGAATAACTATAAAGTAGGTTCATTTGTGTAAAATGTTCAAAGTCCATGTGCACCAACAAGTCGACACTGCACAGATTCTCCGCGAGGCTTTAAAACGGCTCCGTGGTCCCTATAGAACTTATTTGCTGTCAAGATCTGTCGGCAGCCCCATGCAAAATAATAAAACCCAAATGTCAATGGCGATGCCCACGGCAACGTTCGAAATGAGGTGAGTACTATTTGAAATTGCTACAGGCTCTGTTATACCCCCCTGCTGTACAGTATGTAACTTTATAGAAGTGGCACTCTGTTGGGGAGTTCTTGCAGCCTTTGTGCCTGCTCTGCCTCTTCCTCTCCTTACCTGCACCCATTCCAGCTGCCCCGCCTCCTGCCGTCAGTCTTGTTCCGAGTAACCCTGCCTCTCAGCTGCTGGACGTCGGGCCACCCATTTCATCCATGCAAATTTTAAGCTTTTTGGTTTTTTTTTCGCACCGCACTCAAATAGCACACACACCGTATTTGGACCATAGACTGTATATATAAATGGACATGGCTAACCCGCTGTATAAATGGACACAGCTAACCCATGTCCAAGTAGGAAATGAGCATAGGCACGCTTCCAACTCCATCGACTCTGGCTCCAATTCACTTTCTATTTAAAAACTGGTCTTAAAGTGTTTGTACAGGGTGGCCCAAAAGTCACTGACACTGTTAAATCTTCAATAGCTCCTATAATTCTTAAGTTATACTCACCAAATTTTAGCAGTAGGTAAAATGAACCTTCAGAGATTTTTGGCAGTATATAATTGTTCACTTAAATTAAAACTTGAATTTATCACTACTTTTTTAAAAAATAATGACATCCTGGTCCAACACACTTTGCATAACATCTGAAAGCATTTCCGAGCTTATGTCTCTTATTTGATCTTTGATATTACGTTTTAAGTCGTTTATTGTTTATTGAGGTTTATTCACAAACACTTTTCTTTAAGATAGTCTCACAGGAAGAAATCAGGACTAGTCAGGTCTGTGGAGATCACATACTGCCCCCTGTCTTTGAAAAAACTTATTATTCCACTTATTATTCCTTTCTGGCATTTAAAATGTCAAAGGGTCGCTGGGCATCTCTGGGACTCAAAGTACCATGTCGACAGTAAACACCGCCGGGTTTCTGAATTTGCTCATATTAATGCCAGAAGAGTAGTTCTAAAGGCTCTGAAAAAACAAAAGTAAAATATTTAGAAATAAAATAGTTATGAATTTTTTCAATTGTCAGTGACTTTTGGGCCACCCTGTATCAACCTGCACTACATGATCCTGGTGTTTTTATTTCGGTATTTTGTGCATCAGACCAATGAGCTGCTCTCTTTCTCCAAGGTCACTCCCACATTTGCAACAGGTTTGATTGACAGTGTTGGGCAGAAAGGGCGTAACCATCAACAGACTCGCTTCAGATTGGCTCTTTGGTTGCTATGATACTCGAGGGTGGAATTCAACTTATGGAACTCGACTCCAAATTCGCCCCAATAACCTCTCGCCTCGTTGAGCTTCAGTTGAGTGGAGCCGAACGCTATGTTTTGACGTCACACTCGCTCATTCAGACCCAGAATGTGCACATTTGAAGGAGAGATCTTACATATTGTGCTTAAATATCTACACTTTATTTTGACTTTCATGAAATCAGATACTACCCTGAAGCCTCCTCTCCAAAGAACAGCTGACAACGAAACCAGTATTACGAGGACAAATGAGAGTAGCAGTTACATAAATGCGATAAGTCGTTTTTGGAGTGCCTGTAAATGACATAGCTGGAGGTTTGGTGCAGTGCATACTTGAGGTACAGATTGCACATTTGAGCCAGTAATGTAACACCCAATCTCATTACATTGGCATCCCCTGTGCGGAGTATGAAACATGGCTCTTCACATGCTCCCCGTTCAAAACTGTGATCGTCGCTGACACACTAATTTTGCAAAAGCACTTAGAACAGGCCCGAAGAAGCGCCGCAGTTTGAAAATGCATTTGTTATGTAAAATAGAATATGACAAGAGCAGTGATGGCAAACAAGATTCCCAATTACTTTTGCACTGTACATTTAAGGGAGTAAACAGCAGACTATAAGGACGGGAGCCGCAGATCACTGACACACTGCATAACTTTTATTCAAAGAGACGTCTTATGTAAACTCATCCTTTATGAACTTTTATCTGTGTTATATACAAGTGCAGTGGAGGGAGGTAATGACGTACAAGAGGAGTGCTGTATTTAAGTAGAATTTTTTTTAAGTACATTTTACATTGGATACTTTTCACTTTTACTTCACTACTATTCCACTATTTGAGAGCAGTATCTGTACTTTCTACTCCACTACAGTTCTGAACTAGACTGAGAAGTAAAAAGTACTTTTCATCTAATTTGAGGGGTGATTTTTACCATGTTCGTGGTAACATCCTGGCTAAAGGTTTCGAGTTCAAGTTTCAACTTTGAGCAAACACAAATTTCATAAGAAAATTAAGACATTTGATTTGTATTGTTTGTGTTGACCAAAATTGGTGTAATTTTAAAATCTATACCAAGACTGTAACAACATTTGTGTGAAATACTTTTACTTACATTTTTAAACGGGTGCTTAAATGCTTTTACTTACTTTACTTTACTTTTTTCGTGTGATACTTTGTACCTCTGTATCTGTACTTTTACTTAAGTAACACCATTGAGTACCTGATCCAGCCCTGTAGAGGTAAAACCCATCAGCTCTGCACTTTTGAACAGGAAGTCAGTGAATGTTTTTGTACTATTAGGATGTTTTAGATCAATATGATGGTTTAAAATGAACAAAATCTAAATTAAGGAACAATACCAGGAAAGAAAAACCTCTTATCAAATGATGAATGATGCATTGTAACTCCCACATACATGTTCAGGACTAAAGCGATGCACACACACATTATAAACAGAGATGTGTAGATAATGAATCTATTGCTTTGTAAAACTGTGGCCTTCGCTCTGAGGCTTCAAATAAAAAAATTGGTTGGAGGTCCGCCAATTGCTTATCTCCATATTATTGTTTTGCTTTGAATATTACACAGTATGGGATTAAACTTGGCTATCTCCATGGAAACAAGCCTTTGGTGCTACCAGACCAAACCGAGTGTCAGATCATTTCTCACAATAAAAATGCATGTTTTATGAAGTTTTGAGCAATAAAAACAGCCTGCGTGAAATAAAATCTATAAGTAAGTTTAATGCCATACTGTGGAACATTCCAGGTAATGCAATAACATCTCCATGGAGGCAGGTCTTTGGTGCCACCAGACCAAACTACAGGTCAAATCCATTCTCACAATAAGAAAACATGTTTCTCATTTTTCCGCAATTAAAACAACCTTTGTGACATAAATTCTATAAGTAAGTTTAAAGTCATACTGTGGAACATTCCAGGCAAAGCAATAACATTTCCATGGAGACACAATAAAAAGGCATGTTTTTTTTTCATTTTTTTTTTTTGTTGCAATAAAAACAACCTTGGTGAAAGAACTAACTCTATATAAGTTTAATGCCATACTGTGCAACGTTCCAGGCAAACACAATGGCATCTCCATGGAGACAGGCCTTCGGTGCCACTGGTCCTAACTACAGGTCAAATCCGTTCTCAGAATAAAAATGCATGTTTTTTCAATTTTTCAGTGAAAAACAACCTTTGTGACATAAAATCTTTTTAGGTAAGTTTAATGACGTACTGTGGAACATTCCAGGTAAAGCAATAACATCTCCATGGAGACAGGCCTTTGGTTTCCACCAGTCCTAACTACAGGTCAGATTCATTCTCATAATAAGGAAGCATGTTTTTTTCCATTTTTTTGAGAAGTAAAAAGAACCTTTGTGACATAAATTGTATAAGTAAGTTTAATGGCGTACTGTGGAACATTCCAGGTAACACGATGGCATCTCCATGGAGACAAGCAGGTGACCGACCCTCCAGTACAAAAGTTACACAGTACACCTTTAAGCAGACTCTCCACCGTATGCGACACATATATCTCCATGTGGATGTAGCACAGCTCATACAAGTGTGTTCTGAAAGCCCTGCTCATGAAAAGATGATGAAAAGACATCCACACTTAATTAACCCCAGTCTTTGGCGAACCCACTGGCCTTTCTGCCGTCTCTGTGGCCCGGGCCGTGTATTCACCGACGGAGGCAGTTCATTGAAACGACACAAGAGGAGAACTAGGTTAGAGCGAGCCTCCACCACGCTGCACTCAATAAGAAAAGGCCCTAAACGCATTTGTGTGAAGGAGCAGCTCAGGGGGAACTCTGCAGATTGATGGATACACGTTCTGCATCGCTATTGCCCGTGGAACAGCAACACCAAAAGCTTCTCATCGACGATTACGGCCGGGGAGCGCAGAGAGGGAGATAGAGCCGTGGGGAGACCATGCATTTCACAAAGATATTAGGTTTGGGTCTCGCGCTGAAAAAATACAGGACTAGGTAGAAAGAAGAGAGCTCTCAGACTGAGTGAGTTTTTTAAAGGGGCGAGACGGTGGACAGGAGGATTATTTTTGTGAGCTGATATTTGTGATACCGTAAGACAACAATTCTGTGTATATGTAGGTCTATATTTTCGCCATGTTACCTCCTCGAAAGATACCTGGAGTTGTGTTTTTCATTCACACATGTTTGAATAATCCTTAATTATTAGTCTGTCTACATCTCAACTGTTCTGTTCACCTTATGATGTCATGAAGTGGTAGTTTTCATGTTAACAGCTACCTTTCGTTTAGTAGATATCGGCAGTTCCAGGGATGAAATTATCCACATGATTCTAGTGAAGGCGTGCAGAGTTTAAAAACACAGTGGAGCACTTCCTGTATTACCACATGATGACATCACAAGGTGGAACGGAGTGTTTTCAGTTTGAGAGAAGAACTCGGCCGAAATACGCAGGGTTTGTGTGTTAAACGTGTGTGAATGAAACAAAACACAACTCCAGCTCTGTTTGTGATGAGGAAACATTGCGACATAGATCAGAAAATGACTTTGTGCAGCGTCAGACTCGACCATCATCAATGTAAGATCTTAGTGAAAAATGAAAGCAACTCAGGATGGAAATAAATCTTGTGACATTGCAGAGACTTATCGAGACAATGCCACAGCGAATATGTGCCGTAATCAAACCTAAAGGCAGACCAACGAAATATTAGTGTGTGTGACCTTTTTTTTTTTTGGCTGGCAACTTTTTTTTTGCCAGGCAGTGTATCTTCAATTCAATCCAATTTTATTCATAAAGCACATTTACAAACAACTTCAGCTGCTACACATAAAAGTTATCAGTAAGTAAACCGTAAGATATCTGGTCCAGTTAGAATTAAATGCCAGGAAGAAGAGGTGAGTTTTCAGTCTAGTCTTAAACTGCGTCAAAGACTGATCTGACAGGCAGGGGGCGCTGTTTGATAGTCTGGACACTGCCACAGAAACGACTCTGTCACGTCTGGTCTTGAGCCTGAAGCTGGTCAGCTGACCTCAGGGCTCTGGGTGGAGATTAGGACTGAAGTAACTCCCTCAAAAAGAGAAGGATCCATGGAGTTTATCATAGCGTGTATATAAATTGCATTTATTCAGTTACGTGAAGCAAAAACGGTAAAACTGCCATGCTGATGTCAATAAAGCATTTTACTTATTTTCATCCATAATATATTTTACATGTGCTATATTTGATCTGGCGTGTACATATACACTTCTACATATTTGTACCCTATTCAACATATATGTTTCTATATGCGCTACTTTCATTATTGGTCTCTGTTATTATATTGTAATGTGTAAGCGTCTGTGTCCAAGTCATTTTCCTTGTGGCTGAATATAGTTTGTAAATGTAAGGGTGCCTGTACTTTTCTTCTGATTCTGGTTTGAGCGCTTTATCATTCTAATGTCGACTTGATTCGGTCGTGTTCTAGTTCTGGTTTAGTCCAGGTCAAATCCGGATGATCAAAACTGTGCAGCGCAAAAAACCAGCCTCACAAACCATCCCCTCGTCCCATTTACATAATCCCCCCTCCATTACTCATACACACGTCCCATTGCTTCTTGCATTGTCTTGGGGGCACACACACGCCTGTCACATCGCTCCTGTCTGCAGCTCCTGACACTATCACATGTTATTCATCATAATACATAATACCAGGCCTATGTTCTTAATGAGCAGAGGCGCCTTAGTGCTGAATGCAGTTAAACGTTCTTGGCCATAAGACTCAGCCAGGAGCTTATCAGGCCGACGCGGTTTGCTGTAATAATCAATTTACAGGTGACGAGGAGTGACCTTGAAACGTATTGAATCGACAGGCGCACAATGAGAGGATTTGAGATGCTCACATTAGCGTAATACGGCTAAGGATTCTCCAAAGCGCAGTGGTAGGATTCAGATGGAAGAAAGCTGGCACAGAGCTTTGTAAAAATAACAGCTCGCAGCAGTTTTAAATCTCTTATACTGACGGCCGTTAGCACTCAGTGTCCGCTAAGTGTTTTTACAACTCACTTGAAATGATGAGGTCACTAACCAATTTTTTTTTTTTTTAGTATTTCTGGTATATTGTTAGTGTGGGCTAACAAAGAACACAAGAGACAAGTGTTCTATTTAGAAATTTACACTGAAATAAGAATGAGACTTTAATAAAAAAAAAAAAAAAAAAAAAAAAAACAAATGAATGAAAAAACATGAATCTGAAATAGCGGCTATGCTCTAAAGATGCGTGTACAGGCTGTGTGTGAATGTCTCGCCTAGCTCTAGCCCAGGGGTGTCAAACTCTTTTCACCGAGGGCCATATCTTGGAAAATATTCAACGCAGAGGGCCACAGACCAGTGCTCAATACAGTGGATAATTCAGATGGTGCATTTAACATAGTTTTGACTTCATACTTTAAATAAGGCTTGAAATAGTAATATTAGGTCTGTATGACGCAATGTGATGTGATTTATGTTATTGGTAAAAAGTACTGATTATGATCAATTGTGTCAGTTCAACTGAAGGCCTGCGGGCCAAAAAAAATTGGTCTGAGGGCCACATCTGGTCCCCAGGCCATAGTTTGGACACCCCTGCACTAGCCCTTCATTCATCCATAGCCCTGCACTCTTTGGCACTATTTTGCAGAGTATATATTGGGTCACGTGGTTGACAAAAAGTTTGCTAAACTCTGATAAAACTTGATTTCTGTCATAAAAAAATGAGCAGATTGGACTGGCACACAAGTATTTATGGACTAGTAACAAGTTGGTAAATGGTCACTTTTTTTTTTTATAGCGCTTTTCCACCTTCAAGGCACTTTACATCAAGAAACCACTCACCCATTCACACACCGGTGTTCGCAGACACTGGGAGGAAGGTGGGTTCAGTGTCTTGCCCAAGGACACAACAACAGCATTCATCTGCGAGCGCTGGAATCACACCGGGATTTGAACCTCCAACCTTCGGATCAGTGGACAAACACTCTGAGCTACTGTTGCCGCTAAGTTCTTCTCAAGATGGATCTCACGTAAACGGATTGGATCATTCATTTTTTTAATCTCAGATGTGGACATTATCGCTCTTCTAACAGCTAAAGCTAAGGTCAGCGGCCAATGCTAGCAACTTTATACAGCAACGGTTTATTGAAGAATGTTTTATTCATAACCTGCGAGCGACAGTGTGATAAACCAGCGCTTCTATCTGCTTCATTCGGTCGTGTTGTGTCCAGTTAAAGACCCGTCACCCGTTGTTTTTCCAACTCTCGCAATGTACTGTGAGCTATATTTCCAATTGTGGTCATTTTTGAATGCACTACTTCTTCACAGACTGGCCATTCGGACACCACTAAAAATGGCGTGACCCGTAAATCCCACTCCCTGTAGGGAATAGTGTGGACATCCGGACACTGCCGCAGTGCACAGCTGAAATGGTGGTGTGGGCACATGCATGAACATTGTGGCAAATACAGGGTGGCCCAAAAGTCACTGACACTTTTAAATCTTCAATAGCTCCTTTAATTCTTACCTTATACTCACCAAATTTTAGCAGTACTAAACTGAACCGAGATTTTTGGCAATATATACGGTTATAATTGTTCACTTACACTTGAACTTATCACTACTTAAACTAAGGGAAGTAAAAATTTAAACCAAATTTTTTTTAAATAATGTTTTTTAAGTGTCCACCATTTCCAATTTCACACTGAATAGTTCTATCCAACACACTTTGTATAACATTTAAAGCATTTCCAGGCTTATGGCTCTTATTTGATCCTCGATATTAAGTTTTAAGTCGTTTATTGTCTGAGGTTTATTCACAAACACCTTTTCTTTAAGTTAGCCCCACAGGAAGAAATCGGACTAGTCAAGTCTATGGAGATCACATACTGCCCCCTGTCTTTGAAAACCACTTATTATTCCTTTAATGGCATTTTCCACTTGGGGGCATCTCTGGTATTAAAATGTCAATGGTAACACCGCTGGGTTTCTGAATTTGACCCACTGTACAATGAGGGTTTGTTCCTCTGTGCCATATTTGCTCATATTAATGCCGGAAGGGTCGTTCTAAATAAAAGATAAATATTTAGAAACAAAAGAGTTATGATTTTTTTTTCAACTGTCAGTGACTTTTGAACCATCCTGTATAAATCTATGCAAACCAACCTTGAAATGTGTTGAGTTCTTGACCTGTCAGGAGTTAAAAGGTTTTATAACCTCTGCAACAGTGATCTGCGACATCAGCCCCGGGAGTCAAACCCAGGCCACCAGACTATATTTTATGGCCATTTGCTACAAAAATGTAAACACTAATTTAAATACACCAAAATTGTCTCACATATACATTTGACTTATTTGCTCAATATAATCAAGCCTTTTTGTCTCTTTGTCTATGTTCAAAATGTGAAAGATTTGAAAGCAATAGTCAGCTTGTTGTTCACCAAACCTCAGCTTCCCATAGACGTTTTTCTGCAGCGCTCATTCTTGCGAGTATAGTCCTCACAAATCACATTACACACTACAAACTCAATTTGATTTAAAACTACCATCTGTAAGTTTATCTGATTTTTTCAGCAGTAGATGGCAGATGTGAGCTCTGTTTCCACGTCCTTCACCTGGCCTTTGTTTAGCCTCACCTGTGCTCTCTGGTCTTCTTCTGTCAGACCAGAGCTGGCGCACCAGCAGTAACATAGATAGCATCTAGTGGTGATATGTGAGAATGCAACAGGGCTGGGTCCATCAATTTAATCACAAATTGGGACTTTACGTTTTAAAAACTTATCTGCAGTCACACTCACTGTAAACACATTTTACTTTCCTTGCAGCAGAACAGGTCGAAGCAATAATCTTTTGTGAAGTCTCTATCTTGACTCATAGCTGCAGACCAGTCACTTCTCTTTTTCTGGAAGAACTAGTCTAGACACTACCCAAGCTATTTGATACTTATGGTGAAAACTTATCATCTCTTGGGGCTCTGATAAGGAATCCATCTGTGCCTCTTCCCCCTCACCCCCTGGCTCAGTCTGGCACGGGGCAGGGTGTGTGTGGCACGGGGCAGGGTGTGTGTGCTTGGCGCTGCTCGTGGAGATCTCAGACTGGAGTTAAAGGGACTGCAGGTGTTGATTAGACGTCAGCTTCACTTTGAGAGGAGGCACGGCGCTAAAGGGACATTCCTGATTTTCAAGGACACGCGCTGCATTTGAGAGACTGCCAAAGGTCTGCCCAGCGCCGCTGTTCTCACGGCAACCAGGAGGAGAGGCTGCTGTGCGCCTGGCGCTGGTACAGCTCACTGTACAATGACTTTAATCTTTTTTTGTCTGGTTTTAATGTGCGAGTCCAAATGACACTGTGGGTTATATAGCTTTAATACATCACAATGAAAGTGTGTTAACATAATAATACATCTTCATATTGTATTTGTGCTGTTTATGGGTGACATTTAATTACACTTATAGTAATAAATGAGCAGGGTCTTTTCCTTGTAGATTTATACTGTTGAAAATGATGTGTCTAGTTTTGCTTGTTTCCTTTCTTAAACTATATATGATATTTCACTCCTACAACGATTTGTCCAGTTGAAAGATTAAAATTTCGTCTTTTCTATAGATTGGCCCTGGACCACTGAGGGATTACACAGAAGTATGTATGTGTAGTGTGTGTAATGGCTTTTATTGTCTGAGTGTATTCACTAGTTTACCTGAACTGTTGATTATATTTTTGTTACATTCCAGGGTAACTGCTCCACCATCTGTCCAGGGACTACAGATGAAAAATAGCCTTTCTGGCTAAATTAATTTACAGAAATGTTGATTAATGTACACTGCCCCTGTCAAAAAGCAAAATAAATAAATAAATAAAGTAAAATAATTATATAAATATGATAGTACTATTAAACCTGCAGAACAGGACTTCATCATGAGCCGTCTGCTCTGTGCAGAGGGACCGCAGCCAGGAGCCTATCACTCCATGTGCTAAAACAATGCAGGTACTGATGATGGGTTGCTAGGCAACAATTTGATTATTTATTGAATAAAGCGGTCTGCTTGTGTGTGTGTGTGGCAGTGTCTATTATTCATGAGGATGATGTGAAATGTGTTTCTTTTCTCTCATATTTTAGCAATATGCCTCTCTCCAGAGGAGAGATAGTAGCTCTGCTTATACTGACGCAGGGCTCAGAGCTCCAGGCCACACTGTGTAGTCCACAGCATGTGCAGTGCATGATGGGGATGTTACAGTGTGTGTGTGTGTGTGCGTGTGTGTAGTCCACAGCATGTGCATGTGCAGTGCATGATGTGGGTGTGTTACAGCAGTGCATGATGGGGATGGTGTGTGTGGTGTGTGTGTGTGTGTGTGTAGTCCACACAGCATGTGCAGTGCATGATGGGGCATGATGGGGTTACAGTGTGTGTGTGTGTGTGGTGCGTGTGTGTAGTCCACAGCATGTGCAGTGCATGATGGGGATGTTACAGTGTGTGTGTGGTGTGTGTGTGTGTGTAGTCCACAGCATGTGCAGTGCATGATGGGGATGTTACAGTGTGTGGTGCATGTGAGACGTGGGTGTGTGAATAGATTCCTGATCCAGGCTCTGCTCCTGACATTTGGTCAGTGCCATCTTGACCTCTCAAGGAGCTTTGGACTTCAGCAGCTTTGGTGTGTTGCACCAACAGGTGCCTGCTCCTGTCTGGACTGGCTCTGAAGGCCTAAATGAAAGTGAAAAAGGGAATTCACTTTTGCGACTTGTCCATTAACCGGAGAGCATCCACACTGGCCTGGTACCATTCCTCTGGTTGGTCACATGTGTTGTCTAACCTCACGCTGTCAGCAGTCTGGTCCATTATAGTGACAAATTACCATTCAGATCCGGATCAACACAACATACCAACAGATGGGCTCTTGTTCACGTCTTTCCAAAGTTTGCTCGAGTTTGACTTTGGTGGACTCGTGTATCCGAGGTAAACCAATCCTCCGTACAGACCAGCTCCATTTCCAGAGGCTGCAGCATTATTAGACATTACACTTGTCCTGGTCCCTGTACTGCGACGGCTTTAGCGGGAATGTAGGTCATGAGTGAAGAAGCCACCTCCACACACCCCTCCAGCTCAGAATCCTACTACATCTATGAGAACACTAATCCGTCCGGTCAGAGCCAGTTTGAAATTCAATCTCACTTTTCTCATTACAGGTTTTGGAGATACTGAGACCCCATATTGGTCCAGATATAGTCCGGCTCAGACTGATATTGTAGTGGAGCAATGATCCATGTGTTAAGGGTGTCAGCAGCAAATAGAAGGACAAAGAAGGAGAAGTTATCAAAATATTTATATATGTGGTTAACGATCTTATGTTGGATGTCCTTCACAACATTTACTGTACGCCTGTGTATGTGGAGTGAAATGACCCAAAGTGTGAGTCAACAGCAACATGTAAAAGGTGCACTGTACACAGTAACTCCTGCTTGTGTCCATGGAGACGTCATTGTGTCATTGTATTGCCAAGAATGTTTCACAGTATGGCATTAAACTTAACTTTTTTGCATTTATTAAACTACTGCTAAAAAATAATTAGCTTGAAAAATCATAAATTGTGAGCACGCTTGCAACTCCACAGATCTGTCCTGTAACATGGCTTGGAAGTATCACCTGCTTAAATTAATATGTTTAATGCCATGTTGTGGGACATTCCAGGCAAAGCAATAACATCTCCAGAGAGACAAACAAGTAAAGGGTCCTACACAAAAAAGTGACTTGATTTATAATAACTACACGTAATTAGCTTTGACTGTGCTGTGTTGCTTTACAGCTGTAACTGTGACATCCGTGGATCATTATGTTTAGCATTTTAAAATATTCACCTAAAATGACTTCATTGTGTACTGACTTGCTTAGAAAACTACAGCTGTAATCTGTGACATCCGTGGATCATTATGTTATAATTTGTACATTTTAATTCGCAATATTCACCTAAAACGACTTCATAAAAGAAACAAGTGTACTGACTTTCACGTTAGAAAACTGCAGTGCCCAACGGGAACAGACTTTGTAAACATCAGGACAACAAAAAGTCGGCCAATGGACAGCTGCACATCACACCAGCAAGCAGCACATTTTTTTCTTTCATTTTTACCAAAATGACTATGTGACGCTGCTGAATCCAACGCATATCACCGATTAAGAAAGTAAAATCACAGAGCAGTGGGCGTTTGCTGGTGGTGGTGAAAATATATGATCGTCAATATATGTCTATGAAAATACAGTATACGTATATATATATTAGGAAATATACATATATATATATATGTATATATTACATTAGAGATTTGGCCTGTAACATGTAGTAAAGCATGAATATGTAAGGCGCATTGGACAAATTGTTGTACAATGCGCCTGCAACACAGCAGAAAGACTTCAAAATGTTTAACCTTACCTGTTTTAATATAATTTGGTCATGTTCGGTGGGCCGGATTAATAAACGCAAAGGGCTGTGTGTGGCCCCCGGGCCTTAGTTTGCCCATGTCTGAGTTAGACTATTAAATTCACTAGTTATTGAGCCTGAATCTTAATAATTCTTAATAAACTACATGTTCATTTAAGTCGTTCTTCATTCTTTATTAAAGCTACCATCAATACTTAGACTGGCTGACCCTGTTGTATTCTCACATACCACCACTAGATGCTGTCTACATTACTGCAGTCTGACAGTGTGCCAGCGTTTTTCTGCACAGAAGACCAGAGAGCACAGGTCAGATGGGAGCTTTAATGCAGACCTATTATGCAAAACTGTTCAGAGCTTTATAGTTGTTTCCCCTTCTCATTTACGCTCTCTAAGTTGTATTTGGAGTGATTCTTGAGCTGTCTTGAATCACTTACAGTATATATCTGTCAAATTTTAGAAACCATTGTGGCACATGTGTCAAAAAGTTTGCCCACCGGTTTAACTCCAAGCTCCTTAATTAAGTAGTTACTGAGCCTGAATCCTTCTTTTTTTCAGTTATTATAGTGTTACTGTATGGTGATAAAATGCACATATTCTTAGGTCATTAGATAAGGCATACATTTTTCTCAGTATCCAAAAACGACTGCATTTATTCATATGACCATCCAAACAATCCGCTTTATGGTGATCTAACATCATTCAAATCATCTTCACTGGAGCGAGCAGCAGATCGATACAGCTGACATGACCGAAAGTGGGTCAGGATGCGTTCGACTCAAGAGCCCACAGGGGAACCGACACTTTCTCTCCCATGATGCACTTCTCCGAGACTCCTTCAGCCCTCTCCTGGTTTCGACACTGTTTGGACTACTCCCAAGCATTAAACGGTGAGTAATGCAGCACTGACAAGCAAGGATCTCTGCTCAGTGTTAGTCATGTGGGCTAACACTGGCTGGAACCGCTTAGGAATCTGTGCTTGTACATGTGGAGCAATTTCCTGTGAAAAGTTCAAGTTTTACAGCTGTGTCAGTCCAGGCCACTCAAGTGGAGGAAGGAATGTGTAATGTAACAGTGCTATTGAAGACTAAATGAGGTTTGAACATTTTAAAGTTTTTAGGTTTTTTATGAAGACATCTGAACTTATCTAACGTATCCAGTTTTGCCTTTCCTTGGAGTGTATTCCATTTCCCAAGACACTTTCTCAGTTTTGATGTGGCTAGTTCGTAGCCTTATGCAGTCATGTGATCTGGTATTAAATGTTCCAGTATCAATGATAGTAGTAGTCCCTTTTAGATTAATTTCAAACAGACAATGACAATATTGGCCAACCCACTTTTTAATGGAGAATACAGTGTTTGAGTGATGTTACATAGGCCTCTGTCTCTATGTCTTTATTACTGGAGTATGGACATTATGAGATTACATTTGTATGAGCTTTGGACACAATGCTAATGATGAACAGAGCTGTATATTTATTTTAAGAAAAGAGAACTTTTATCTGACAGGTAAAGTGATTTCAGTGTAAGGTTTTCAATTAGGGGTTGCCAAAATGTCACACCAGTGGCATGGGGGATTCTGTCATGTGACTATAGGGAGTCTTGCCATGTGACACAACAGCAGTATGTGCAGGGTTTGAACCACCAACTCTTTAGTGTGTGAGTTATTTGACATATTCAGATATTCATGTTCCTTATTTTATTTTAAAGAGTTTCGATTTCATTTCTGGATGGCATTAGGGTTGCAACCAGTATTATTATAACTGGAGTGTCTTGCCCTAGGACACAACAACTACAACAGTATGTAAATGGTTATGTTTGAATTATGTTGGGTGAACCATAGAATGTATAAAGAAGTAGACTGAGGGAGTGTGACGCATTCAGCTCTAGTATCATAGCAACCAAAGAGCCAATCCAGGGCGAGGCTGACGAAGGTAACGCCCCTTCCCAATTAGCAATACTGTCAATCAAACCGGTTGCTAACGCTAGCGGGAGCAACCTCGGGGAAGGAAGGCACCTGATTCATCTGTTATTAATGTTCATATTCCAAAATAAAAATACCAGATCATGTAGAGGGGTTAACTCTATAGCATCGGACGATATCGCCGCCGATAGACTCGCAGTTGTGGACTTTCCATTATCGTAACTACTACTTCATGTAAATTCAAACAGCATTTCAAAGCAGAGGCATGGGGCTCTTTAAATACGTTACTGTCATTACAGTAACGTGCTTATGTTGTCCCTCGAAGTTGACCAATCAGAGCGCAGGTGTCGCCGGGATTCTTCCAGTCAGTAATGTGATGCGTCAAAGAAAAATAAGGATGGATACGTAAAATAGAGGTAGTAGTGTGAAAAAGGGCTAAAGTACATGCTGATACTTACTTTAACGTGATTTTTATGGCCAAAAAAGAAAAAAAAAAAGTCCAGGTGAGCTATAAAGGACTATAATGTGCTCAGTCCCAGCCCTATGCTTCTGCTTTGATACCGTTTGAATTTACATATGGCACAATTGGTTGCGGAGTTACGGTAATGGAAAGTCCGCAACCTCGAGTCTATTGGCGGCAATAGCATCCGTCGCTATAGAGTTAATACGAACATTTTAAGACCAAAATAACGAGGTTCACTGCAGCAATTACAGAGAGGGGGGGTGACAATTTTCTTTCAATTGTAGCCTGGAGCCTGGAGCCTGGAGCCTGGAGCCTGGAGCCTGGAGCCTGGAGCCTGGAGCCTGGAGCCTGGAGCCTGGAGCCTGGAGCCTGGAGCCTGGAGCCTGGAGCACACCCATGATCACTTCCTACTTGGAACACATAGACTAGCAGGTCAGCTATGTCCATTTACATAAGATTGGATTTTTAAGAACACCAGTCGGGCAGAAATATGTCTTCCACTCAGGTTAGTTGAGTCAGACCTCAGCCCTCCTCTGATTGCACAACACACTGCTGGGAAAATCTGGTTGGAAAAGTGTTTCATTGCACAACTTCAGTTTCGCCACATCCTTCTGAGTCTCTAATGCATCACAATCTGACACATTAAAAGTCTCCCAGAGTTGACTTTTCACAGTCTCGTTTGTTTTCATAATCTTTGGACGATCAGGCAGAAGGGGAGGGGCCGATCCTTCTGTTGCGTTGGTGTGCGAGCCTCGTCTCCAGCAGGGCCCTGACCCATTTACACTCTTTTTAGGCGAGGCAAAGTTTTTAAGGAGAGGCACATCAGTAAGATTTGGAGTTTGACAGACGTAACCTCTCCCGAAATAGAATCGCAAAAGAAAAAAAAAACAAAAAAAAAACATGTGGGCTTTGAGATGCTGCCGGCTGGGTCTGATTTGAGTTGTGTCCTGGCGGTGAGGAGACATGGAGGAGTAGTGCGAGGCAGTGGTTATGTGGAGCAGCGCTGGTGGGTACGAGACCTGACCGTGGATGTGTGTGTGTGTGCGTGTGTGTGTGTGTGTGTGTGCGTGTGTGTGTGTGTGTGTGCGTGTGTGGGTAGATGTGCAGATTTGGCTGTAGGCTCAGAGTGCAGCTAATCCAGAGTGAACATGGACAGAGACGAGAGATCAGCGCCAGTGGATCAAGCACAAACACACGGAGAACTATGAACAAGGCATCGTACATGGATGGATTTAGATCTTATTTAAATCATTTTTAAAAGTTATTAGAGAGTTACATGAACAGAATTTGAAATCCTCTATAGCTTTGTTGAGTACATTGTAGGCATGCATTAAATATTTGACATTTTCTTTTTGTAGGTTCAGAATAGTTTTGGTGTTAGATACAAAGTTAAACATTTGAAAAATGCAGGAAATACACATTCTTAGAGTTGGCTCTTGTTTTCTAGTATCTGCTTTAATGCAAACTTTGAGTAGCACTGTTCACGACTGCAGTATTCCTGTTGGAGATTGTGAGCAAGATAAGATATTAGACCTAAAAAGTAACTTTGGGCCTTAGACACCTTAGAGTATATTCATAGGCAGTCAGTTACAGGGCTGACACCAGAGCATGCACTGTCACAGGGCAAGGACGTGCACAGGCCACAGAGAGTGTTATGTGTTCTGTGTCTGAACACAATCCTACCTGACTGACAGCTCAATGTTCTGGACCACAGATCTTAAGTAGAAAGACACACAGAGGAACAAACAAAAACCAGGATTAGGCCCCAGAGGGCCTAGATTAGCCCTGCATGGACGTTTGCACACTGAACAGCACTGCATGGCTACAGCGCGTCAGGCCTGGCACGCTTAAGCACACAGCTATGGATTAGCGGTTAGCCCAGCAGTAGCTCTGATTATGCACTTTGTGGTGACAGCCTAAGCACGACTCCATTATAATTGACCTACTGTGAAACCAAGCATGTCCACATTTGTCCAGAATGGTGCCAGTGAATAAACCTCCATGTGCCTTACCTGGAGTAACATGGCATTTCCCTCTTCCATTAGCAGTGAGACAAAGACCCCCTGCTCCTGGACTTTAATATCATCTTCAGCACTTGGTAGCTCCCAAACAGTAATTATCACACTATGTTCTCAGGTCATTCAGCGAGGGGTGACTTCATCCTCTGGTGGAATGCACTGGTTCTTGCCCCCTGGTCTCTTTTTTCTTTTCTGGACCAGTGCACAGAGAAATTCCAATTTCGGTGTGTCTCAATAATGTGTCAGATAAGTTGTCTGGTGGATAAAGGCTCAAATGATTATCACAATGTGTGTGGTGTCTCAGTGGTGTTAACCCCACTCCACAGCAGAGAGGCTCAGGCTGCACTGTCCGGCTCAGCTACCTGAACTGTGCGGAGTCTGCATGTCCTCTAACTCTGCATTTTTTGCTATATTTCATATATTTTTGTGAATTCTTCTATTTGCCATTCAGTTTTGGGTTTACTTAACCCTGCCTTTTAGTCTGTGTCATAGTAGTTTCTCAATTCTTGGTCAAACTTTAGAATCTATTCACTAAAACAGCCTTGTCGAAAGTAAAATCATTCAAATCATATCTTCTGAAATACTCAGCCGTGGCCTTGCCTCCTCCGATCACCAACCAGTCAAAAATGTGTTCTTTCTTCTTCGGCTTAGTGTGTGTGACTAAAATTCAGCCGGTGGATTTAAACAAACGGGCCGGAAGAGTTTCATAAATGGATAGTTAAAACTTTGTCCTTTAGACTCTCCGCAGTGACCGAGAGATAGTGATGGGGAGGAGAAGACTGAGAGGTGGAGGAGATAAGAGTTTTGTTGCTGCGATAGTGTTTTTTTGTAACTTGCAACCAAAATATCTCGGGGTCAGAAAAGAAAACATTTGTTGATTGATATAACGGTGTTCCTTCATCATTAGCTTACTGCAGGTTTGAGTAGTTCTATATTGTCCTGCATTTGATTCTTGGGTGCTCAGAAAATTGCTGTTTTCACCTACCCCCTATCCCTGCCCACTGCTCTGTATTTGTGTTTATTCAAAGCAAAAATGCAGGTTCAACAAAGTAATTTACAGTGAAATGCCACAATGAAAATGCGGATCCTGTCAGCGCTACAGTTTTGAACAGGACATAATGGACCTATTTGATTTCTATTAGCCATTTTAGCCCAATATGACACTTTAGTTTCACACCAAATACTTGTAAAAAGCATAACATGTCTAATTTTCATTTCATACATGTAACTACTCTTCCACTTTGAAGCCCGTGCTGTTTTGGCTGTCCTCTGCACATGTCCCTGTCCCTCGCCTGTCCGGTCACTGGCTGCTGTCCAGAGGGTTCACATCTGTCCCCTTTAGGGCAGTGAGCGGACATCCTCCTTGTGCCGCCGTGGCTCCAGAAGGGTCCTGCCACGAGCGCTTGGTCTACCAGTGTCCAAATGTGTCCGGGAGGTCGCTCTACCCTCCGGCAGTTGGATGGAGAGTCTGGTTTAGAGGTCTATGGGACTTGGCCTGTCCACCTGAGCTCCACACAGGCTGAACCCCAGACTATAGGGTATTCTACATGTTACTTTTAGTCTTTTTTGCTATATTCTCTGTAAGTTGACTATACAAGTTTGGAGTGACTTTTTGCTGAACCCACATTGTCTGTATTCAGGTGTTCTTGGCTCTTCACCCTCATGCTCCAGGGATGACAGATTTCGATGTTGTATCTGGATATTCGATGGTTTTATTTTGGCAGCAACTACAAATGAATTCAAATAGGAGATTGTGAATTCAAACTGCAACACATGATTTAAAATATTAAACGTAAATCTCAACGTTGCTCAACAAAACATAACATGAAAAAAATACGACTTTTTCTTACAGTTATGGAAGTAACAACAGGAGAAGTTTCAAAATGATATCAGAAAATACAAGATTTGCAGTGTTTAACCTTAAGGTCTGGACATTAGCGAAGGTAATTGCAAACTTTACTCCAGTGACACATAATTCTAGCATTATTCATCCCACTGAGATGACGAGTCTAATTTCCAGGGGAGTCTACTATGACCCCATTGCCCAATGAGCAAATAAATTATTAAAACCAATTGTAAAACTACTGAGAAAAAGATTAAATAAACCAGGCCAATTAGTCTGTGTACTCCGTAATTCGTCCAGGTAAGTTCCTGAGAAAATTGAATTCCATCAAGTGGACAAACTGTTTTTCCAGTTGCCAGAATGCAATTTTCTTTTGCAAAGCCAATTAGGTAAATAAATGAAAGTAGTTAAAGCTACTCAAATTAGAATCCAGGCTCAGGATAGAGTTAGAGTTAGGATAGGGTAGAGTAGGGTTTAGGTTTAGGGTTTAGGGATTAGGGTAGGGTTGGGTTAGGGTTTAGGTTTAGGGTGGGTTTAGGGCAGAGGTGCCTAAACTTTTTTTTATCGAGGACCACATCTCAAAACATATTCAAATCGGAGGGCCACAGACCGGTGATAAGTGCAGTGCGGTGCTTTATACACAGCTTTGCCAGAGCCGCTGTGTATTAATAACGCTTGAAACACATTCATTTTAGGTCTGTATCACACTGCAATGTGATGTTTGAGGTTATAGTGGTAGAAATAGTTTAATTTGCTGTTAAAAGTTCTGCTTATGATCAATTGGGCCGGTTCAGCAGGAGGCCTGAGGGCCAATAAAAACTGATCTGAGGGCCGCATTTGGCCCCCGGGCCATAGTTTGGACACCCCTGGTTTAGGGTAAGGGTTAGGGTAAGATAGGGTAGGGTTGGGTTAGGGTTTAGCGTTAGGATTGGATTAGGGTTAGCTGTGCATATGACTAAAACATTTTTATTCTGCACTTTTCCCTTTTAATGTTAATTTTATGATGATTATTTATGTCTGATTTGTCTGTATTGTGATTTTAATGTCTTTCTGATTCTGTAAAGCACTTTGAATGACTTTGTGTACGAATTGTGCTATACAAATAAACTTGCCTTCACTTGCCTAGGGTTTATATTTTGCAGCGTATCACATTCTCCTTGCTGCCTTTCCAAAAATGCCATCCCACCATCTCTGACTTTGACAATCTCACCAGTCCCCCAAGGTTAATCAGCCCTGCTCACCATTTTCCCAGACTGTACCCATAATGTTCTAGAAATGTCCATACACCACACGGGGGGAAACCATCTTGCCTGCTTTAACGCTCAATGAACTCATAATGCAACCGGACAGGTGACCCTCTCCCGCGATTTGCCTTCGAAATTTACAACAACAGACCATGCAGTGCCAATAGAACTGCCGTAGTTACCCATCAGGCCTGGTGGTTGCCCTCACAATGCCACTCAACCAAAGCGCAAGCCCTTCCCATTCTTCACGCATCACTAGCATCCTAAACATGGTGCTAGTGACCTTGCGAGCAGCTATTAAACACCTGGAGGAATTTGAGCCTCATTTAATTACATTTGCCACCACCAGCCCTTCAGTAAAAACGCAACTTTGACTTTGTTGGGGAAAAAGAGAGGACTTGTCAAGTTAGGTTCAATATTAATTATTACATGATGAATTGGACTCGCGGCAGAAAAAATAGGGCTAATTCGCAGGCGGGTGAATGAAGAGGAAGTGGGACAGTCCTTGGAGTGCATTCTCATTGTCCTCGTGCAGTATTTGATTTTGGCATGGAACATTTAGCAAAGGCCACGGCTTGTGTCGATCTGCTCACTGCATTCTTTATTACAGGAGCCGATATGAGCTTCGGTTCAGCTCTATATACCACGGAAGTCTTTAGTATTCAGATGGTGAGAACATTACTAACCAGCCTCGTGGACAATTGCAAGGAAGGAACAAAAGTGTAAATCAATGGAAACAGAATATACTGACTTTACTGAGTTTCTACTGAGAAATAAAGAACCTATACTAAAACTAGTTTGACAAGATTGTATTTAAATCTCCAAAATACGAAATGGAAAATAAATTGTACACGTAAATATCTGTAGCAAAACAAACCAAGTGCCTTTTCTTATACTTCATTAAAAGATCAAATTATGAGGCCATTCTTCATCCTCAAAGTTGTCATGGAAACGTGGCTGTTAATATGCGCCAACTGTATAATAGAAGTGGACTAAGTGAGTGTGACATCGCCCATAATGTTCAGCTCCAGTCAAATGAAGCTCATCAAGACTAGCCAAATGAAGCCAAGTTCCAACCGCGAGTATCAATAGCAACCAAAGAGCCAATCCGGAGTGAGGCTGCACCGTTGCTTTATTAGGGAGCGGGTGCTTGGCAACGCTGTCTGTCAAACCTGTTGCTAACGCTAGCGAGAGTGACCTCAGGAAAAGAAGGTGCCTGATTTGTTATTAATGATCATATCTTTGTGTATGGACAAATTAGCCAGGACCGGCCCAGCCTATAGACTGAGACTGAGCAGCTACTTAGGGTCCCAAGGCCACCAGAGGGCCCCCAAGAACCCATGCATTTATATTGAAAATAATGATAGGAAAGTTTTTTCTTCTGAACACTAAATGTCTCTTGGGTGTTTATATGAGCCTAAATATGCCTCTTAAACGATTAGATGTGGTGTATTGTCAGTAGCTGGATATGTTCTGCCTACATTTGTTTTTTAATCGGGCAGTGGTGTGGACAGCTACGTATTTTACACCAGCGTGAAGGACCCCTCCCCTCCAGGTGCACTCTGGGAGGAGGCACAGAGGGACATTTGAATTGATGTTTTACAGACTAAAAGACTATAAGTTACTTAAGTTAAGTTTATCTTAAGTTAGGGATGCGCGAATGGAGCCTCGTGAAGCATTGACACCTCAGTCGCACTATTGTCTCAAAAGGTTCGAAGGTCTGAGGCCTCGGAGAAACACTGACCTCTAGTGGACATATTTAACCATTGCAAACCAGCACACAACCGATGATTTGGGAACCTATAACTATATTTTCTGTTTTATTAGAAGTCATAAATAGTATATATTCTATTTTGAACATAAAAAAAACAACCATTTATATATCACATGTTTTTATTAAGGAAATAGAAGTTTTGTGTGATCCCAAACCATGGATCGCTTTTTTCCATTTGTAGATGCCATCGAAAATGAAACAAATGCCAAAAGTCGCCAAAATCACCACTAACGTCACAGAATACTCCGCACTACTCAATTTTTTTTTTTTTTTTTTTTTTTTTTTTTTAGAAATATCGGTACATCTTTTATACTGTAGCAGTTTAGCGCTTGTCAAACCACGGAAGTGCGTTGAACACTCTCTGAACCAATCACAGAGCGGAACATTCGTTGAGCCAATGAAACGATTCGATTCACTGAAGCGACTGACACGCAAAACGAAGCAGGTGGGGGGAGGGACCGACACCGCGACACTTTGGTCACGTGAGCGGCTGTTGAGAGACAAGGCAGAGCTTCGGAGCAATTTGTTTCAGGAAGAACGAGACGTGCTCCGGAGCTCCGTCTCATTTGCCCATCACTATCTTAAGTACAAGACAACGCATGAAGAGTCCAGAGGAAGATAGTCTTGGGGACAGGACTTTTCAGAAAGGACTCGGAATATATCATCATTACACCATTAGACCTGCAGATAAAAAATCTGGACATGTGTAACTCTGCAGACAGGACACACCTCAGAGGAACAGATCACACCTCAGAGGGACGAGGGACACACCTCAGAGGGACAGAGGGACAGAGGACCGAGGACACCTCAGAGGGACCGAGGACACACCTCAGAGGGACCGAGGACACACCTCAGAGGGACAGAGGACAGAGGACACACCTCAGGACAGAGGTGGGACAAAGGACATACCTCAGAGGGACACACAGAGACACACCTCAGAGGACAGAGGACACCTCAGAGGGACAGAGGACACACCTCAGAGGACACACCTCAGAGGGACAGAGGTGAGTCCATTTATTACTTAAGCTGTTTTTGGTTGTGGCTGGTTCTTTTGTCTCTAAACCTCAGATGATGTGAGTGGAGTTAAAGTGTCACTGCTCCTGTGTCACATTAACATTAACATTAAGACAAAAACATCTTTTACATCTGCTGAATGAAAGAACGGCCTGTCAGTGACTCCTGAATGTGCTGTGAACGCTCATATAGGGATGAACCGATACCACTGCAAAAATTAGTACTTCCTTTTGAGTACTTGCCGAAACTGAGTAAAAATACTGATACCAGATATTATTTTTACTGGTGTTTGATTATAGTGGTAAATCTAATTAATTTCGTAGACTTTTTTGAATATGGCCTACTTTTTCATCTTAGAATACTTATATATGGCTGTTTTTAAATTTCTATTGAAGTCATTGTAGTCAGGTATAATTCAAATATAATTTATTCAGATAAGGACCTGACTTTAATATTTACCACAGCTGCAATTGCTAATGCGCTAACTGCTAACTGCGCTAACTGCTAACGCGCTAACTGCTAACGAGCCCATGTTAGCATAACAGTGAGTGTTGTCTTACTTTTACCGGGGCCACACTGTGACCATTATGTACATTATGCTGTATCTCTTTTAAAAGCTCTGAACTCGCTCTATTCAGCCGCTAAGCTGCGTTTGTCAAGTACATTAAGTTACAATGCAGCACAAGAAAATAATCACCAGTGCTACTTAGCAACGTTAGCATGCTACTGTCATAAACACAAGCACAGCATTGATGTCCTCTGTGAACCAGAGGCAGCACAGCTACAGTGATATCGGCTCTTGGTATCGGTAGCCCATTGATGAGTGCGAGTACTGGCACGCGATACTGGTGTCGTATCTGTGCACCCCTTTATTCATTAATATGCGCATTTACGCAAAATCTCCACTACTTTTGTATGCAAACTTATGTCTCCTAACTCAAATCTGAATCCAAAGACTGACAATAAACATAAAAATAATGCAATCCTAAAATCCTCTCTTAATTAATGTTGCATCCTTTCAAATGATCTGATGATTCTAAATCTGATGTCATATCCAGGCTGTTCCTCTTATGCAACTCTTAACCTGGACCACTACTTAGTACTTCTTGAGTGATATGATTTTGAAGTAAGTGTACCTTTGCTTAAGTACATCGTTTGGCTACTCTATCCAATTCTGCATTTTATGGCATAAAGAATTGATAAACCTAAGCCCACTTTAGTCAACTGGAACACATTTAAATGCAGCAGAAACCAAAGACAAAAAATGTGCAGAATTTAAACATTTCTCTGGCAGGATCACCCTTCCGTACATGTTTTTATACTGTTATACTTGTGGCTATTGCTGTTATGATCCTCTAGAATTTTCAGTCTTTTTACACCTGGTTGTGATGATGTCTTAATTTTGTCAAATATGAATATGTGGCACTGAGGTAGTGAGGGCCCCAATGGCAACTTCAGCTTAGGGCCCCCTAAGGGCTAGGTCCAGCTCTGAAAATAGCAAAATTACAATCACGATCATGTAGAGCGGGTTAATACGAACATTTAAGACCAAAATGACGAGGCTCATTGCGGCAGTTACAGAGAGGTGACAACTTTTCAATACGAAGTGAATTGGAGTCAGAGTTGATTGGAGCCGGAGTCGGAGCACACCCATGCTGACTTGCTATTTGGAACGTGGCGACTAGCAGGTTAGCTATGTCCATTTATATATACAGTCAACGGCCTCTGAGCCAACAACTGGTTACTCATACACACATCATATTTACACAGGCAAGTTTATTAAAGTGTCCTGCCAAATGACACAATGAAAGTATGCATTGGATGGAACTATTTTTGAATTGCTATCATACTGTCACTGCTGCCCAATATTATTTTATGTTGTTTAGTTAGTTGCCTAGATCAGGGGTTGCCAAAATTTGCAGGCCGAGACCCCCAAAATAGCTATTCAACTGGCCCAGGACCCCAATTAAATAGACTGGTGTCATTAAAATTGTGAAAATTGTGCATGTAATTATTTTCTCATGGCAAAACACATTAATCCATCGAGTTTGGATTAACAACACATTTAAATAGTGTATTTTATTGTTTGATCTCAATTCATTTCAATTCAGTTTGATTTATACAGAACATTTAAAAACTCCAGCTGCCCACATAAAAGGTTCACAAAAAACAGATACATACAACAAGATACATTGGCAAAGAACAATAAAACACCGACATTTAAATACAAAGGTCAAAACATAGACAAAACACTGTTATTATTACATTATTTCTTAGAATCATCTTGCCACTCCCACTTTGGAAACCACTAGCTTAGATAAAAGAAAAAGTCAACTTTGTCAACTGGTCAGATTGCTGATGGACACTGCCTTATATCTCTGTCTGAAGGGAGACGCTAACTACACTGAAACTAACACACCTGTAGTCTCTGTTTGTAGGCTAGGTCTACTGAGCTGCCTCAAGTGTGGACTGTGCCTGAGTCACATTAGGGTGGCTATCACTGTTGTTTTCCGCTCCTCGAGCTCCTCGAGACATCAATCTGCTGTACATCTCTTTCTCAAAGCCACTAATCACTCCTTTGAAGATAATGACGTACAGATCTTAGCCAAAGAAAATAAATGTTTTGAGAGGAGAGTTAATGAGGCAATTTTTGTTTGGAAAAACTATTTTTGAACACAAATGGGGGCCTTAGACATCATTTATCTCCTATTTTTAATGCTATCCTCCGACCTAAACCTAAACAAGGAAAACAATAGTGCTAGGAAGTATGCTAATAGGTGTGTGCACACCCATTAGGGGCCTGAATGATTATGCAAAATATGACTCAGGCACAGTTCACACATAGTGTAGCTCATTAGACTTAGCTAAGAAACAGAAACCCTAAACAGCAGATGTGTTAATTTCAGTGTAGCTAGCTCCTCCCTTCAGACAGATATAAGACAGTGTCCACCAGCAATCTGACGAGAACTGGACGAGCGGCTCAGATGAGCAGTGAAACGTTTTCACTCTAAAACATTTTGTCCAATTGACAAATTAGATTTTTTTTTTTACTATGAATCATACCTGGACGATTGAGGGATTACACAGACATCGCTGTCTTAGATGGAAAACCTTTCCCACATAGGTTTTACATTTTAATGGTTTACTATCATTTTCTGTGTGAATAAAGTGGTTGTCATTTATTATGAATCTATTGAAGACAAACCTCTGGATATCAAAATGGAGTATTTAAACATCGCTGCTAAAACACGCATGAACGTTTTATTAAATTAGGCCTTGTTCATTTGAGGTCATGCAAAAAAAAAAAAAAAAAAAAACCTATGACAGTGGAAGAGCTATTCCACGCAGGGCTCACGCTTGAGTGACCAAAGGCACTGGTAATAGCACTTCATAGCAGATAGACAGAACATCGAGTAGAGTGAGGAGGGGAGGGCCTGGCTTTTTGATATCATTCAAAAGCTCAGCCATGACTTCTCAAAGCAATTACTATACTGTCATTGTTGAAAATGGGGTGTCAAATTCAGATCACTAAAAAGAATGCAATTACAGGCAGCAGTGACAGGAATGAGAATACCTTCTATTGTTAACATATAGTCTGACCAGTGACTCCTACAGCTCCACACATAGTCACATGCAATTTGAGCAGACAAGCAAAGCGTAGCCTCGCGGTGACAAAGAGGAGAGAACACAAATTATGTGTCAGGCACAATGTGGACATGCCATTACCAATTTACATTTCACCTTCTGCACACCTGTTCAGCCGCAGTCACCCCAAACTACGCTCCAGGTTAGAGGAGATGCAGTAGAAATAGATTTTTGGAGAAGAAGAAAAAATCTATATATTCTCGGTCATAACATAATGTTCAGACAGTAGGGGGTGCAATCTCTCTCCTACTTTCTGGTCATGTGAGTGGACTACAAGCAACGCCATAAGCTTTTGAACAGTATAGTAAGCTTCATATTGTTTTTGCATTAGGTAAGCAACTACTTTAGGTGAGTTATCTTGCCTAAGGTCACAATGGCAGCACCATCCTACCTACCATCCTTTTGAGTGGCTTTGAACTGTCTATAGCATTGTGGCATAAGTGGTACATAGTTCATTATTTATATTTTGTTATTTTAATTTTATGTATTTTTCACTGTATTCATTTTAGTTGGCAAGTCCTTTAAAGCTACCATCTATACTTAAATTGGCTGACCCACCCCTGCTGTATTATCACAGATCACCAGTAGTTGATTTCTAGGTTACTGCAGGGTGATAGTGTGTCAGCTTTGGTCCGACAGAAGAAGACCAGAGAGCACAGGTGAGTCTGAACAAACCATCGACTGGTAAAAAACAACAAAAACAAACTTGCAGAGGGTAGCTGAAAGACTTAAACGAGCACTTAAATTTCAGTGTTACTATTTTGAAATAACTCCACTCTCGCTTGTACATTTTGAGCCTTCCGTGTCTTCTAAGTGTCGAGATTCACTGCGAGAAAACTAGTTCCAAATTGCTAAAGTCTATCATTTCTTCGCAAGAATTACTGTAACAATGCAATCGCCCGGCAGAGTGGCAAAAACACAGATATCGGGAAAATCAGACCAAGCTCTGAGTACTGTAATGGTGTCTCATATTAGAAGTCCTATCTTTAGAGTGGAGCGTTGAGTCATTCCAGTTCTCCAAACCACAACTTTGAAAGCAACAGTTTCATGGATTTGATGGCAGCACTGTATGAAAGTGTACTGTGATTGTGCATCCCACGTTGCTCCCCCGCCCACTCCCTAGTAGTCCAAGATTGATTGTCATACTTTAGTTCTGAATCCAGCCATCTTCCTCCTCTGAGGCATATATTTGCATTCAAAAGTCCTGCACCCATGTATATGAGCAAAATGTGTCTTGCCCCAGGACAGATATATTGTATAAGCAGCTCTTGAGGTCAAAATATGTCCACTTCCGGCTGTCTGCATGTAATTATAAAGAATTTTCTTGCCCAATAATCAGAAAACACACATTAGCATGCTAGTTGTTGTTAACTTTGTACAGATATATTGAATAAGCAGATCTTGAGGTCAAAATATATCCACTACCTGCTGCTGTATCTAATTATAAAGCATGCTAGTTGTTGTTAACTATGTTAGCAAAGTCCGCTCTCGTCTCTAAGAGCTGTAAAAAGTGCTTATAAAACTCATCACTGTGAATAAGGAAGGCTGGAATTCATGAAGAATAACTTTGAACCATTGCAAACCGTTTAAAATTAACTACTTCTACTTTTCACATTTTTAAAGCGGACCTATTATGCAAAATCTATGCTTTTGACGTTGTAATAGTTGCTTTTCCTCACCATTTACCCACCCAAAGTTGTATATGGATATTGCTGATCAGTCCCTGTTTTCACCACCAGCATATGCCCACTCCTCTGCACTTACTTGGTTCTCCCATTTTATTTTCTTAATCGATGATATGCACAGGATTCAACAGCGTTGCATAGTCATTTCGGTACAAATGCTCACTAGCGTTATGTGTAGCTATCCATTGGAGGTACCACTCCCTGCAGTGCTCCCACTGGGCACTGCAGTTTTCTAACACAGAAGTTAGTTGGTTTGTTTCTTTTATGAAGTTGTTTTAGATGAATAATGATTTAAAATGAGCAAATTATAACATAATGATCCACACGTGTCATAGAGTATAATTATATAGCAGACAAAGTGCAATAGGTCTTCAGATACAGGTAAATCAGGTACAGCACCTTTTAAAGTGACTTCAGACAACACAGGGAAGCGATCACAAATCAAAATTCAGAATGGACCATAAAGCTTTCACGGGCTGAGATGAAGATGTGTGCTTGTATAAATATGTGTTACATTTAATTGCATCATCAAGGTACAGTATGTCTGTAAGATGAACAGGCGAGCTATGTATTTTATCTTTATGGCAATACAGTGATGAGTTTCTCCATCGAGCTCAAACGTGAACACATTATTTACTGTTGCACTTGTTGGTTGACGTCACCTCACAATATTCAAAGGCATCACTTGAGGCCAAAGATGACCTTGAAAGTGCATTCAACCCATTCAGTAATGGATTCAAACTCTGCCAACCACAGAGCTAAAATGTTAACTCCTAACGGAAAGCACTGATTTGCCCTTCGTTTTTTTCCATGTTATTTTTTTTTTTCCACTTCAATCAAAACTATACGTATACATCTCAAACTCAAATGCCAAGGCTGGCTTATTCACTCCACCATCGCTTTTAACTGTATGAATTGAATCAATGCCATTTATTTACATGTTTACTGTAAGGTGACCATGAGCGTCAATAAAGCTTTTTTTTTTTTTATATACCTTTTATCACACTCAGAGTCTTTTAAAAGCACTCTACCTGATTTTTACTGTCTTAAAAACAAAACTAGTTCATTTTAAACTTTTTTTTTTTTCAGTCAGTGTCCAAAGTTATTCCTCATTTATGCATTCTGAGCCTCCTAATTATTCACCCCGATGAGTTTATAAGCATTCTTCACAGCTCCCAGAGACAGAGCAAAGTTTTGCCGTGATGGTAAAAGATAACAACAACTAGTATGCGAATGTACACCCCCTGATTATTGGACAGTAAAACAGCAGCAGACTTATTTTGACCTCAAGTGCAGCTTAATGCACTATATCTGTACTACTGTACGAATTTTGTTTAAATATATCTTCTCCAGCACCAATGCCAATGTTTATCTGAACCATAGACTGTATATACAAGTGGACATAGCTAACCTGCTAGCTGCCACGTTCCAAAGAAGGAAGTGATCATGGGTGCGCTTTCGGCTCCATCGATTTTGGCTCCAATTCACTTTACATTGGAAAACTGTCGCCCCTCTCCCTGTCACCGCTGCGGTCAGGCTTTTGGTCTTAAAATGTTCATATTAATCCCCACTATGTCATTCTAGGGTTAGATATGAATGAACATTAATAACAAACAAATCAGGCGTCTTCTTTCCCCGAGGTTGCTCCCACTAGCGTTAGCAACAGGTTTGACTGACAGCGTTGCTACGTGCCTGCTCTGTGCTAAATCAGCTGTGTGGGCGGGAACAGGCGTTACCTTCAACAGCCTTGCTCCGGATTGGCTCTGGTTGCTATGATACTCGCAGTATGGAACTCGGCTCCAAATTCGCTCCTATAATTGCTGGCCTTGATGAGCTTCATTTGACCGGAGCCAAATGCTATGGATGACGTCACACTCTTAGTCTGCTTCTTTATGCAGTCTGTGATCTGAACTTTGATTTGAAGTATCTCTAGTTCAGACTGGTGGTCAGGATAGAAAATGGTATGTCAGTCTATTCAGAATTTTATACCTTTTTTGCGTTCATACACATACACCCCCCATAAAATTAGCAACTAGACCCATAATAAAACTGGTCTACATCACGACTGAACTGGGCTCAAACCGGGCCTAAAGCTGGACCAGTATGCATTCACAGTCCTAGAAGTTTTGCACATCAGGTGACATGGCAGAAAAGGAATTATTTTCTGGCCATTTGAAGGACTAGTAACATTATTGTTGTCACTGGCTCACACTGATTTAATTTTGTAAACAAGCACAGTCGTTACCTCATTCATCCAACACAAACACTCCACTCACCAACCTCTTCAAAATACAACCGCAGCTCCTGAGAGACCATTTCTCCTGCAGTCACCGTGACTCATGAGGTTCTGAGTTGTTCACCCTCTTCAGAGATCACCGGGGGCCAAGTGACCAATTCACTTAGTGCAATTTGGAGGCACTGATGCATTGATGTAAAACAGCATTCCCCTGCAGACAGGCCTTCATCAGACCCCATAGTGCTGAGAGCAAGAGGAAGCTCTGAGTAATGGGAGTGAATGAGCTTTGCCCTGTCTGGGTCATACTCCTCTTGACCGTGGCGGGTCAAATAATATGCCACAAAATAAATATGGCAATTTATGTCACTGTGTCTCTCTGAATTCATCTTTTGGAAGTTGGGTAACAAATATGAACTATGGAAAAAGAAAGAATTTTTAAAATGCTTTATGGTGAAGACCTTGGTCTTCAACAGGCATGCAATGTTTGTCCTTTCTTTTTGGCAAGACTGTTATAACAGAAAGTTTCTGTCATATTTGAGGTCATAAAAGAATAATACAATCAGTGAAGTTTTTCAAGCTACAAAAGCATGCTGTCGGCAGTGGTTTGGGGCGATGCACATATGTGATTGCTGCCATCTTGGGGTTGCGGGTTTGCCTCCATGCCTCAAGTGTATGCTGAATCTCTCTACCATCTTTCTCCCCATTTCCAAAAAAATCTTTGGACGAGAAAATCTAAAATCTACGTAGCAATAGCTCAGCGCAAGGTCATGATTATCACGACAGATCAGATTAGTCTTATGTAGCACTTTTCCAGATGCTCAAAGTTACTTCCCAATTTTTTTGCATCATTCACTGACTCCACATTGTGTTAGTAAACTGTTATTATAGCCACAGCTGCCCTGGGGTAGACTGACAGAACCAAGGCTGTGAAACTGCTCCATCGGCCCCTGTGACCTTTACCAACACTCACACACACACCACGTCCGCACATCAAAAGTATGCGTACTGTAAAATCTGTAGGACTTTGAAGCCATAATCATTAAGCAGCCGTCTCAGCTCATCCAGTGTCTTTCTGAATTCCAAACTTGTATGGACTGTTCCGTGTCGCTGGCCAGAACGTTCAAGCCCTTGATTATAGTCAAAATGTGGTTTGTTGTGCTGGGTTTCGTGATAAGACGAGCGATGGCATCTAAAGCCGGTGGAGTTTTGCGGATGTAAACAGTTCACTAGTTGACATGAGCTTGGCCTTGTGGGATGTAACTTCAGCTCGCAGTACCCGCGATGCTGCCAGCTCTGCCGCTTTATTGCCTCTCAGGCCGACAAGCTGAATTCACAAAGTTGGACCCATACACTCATTTAACTTCTGCAACTCCAGTCCAAAAACACTGTCCAACTGTTTGTCAATAAACTTTCCCAAACATCAAGACAATTACAGACTGGTAGAACCTGTGCGTCTTCATTAAACAACGCTTTTGGACTTGGATACAACAATTTTAGGAAAGGGTCAACTATACTCACTGCTGTGGGATGCAAATCAAGTTTTTCAGTTCATGAAACATTGTCAGTCCTAACTACTTTTCAGCAAACTATAGGCTATATTATTTACGAAGAGATTTTATTTGACATTTCGGTCTTCGGTCTTGCCATAACCCTCAGTCTTGTCCTAGTTGGTAATGTGCCAGAATGTGCTCAGAAAGGGACATGGACACAAAAACTGTGGCTTATTCCAACAAGAGCAGTCTGACTGTAAGAGTAAAATCATATTATAAAGCTTTTGAGAATGCATTTTCACCTCTTTTCAAATGGCTTACCTGCAGTGAAGTTAATGTAAAATGAAGATTTTGTGAACTGTGTCAGTGGTGGAAGAAGAACTTTGTTACTTAAGTAAAAGAACAGATACCTGAGCAAAAAATTCTCAAGTAAAAGTAAAGGTATCACTTAATCTACTTAAGTAAAAGTGTTAAAGTACCTGTTTAAAAATGTATTTAAAGAGTAAAAAGTAAAAGCATTCTGCACAGATTTTGAAATTTCATAAACTGTCAAATGATTTTGGTAAAGATTTGTGCTGGATTTTGTTTAACAAAAACATTTGTTCATTCTCGCTGTTTTTATTTGTATATTTTTGTTTGTTACTTTTACTTTTCAGTCCAGTTCAAAAATTTTGTGAAGTAAAAGTAAAAAGTACTGACTTTAAAATTCACACTTAAGTACAGTACTTACTACTTTTACTTTGTTCCATTCCACCACTGCGTACAGTACATTTCTGCCTATCTGGCCACAAAAATGCATGAACCTGCCCCAAAACAATGGAAGCATTTAAAATATAATTTAAAAGTGTATTCAGTGTAATATTTGTTAGGTTCTTGAGATTTGTCAGCTGTACTTGCGCAAACAAAATACTGCCATGTATGTAGTAGTCTGTGTAATCCCTCAGTCGTCCAGGTCTGATTCATAGAAAAAGACGAAGTTTAAATCTGTCAAATGGACAAAACGTTGTAGGAGTGAAGACGTCTCGTTGCTCATCCAAGCCGCTTCTTCAGTTCTGGTCAGATGGCTTGACCACCAGTAATCTCACCAGAAGTGAAGAAACGAGCACCGAGACGTCTTCACTCCTACAACGATTTGTCCATTTGACAGATTTAAACTTTGTCTTTTGCTATGTATGTAGTTGTATCGACCAGTTATTCAATACTAGGGCTTGTGAAAACATCTCAAATGTTTCAAGTTATAACGTCTTTAAAAGAACCAAATATGTCTCAAATATAAATGTCTGAGAGAGGGCGCATTTTTAGCTTGATGACATCTCCTGAAAACGGTTCATTAATGCACAATCTCCTCGACTCAAGGCAGCAACACAGCCGCCATTTATAAATAGTCTAGACGTGTTGTAAAGTTTACTGATTGCCATGGCAAATAGATTCAGCATCCTAATTATTAAACATACAATGAAAGTTAATCCATCCAAATGAGTTTTTAATCTTTCGAATAAAAGACTGCAAATATGAATAAACCTTGATACGCGTGTCTAGCAGATGGTCTTTTGAGGCGATAACAAAGTAATGAGCAAACTGGAAACCTCTGAGATGCTGAGTTAACTTTTGTGTGCAACTTCCAGCGAGACAGATAATGGATTTGCAAATTCATTCATTCCACAACCTGACCTTTCCTGGATATTACCATGTGCCGATAGCGACCTGTCCAAACATGACCTTATGTTGGTAAATACTGCCATGGAAACGGATTTTTAGAAAAGTCACCGCTTTGGAATCTGAAGACTTTGAATAGCTTGACCGGTCACTATGGGTTTTGTATGGTTGTTTCTTCAAGTTCAGTGTTTGTGAGTGGAAGCCTTATTGCCCTTGCCGGTGCCATAAACACAGAATGGACCAGTGGCTTTCAGCAATGACACGGTGCCCATTTCACGGCACTTCCCTGTTGGTCAATGGCTGGGCTTCATCATTGTTCCAAACCATTGTGTTACGCTTTATGGGCCCAGCTGCCACCTGTCCGCCATACAGTCTTATCAAGCGCCGCCATGACAGTTTTACTACTTTGTGGGAATAAATGACAAACAGTTTGGAGTCAAAACATGGCGCGCATTTCCACGTCGAGTGCGATCATACGAGATTAGTCTGTTTTATCAAAATTAGAAGAGGAATTTGAAGGAAGATTGGTCCGATCGTGTATGTCCACTTAAAGGCACCGTATGTAACTTTCTGGAGGTGGTGCATGGTTCTGTGAAAATAGAAAGTTAAAATCATGCTAAATAGTAACTGGTCATATTTTTATATAACGCTTTTCCACCTTCAAATCGCTTTACCTCAAGGAACCAGTCACATATTCAAACACTAATGTACGCCGACACTAGGGGCAAAGTAGGTTGCCAAAGGTGTTCTTCAGCTAGAATCGACACAGTGGATCTGACAGCTTCTTCTGTGTCGAGAGCAGGATTTGAACCAACAGAATCGCTCACGCTCTAACAACTGAGTTACTGTGGGCCAGGGGACTCTGACATTCTCCAGCAACAATAAGAGCAATAATAAGAGTCAGGTTTGTGGAGATGCAAGCCCACTCACTAAGAATGCATGTTTTTCCAGTTCAATAAAGACAAGGCAAGTTTATTTGTATAGCACAATTTGTACAGTAATTCCAAATGCTTTCAAGAATAAGAAAATCACACAAATCAAAACATAAATAATCACAAATAATTATCATAAAATTAACATTAAAAGAGAAGAGGGAAAAATAAAAACCTTTCAGTCACATGCAGCTAAACAGAACTGTTTTGAAAGATTTAAACATTGTCAGAGTAGAGGCCTGTCTCACATCTTCAGACTGTTTCAGGTTTCAGCTGCATAAAACTGAAACACTAACTCCCCATGTTTAGTCTTGACTCTGGGCTGGTCTCAGAGTGTGAGATGGTTCATGTGGCTCTAACATGTGGGAGATGTACTTTGGTGCTGGTCCATGGAGAGACTTGTTCACAAGCAGAGCTGCTTTAAAGTCTATTCTCTGAGCCACAGGAGCCAGAGACCTGAGCACAGGACACATGTGTGAAGTACTTCCTGGTTCTAGTGAGGACCCGAGCAGCAGTGTTCTGGATGTACTGCAGCTGTCTTAAGGCTCGTTTTGAGAGGCCAGTGAGCAGGACGTTACAGTAGTCTAACCTATTGGAGACAAATGCATGAATAAGTCTCTGCAAAAATTAAAGGTTTACTGTCCAAACCAGACTTGTAATGTTTTTTAGATGGTAAAAAGCTGCAGATGTTATTGATTTGATGTGGCTGTTAAAGTTCAAGCCTGAGTCCATAAACACAACCAGAATGAAAAAACATGCTTTTATTTTGGCATTTTTCTTTGGCTAAAAAGTTACATACTGTAGATTTAAAGGATCCAGTAAATATTTGGAAGACATTTAAATATGAAACATACTTTAAGTTACAAGCTGTTGTCGCTAATAAACAAATATTAGCAACATGACAAATAATAATAAAACATCTGAGCATTTTCATGCATAAACGCCAACATTATACACAAAGAGACTGTACCTGATCAAGGCAACTAGAATGCTAACAACTGCTAGAATGCTAACCACGCACTTCTGGATTTTCTGACAATAAAATGCTTTCGAATCAGATGTAAACAGCAAACAACAGATCTGGAGGTCAAACTGGGGGCAATTGGGGCAAAAAAAATGGCTACAATCCCTTTAATTAGTAACTGAAAATACTAGATAGTGACTTTAAAATGTAAAATGTGCAAAATGCAACTGTACGCCCCGATACCAAGTGAATAAGAAAAACTCTACTTATGCATCTAAGACAGATTTGATTTGAATATTCACATCCTTATGTCTGTATGGCTGTGTCAAGTTTTGCGACTCTTAAAAAAAAGTCTCAGGGAGTATTTCTAAATGCACAAATGCGTCTACGCTCACAGAAACTGAGCGCACTGCAGCACACTTCTCACAAAAAAAAGTGATTTTGTTATAACTTATACAGTGTCATTCAGAGCAGTTATCATTGTGCACATTTGAGCATTAAAATGAGCCAAAATGAAATTAGGCTTAATAGTTGGGAGTTATAATGGAAGGAAATCTTTAATTGTAGGACACTGAATTGGAAAATAGTCCATTTCATATTTCTCATTGAGTGCTATCCTTCTAGCTCTGTCATTAGCTTACTGTTAATTTCATGCATAACAAGCCCTCAACACCCTGTGCGAGTACATAGCAGCCGAATATTAACAGCCGAGTCAAATCAGACGTTTGCTGAAAAGGCCAAGACATTTGTAATAATGGCTAATTAGCGGTGCATTCGTTTTATGCAGAATACAGCAGTCAATAATCACTTATCTGTGCTGGGGCGCTGTTCAAATCGGAGAAATCTGAATATTTATTGTATTTTAAAATCTGATTTGTTAAAGACTCTAGCCCCAGGAAATCTCTGATAATCTTTCTAAATGTGTTACTTTTGTTCTATTATCGGGCTGATAGCTTTATTTGGCCATTAGCAGTCAAGCTCGTGCCGGCAGTTCAAAACGGCTTCACTTTTGGCTTCTCGTAAAGACTTTTTTACTTCTTTTATATTAGACAAAGTTGTAGTTAGGAAGTGATAGACAGAATCTAACGCAGGGGGGTTTCATGAGTGCCGACGTGTCGTATTTTAAGTGTATCTGTTTGTTTGCTGTTGTTTATGTGAAGCACTTTGGGCAGATTAAGTTGTATTTTAAATGTGCTATATAAATAAAATTGAAGTGAATTGAATTATGTGAGTGAGTAAATTAGTAAAATATTCTTTAATTTTAATTTTTCACACAATTTTTTACTTCTTGAATTTGTGAATTAGCATTATTTGTGAATGATCATGTATGTCAATTGATATGAGTTTGACAGGTTCATTTATTCTTTTTGACTAAATATAACACTTTTTTCTTTTTTTTTACATCTGTATGTTACAGCTCTTACACACATTGACATATTGGTGAAATTATACTTGAAGCATAGAGGGCAAAACTGCTTCGATAGTCCTCCAGCAGAAAAAGTGTCGATCTGTTCATATGTTTCAAATCCCACAAGACTGGACCCCGTAAAGGTCCGATATTATGGAAAAATTGACTCTTGTCAGACTTAAGCCATGTTTTAATGTCTTCAAAAACATACCTGGAGTTGTGTTTTGTTTCATTCACACATGTTTGAAAACTCTTATATTTAGTCTGTCTACATTTCCTAAGCTCAAAACGCTCTGTTCCACCTTGTGATGTCACGAAGTGGTAGTTTTCAAGTTACCAGTTTTTAAATTTGACCTTTTTGTTCAGTCAAGATTGGATTTCCGCATCTGAATGATCCGATTCTCTGAAGATGTGTACAGAGTTTAGAAAGGTGGAGCACTTCCTTGACACCAATCATTCATGACATCACAAGGTGGAACAGAGTGTTTGAGCTGTTTGAGAGAAGAAAAACTAATTTTCTGATCTATGTTAAACATGTTTCTTCATCACAAAACGCAACTGGAGGTGTGTTTTGTTTCATTCACACATGTTAAACACACAAACCCTGCATATTTAGGCTGAGTTCTTCTCTCAAGCAGAAAACACTCTGTTCCACCTTGTGATGTCATCACGTGGTAATACAGGAAGTGCTCCACTGTTTTTAAAGTACATACACCTTCACTAGAATCACCTGGATGATTTCAGCCTTGGAATTTCCGATCTCTGCGGATGTAAAGGTAAAAGGAGGCGTTAACTTGTCAACAATCATTTCATGACATCACAAGGTGGAACAGAGTGTTTTGAGCTTTGGAGATGTAGACAAACTAATAATAAAGGATCATTCAAACATGTGTGAATGAGACAAAACACAACTCCAGGTCTGTTTGTGATGAGGAAACAACACTAGAACGTGGATCAGAAAACGGCGCAACATGGGCTCTTTAATGCACACTGCGGTCTATTTTCAGCCGCCCTCGGAGATCACGTCTGCAGAAGTTCGCACAGCTCTGCTTTCATTCACAGACAATTAGCGAAGCCTTGTGTTACTGTGCCTTTAGTTCTTCATGGGTCTTTCATGAGTCTTTTATGAGTGTTGTCAGTTTTACTTTCACACTAGAGGCACATGTGAGCACTCGTGAATGTAGATCAATTTGGAGACAATCTGCAGCGCGATAAAGACCCTGATTCATAAAAGAGCTGACGTGAGGGAAATAGACCCGACGAGTGACGGTATGTATGTGGAGGAGATTAATAAAGGCTGAAACTTCTGCAGACTACCCATGGGGGTTGTCCCCCCTTCCCTTCCCCCAGACTCTGTCCTTCTCCAGATGAGATTAGGATTATTACATTTGTATTCACACATAAAAACATTGTCCACTCACATTGTAGCTTCTTACTGCCACCAACGCAGATTTTGTGATTCTCAAAATACATTACCCATGTGCGTCCAAATCTATCCCGAATTCAGTTCAAATAAAAATATTTAAATACTTTACTTTACTTACTGGAGTTTAATAATGCTGATTCATAAACTTGACTTACCCATGTGTGTGTCCCCCTTCCCTTATTTTCCTCCCTCCCTCTTTTATAATTAAGGTTATCACATAGAGTAAAAGTAATTATAGTTCTAGTGCAGCCTCTGCATTATCAGTGAGTGAACTCTGGAGGTTCTAACCTTTCACCTGAGACGTGGCCTGTTCTTGCACCCGCAGGTTTATGTACCTACAGCTCAGGTACAGTTGAAGTTGTAATATATTTCTTAAAACAGTCAGAGCACAGGCTTCGTACAGTTCTTTTTAAACAAGTCACTGTTTACACACTCCATCTCCACTTATATATAAAGAAATAGGCTGAAAATTACCATAATCAGCATACAGTGCACACTACACAATGTATCGCTGGCTGTAGGTTTAGCTGACTTCAGCCTAATGAGGAAGTGGCTGATGGATGCTATAGGCTCTATCTAGCACACTACAGGTCTCACTGTCTAATGCTTTGTTGAGCTTGTTCAAAGAATCTCAAATAAGTAGTGTCTTCTTTGTGCGAGTGTAGTACCTAATGACTTCTATTGGGAAAAGCATCAACAGTTATATCGTAACGCGCATTATCCATCTGTCTGGTCTTATACTGCCAGACCTTTTACGCATACTTTAAACTACTCACTTCACAATGATAGCCTGTCCTCTCAAGAAATGAGTTCCACAAGCATTTTTGGAACAAGCAAACATTTATAACTTATGGCAAAATTTAATTCTGTCTTCAGTTTTAAAGGTCCCATATTACTATTACTATTACTATTACTATTATTACTATTACTATTACTATTACTCGGATGTTGTTTCCTCATCACAAACAGACCTGGAGTTCTGTTTTGTTTCATTCACACATGTTTAACACTCAAACCCTGCATATTTAAGCTGAGATCTTCTCTCAATGAGAAAACACCCTGTTCTACCTTGTGATGTCATGTGGTGATACAGGAAGTGCTCCACTGTGTTTTAAACTCCATGCACTACTACAAGAATCATTTGGATCATTTCAGACCTGAAATTGCCTATCACTACTGAACTAAAGGTAAAAGGTAGCTGTTAACATGAAAACTACCACTTCATGACATCACAAGGTGGAACTGACCATTTTGAGCTTTGGAGATGTAGACAGACTAATAATAAAGGATAATAAAGTATGTTTTTTGAGGAGATAAAAAAAACATTCTGGCATGGCTAAAACCTCACGACAGTCAGTTTTGCATAATATAGGAACTTTAAACTTACAATTGGTGCCAGTCCATTTGTCCGTTTTTAAGTTTCATACTAATGGTGCCCTATGTATGTCTTTTAGTAGTGGAGCTGCTATCTGTGTATTATTATGGAGATGAGATGGAGATTGCTTTTCCTGGAATCCTCAACAGTATGGTATTAAACTTATTCAATTACAGGTGTTTTTATTACTCAAAATTACCAAGAAAAGCATGTATTCTTATTCGAGTGGAGTCGCCGCTCCATAGATCAGACCTGTAACTTGATCTGAACTGAATAACAAGTCCATGGAGACAAGTAGGCGGCAGACCCTCCATCAGAAAAGTTGCATAGTTCACCTTTAATATAGCTACATAAAGAAAATGACATCAGTGGGAAAGATTCTCGAGATACTGCACCAAGGAAGATCTAAGACAAATTTACTTATTTAAATAAACTGAAATAATTATAAATAGCTTATGCAAAATTTGGTCTTCAAGAACAAAACCAACCATAGTGCTTAACGTTACTGATAAAAAAGGTCACACATTGCTTTTGAGGAAATTTAAACGATCAAAAATATAGATCTCCCCATGACAGCTTTGAGTAGTACAAGATAAAGGCGTTCTTCATTTGGAAAAGCGTGTGGAGCTTCTGAGATGGTAAAGCTGCTTCTTCCAGACCTCAGCGGGCCTGTTAGCTTGTTTAGATGGCTGGTCTCGTGAAATGACCCAAATTAGGTTGTTAGAAGAATAGCTTTCTGGTGCCAAAGTACCCCCGGTGGGCATGCATGAGCGAACGCACGCACGCCTTTCAATCTGGACACGAGAAACTTTTCCAATATTTCATCTGCTCTGTTAGATGTGCCAACTGCTCAGAGAGAGACGCCTCCTGCTCTGGAACGACAGAATGTGAGGAGGGTCGCAACGCACGAGTTTGTAGGAATATGAATTGTATATACATTTTCAGTAAATGTAAAGATTTGTAAGATGTTTTTTATTATTTATTTAAATGTATTAATACTACTAGGGGGAGGGGGATTTTGTGTCTTGCCCAAGGACACAACGACAGCATTCACCTGTGGGAGCTGAAATCGCGCCGCCAACTTGTAGGTCAGTGGATCTGACCGCTCAACCAATGATGTTTATGTCGAGAGCGGGATTTGAACCGCCAACCTTCGGATCAGTGGACAAACACTCCACAAACTGTTGCCGCAGAACTTTAAAACTGATTTGTAATATTACATCATCACAGGCATGTTTCCACACCGCATAACTGAAAAGTGGAAGATGTGAAAATAACAAAGACGATGTGGGCTAAAGCAAAACAAACTGTATCACTCCATTTTCATTACAAACATTTAGCGCTTTCTTTGTTCACCTTTTGATTTTGATGAAGCCAATATCGTTGAAACTCGCCCAACTTTAAAGGTTCTATATTACGCAAAACTGACTTGTGTGAGCTTTAAACCATGTTATAATGTTACCTCCTCAAGAACAGACCTGGAGTTGTGTTTTGTTTCATTCACACATGTTCGAGTAACACCTTATTATTAGTCTGTCTACATGTCCAAAGCTCAAAATGCTCTGTTCCACCTTGTGATGTCATGAAGCGATTGTTGTCAAGTTAATAGCCGCCTTTTACTTTTGCATCCACAGAGATCGGAAATTCAAGTGTTTCTAGTGAAGGTGTATGAAGTTTGAAAACAGTGGAGCACTTCCTGTATTACACCATGACATCACAAGGTGGAACAGAGCGTTTTCTGCTTGAGAGAAGAACTCAGCTTAAATATGCAGGGTTTGTGTGTTAAACATGTGTGAATGAAACAAAATGCAACTCTAAGTCTGTTTGTGATGAAGAAATATTATAACATAGATCAGAAAACAGTGTAATATGGGCCATCCCTTTTATCGAGTGTAAAAATGGCCATAGCTGCTAAGGCAAGAAGTAATAAACTCTTGCACCAGATTTATACAGTAACTTGCTGACTGGGAGAATTAACACAACATACATATTTTAAAACATAGGAGACCATGCATTAGTTGAGTGACCATATAAAAGCCACATAAAAAGAGCCAGCACATACTATTTTGTGTATTAGAAATGCTGTGGAATGCAGTAAATGAAAAATGACTACCAGATAACCTAATTCATATTGAAACCAACAAGGTAGAAAAAATTCTAATTACATTTTCAAAGTTAAATCCCTGATGATGTTTTATCTACTATGACTTCAATTTATTTGGACTAAATTAATTTGCCTCCACCAAGCAAAGAGACGGAAATAACCCCCTAAACCTTTTAAGAAAAATGACAAAATCATGACTCTATAAATTAAAGAGGGGGCGTTTTATTTCTAGGCAAGGCAAGGCAAGAGTATTTGTATAGCCCAATTTAGACACAAAGTCATTCAAAGTGATTTACAGAATAAGAAAGACGTTAAAATCACAACGCAAACAAATCAAAACATGAATAATCATCATAAAATAAACATTAAAAGAAAAGAGGAAGAAGAAAACCTTTTATTCATATGCACAGATAAACAGAACTGTTTTGAGCCTGGATTTAAACATTGGCAAAGTCGAGGCCTGTCTCACATCTTCAGGAAGACTGTTGCAGGTTTTAGCTGCATAAAACTGAAACACTGATTCCCCATGTTTAGTCCTGACTCAGCAGGAGGCTGGTCCCGGAAGTCCTCAGAGTGTGAGATGGTTCATATGACTCTAACATGTGGGAGATGTACTTTGGTGCTGGTCCATGGAGAGACTTGTTCACAAGCAGAGCTGCTTTAAAGTCTATTCTCTGAGCCACAGGAGCCAGTGCAGAGACCTGAGCACAGGACACATGTGTGAAGTACTTCCTGGTTCTAGTGAGGACCCGAGCAGCAGTGTTCTGGATGTACTGCAACTGTCTTAAGGCTTGTTTGGAGAGGCCAGTGAGCAGGTCATTACAGTAGTCTAACCTATTGGAGACAAACGCATGGATAAGTCTCTCCAAGTTGATTTTTGCAATGTTTTAGATGGCAAAAAGCTGCAAATGTTATAGATTTGATGTGGCTGTTAAAGTTCAAGTCTCATGTCTTCTATATATGAGGTATTAACGGCGAACACATAACAGATTAAGATCTACTATCGTTTTGAAAATGCTATGTTCGCCAAAAACAGCATATTAACAAGTTTTATAAGTTTCACTTTCACTTTTGCTCCTCTGAGTCTCCCCTCCCTTTGCTCCCTGTGTTAAGTCACTCCCCTTTCAGAGCACTATCACAACACAATCAGCCCGCATCCCGCTAATGAAACTACTGCATCACATCGCATCAGTTTGTGTACAGTTTTGCATCATGTTTTTGTATATCTATGAAGAATTGTCATGGGGGAGCATGGATGACGTAGGCTTCTGGGTTGAACATTGCAGCCAATCATCAGGAGGGTTCAAATAGTGCGGGAGAGATTGCTAAAGTACTCAAACATGCATGGATGACATCTACAACCTCTTCAGGCATGTTTTTGCTGAAGAAACTACATTATAACATGGTAGAAAGCTCAAAAATATTGCATAATACTCCCATTTTTAATAAACTTGTACACTAGCAAGCTTCAAACGGCACCCAAGCACCAAGCCACGCTGTAATCACGCATGTTTTATGAATTGTTTTAATATCGAGTGTAATGAATGTGGCAATTACACTTTCGCGATGAAATTATGACGGCGTAATTCGAAGTAACAGGGGGCGTACGCATTGCTATGGGGTTGCCACGGTAATAGGTTGCACATGCTGACAGTGCATCGCCGGCAAGCACACTCCAGCCCTCCGAGAGCCATCAAGCAGAAAATGATAATTAATTAATCATGGCGCGCGCTAGGCAAAACTCCCTTCCGTTCGGCCCTTTGGCGCACACCTCCCTACGGTATGGCACTAAGCATCGCGCCTTCAAAAGCTCTTTTTATTAGCGTCCTTGATCAGGTTGGAAATGTTTATGATAGGAAACAATGGCATTATTTATCCAAAACGCCGACCACTCAGGGCTGTAATGGCTCCCCTGTGTTGCCGGGCGTATCCGTGTCGTCTGTGCTAACATTAATTGGCCACTTCCATAAAAGGAGCGCTAGCTTTAGGGCAGATTGTAACCCTTTATAGTCAGTTGCTTGGCTTGTCGCCTTAATTGACTTTTTCCCAGAGCAAAAATCGTGTTTATCTTTCCCCATACATATTTCATGCTACGTTACAGCCACATCGGATCCTGCTCTATGGTGAAACATGGTGGAATGTAGTTAGCGCACCGGAAGTCTATTGGTTTGCTAGTTTGCTTCAGAAATTTGGAACAAAAGTTAAAATTAAAGATTCAAGGACTTTTATAATTCTGCACACTGCAATAGTAATAGTTTTAAGAATGAATGTTTCGCTGCTCACCCAAGTAGCTTCTTCAGAAATGGTACCAAAATTCCTTTGTGAAAAAATATATCAGAAAATACAAAAATTTTGAAAGTTTTTTGAAAGTAAAAAAAAAAAAAAAAATCTACACATTGCAGCGGTATTAGTTTTAAGAGTGAATAATTTTTGCTACTCATCCAAGTCACTTCTTCGGAAATGGTACCAAAATATTTCAATCCTTTGTGAAATAATAAATCAGAAAATACAAAAAATAAATTATTTTGGGGGAAAGTAGCAAAATGGTACCCTGGTCTCACAAGTGCGTATTCCTTCTTTTGAAAGTTGTAGAGTCTGTAAAAAAAAAAAAAAAAAAAACCTACACATTGCTTAATTTTGAGAATGAATGTTTCACCACTCATCCAAGTAGCTTCTTCAGAAATGGTACCAAATTATTTCAGTTCTTTTGTGGAATAATACACTGCCTGGCCTGGATTTAACTAAGCAAATAGGTCCGAGCCTCCTCCAGTTGGTCAGGTCTAGGTTCAGCAACAGTTTGTGCTCAAAGAATGAGGTCAGCTGACACCTGAATATACTGAATGACCAGGTTATTCCATCAATAGATTTTTTTCTTCTCTGATGACACAGACATATTCCAAGATGACGATGCCAGGATTCATCGGGCTCCAATTGTGAAACAGTGGTTCAGGAAGCATGAGACATTATTTTCACACATGGATTGGCCACCACAGAGTCCAGACCTTAACCCCATTGAGAATCTTTGGGATGTGCTGGAGAAGACTTTGTGCAGCGTCAGACTCGACCATCATCAGTGCAAGATGTTAGTGAAAAATCGAGGCAACACTGGATGGAAATAAATCTTGTGACATTGCAGAAGCGAAATTGAAACAGTGTAGTGTGTGGCCTTTTTTTTTTTTTGGTGGCAGGTGGCAGTGTATATCAAAAAATACAAAAATACTAGTGGCACAATGGCAGCCTGCTCTGACAAGCACCTGTTCCGTCTTTTTGGAAGTCTGTAATAAAACTAAATCTGCATATTGGTTAGTTTTAAGAGTGAATATGCTTCGCCTCTCATCCAAGTAGCTTCTTGAGAAATGCAGTTGCTACGTTACTCAATCCAGAACTGAAGAAGCTCCTTGCTTTGATACAAGTGACTGATGTCCCAGCTAATTAGCAAACATGATTGAAGTGCCTTTAGATGTTCTCCAAGAAACTATTGTCAGCATTTTGTCTTCTCAAAAAAAACAAAACAACCTCACAGAAACTGGAATTCTTTGACATTTTTTTTCCTCGTTTTAACTGTATTCATAAGCCATTCTATGCTGTTGTACCGCACTTTATAGCCTGCTGGGTTTTCTGCTGCTAATTGACCTCCTCCTTCCCTTAGCAATAATAACATTTATGCTTCCACATCCATATGTCATGCTACATTACAGCCACACTCTGCCCTGCCCCGATGGTTCAAACCCGGTGCACATATTGCAATCTGCTTCTCGTGCTTTTGGTCCTTGTCCAACTTCTACCATCGTCAAAGGGCCAGTTTGCTGACTCAGGTCTCCAACGTCTTTTAAAACTCTGCTAATTTTATAAGTGTGAAATTTGAGAATCAGCACATCTTGATTCGCGAGCCGGACCGGTTGCCTTCCCTGTAGAGTTTGAGCAGGTAAGAAGTAAATCTATTAACATGCGCTACATGGGAGCCCACACCAAGTCCTTTGTTTAACGTGATTCTGCTGCGAGGCATTTTAACAAGTGCTTTTATATGGCTGTAGAACCATCAACCGCTGTGTTAACGTTATGCATGTGTGAAATTGAGTGAATTGTGAAAGGTTTTATTTGAAGCCGCACTGTGTAAAATGGAGCATAAAGCCAAGTTAAAATGGATTTATTTATTTAAAAATGGTCCCAAAAAATAGTTGCCTTTATTGTTTTAGAAGAGAAAATACAGCTTATAGCTAATCAAACTGATCTTATACTATTTCAACAGGAGCCCCCCCCGGATTGGGTGAAAGCCAGTTGTGTCAATTCTCTGTATGACAAAATATAATCAAATAAAATAAACGAGGAGGTCAGCCAGTGGGTAGTTTAGACCCCAGTTAAAAGAGCTGTTTTAAAAGTGAATGAGGTGAATGAGTGAACGATGGTGCCAGAGTTAAACTGATCTCATGCCATCTCAACAGTCACGCTGCAGTAAAGACGATGTTAAAGATGAATCTAACAGAGCTCAACAGTGACCAACCCGTCCTGGCTCTGGTTCTGGAAGTACATTTTCCATTCATTTTTTCTCAAAAGAATAAAAAATAAAGAAAACTTTGAAAACTCGGTCAGCGTCATTGGTAGAAGGGAATTAAGTACAAGTGAAGTACTGTACTGAAGTAGAATTTTTAGGTACCTGTACTTTGCTTAAGTACATTTTACAGTGGATACTTTTACTTCACTACATTTGAGACCAGTATCTGTAGTTTCTCCTCCACTACATTTTTAAACTGGACTGAAAAGTAAAAAGTAATTTTCATATGATTTGCGGGGTTATTTTTGCCATGTTCGTGGAAACATCTTGACTAAAGGTTTCGAGTTCAAACTTTGGCTTTGAGCAAATGAAAATAAATACACAAAATTCATAAGAAAACAATATCACTACATTTACACTTTAATAAATGAACAAAACTTATATGAAATACTTTTTAATGGTAAAGTACATTGTTAAATTGGTACTTTTACTTTAATAGATTTTTTCATCTGATACTACTTTTACTTGAGTAACTTTTTACCTCTGTATCTGTACTTTTACTTAAGTAGCAAAATTGAGTACTTCATCCACCACTGCTCAGCGCTAATCAAAATTGTGCTAACTAATGATCACGAGAGATATAATTGTATGAAAAATCTGTTTGTAGAACTTGGCACTTTATAAAGATTTACAAACAATTTGCAGAATTTTGCATTTTAAACACATTTTTTGGACTTAACACAACCGAGTTATGGATACTATACGCATTTAGGCAAGAAACACTGTAGTTGTATTTAGCTCTCTGATGAGCATTATTAATGATTACAACTTATCGCTCTAATTACCAACTCCATCTGAAGTACAACTGTACGGCACCACTAATTAACTCCATGGGCTGTGCTTTTTGAACAGGTGATGTCGCTGATGCGTAAGAAAACATGGGCAAATACAGAAACATGGTCAATATTTCTAGCTGTCTACCATTTCTATCTGGACCTAGCAACATGGCAGTGCATACCGGTTTTTACTATGTGAATTTCGTATGTGCATGTAAGTGCGTCTATGCGGTTACAGACTTAATTAGCTTAATTATCTTTCGTATATCACAAGGGATTGCACCAAATCTCTCTCTATGTCCTCTCTCTATGTCCACACTGGGACGGGAGTAGAGCAGTGGTCAGACAATGGGCAGGGATGGGCCTGATACAGGCTCTGCAGATTTGGATAACTGAGGCATATATTTGAAGCAGAATTTTAAAACTCTTGGGGAAATTTGGAGCATTTTATTAAGTACAAATGTTTTAATGGTGTTGGGCAAGACCTGCTTTACAAGAGAATTGAAATGTGCCCAGTTATCCCTAAACTAAAACACAATACAGCGCTGAGGACATCATTACGAGACAGTGACAGCTCCTTGTTCCTAGTAAACTTCGGATGTGTTCTGGTTAAGGTTTTATGGGGTAATGAATGGGACATGCCTAATACAATATTTTTTGCAAATACTTTAACAACTTGTTTACACCAGATGTTATTGACTTCCTTTTATTTTGTAGCTCATTTAAACAACCACAAAGCATATCAAAATGCAGACACGTTACTGAGGCCATCTGCACCAAAATATGAAGTGGCATGAATAAACTCCACTGTACAAATTGATACTATTTGCAGCAGTGAGCTATCAATCTTTGGGTGATTACATCGTCTCAGTTTTTAATCGCCTTCCAAGTTAAATTGGACGGTGTTTAAAAATGAACTAAATCAAAATGAGAACTCAGAAGTTAACCTCACATGAGTGCATTCTTGACATTTTAACCAGCCATTTAAATATGTTCATATTTATATATTTATTTTTTACATATACATATATTGTCTTACAATCACAATTTAGCACTTGAAGAGTTTTGATACCATCCATCCATTTTCTTCAACTTATCCGGTGCCGGGTCGTGGGGGCAACAGTCTAAGCAGGGACTCCCAGACTTCCCTCACCCCAGACACGTCCTCCAGCTCCTTCGGTGGGACCCCAAGGTGTTCCCAGGCCAGCTGAGAGACATAGTCCCTCCAGCGTGTCCTGCGTCTTCCCCGGGGCCTCCTCCCGGTGGGACATGCCTGGAACACCTCCCTAGAGAGTCGTCCACGAGGCATCCTCAGAAGATCCCCGAGCCACCTAAGCTGGCTCCTCTCGACGTGGAGGAGCAGCGGCTCTACTCCGAGCTCCTCCCGTGTGACTGAGCTCCTCACCCTATCTCTAAGTGAGCGCCCAGCCACCCTGCGGAGGAAACCCATTTTGATATCAGTAAAATACATTTGGCTTTTGGGAATATTACTAAAATACAAGCCTCCAATGACTTTTTCAAATTGCACTTATCTGTTTTTGCAAATGAACTCCTCACTTTCATATGACTGAAAAAAAATTTTTTTTTAATTGTTATGGTTAAAGCAGAACAGAAATAAGGCAGTATAATCACATAAAAAAAAAAACAAAAAAAACTTACCTTGCCAGATATTAAAAGTGCCAGGGTTTCTCTTCGAGTCGTGTCGGTCATATTGCAAAGCAGGTTTTCTGCATGGAGACAGCACGACGATGGGCACTTTAAATACTTCGAAAAATATATATTTAACCATGACAAGGACTTACAAAGATGTTTAAAGAGGTAAAATGTTACCTAGTCCTGCTTTAAATGGTTAGAATGGCAGTTATTTTCTCTCTTGCGTTCCTCTTACAGCTCACTTGTAACAAAAAATAGAGTCATACAAAGGATTTGGCATATTGGCTCAGCTTCTGTCTACCTCAAATGTATTTTATGAAGAAGTAATAAAGCTAACAGACAGGTAACATACATATTAATGCGCTGGGCCTTATTTGTACATGACATTTGTTAAATTGCTTCTTTCATCTCTTTACACATCTCAAAGACCTTATCTCATTTAGCCGTGTTGGAAGGCAGCCTTTTATTCAGCCGGCTGCTCCCATGGGGCCAATGAACATTTCCATTCAGCTCTGTCCCACCTCCTCCTCTGCAGGTCTGTGTATATGGGTATTTTATAGGCCCGCGATGTGGCAAGGACACCGGAATTAGCCTAATCCACATTCATTAACCTCATTTTCATTCTCCAGAGCAACAGTGCCGTCGAGCTATCTGTCAGCTCTGCACAAAAATGATGAATGGCTAATCACTCGAGAGCTGTCATCAAAGCTCCAGGAATGCCAAATTTACGCACTTGTTTGCCCTTGCATTAACTGTTTGCAATCAAATCACTATTTATCGCAGTTTCAGTCAGGCGTGGTTTATGTCGGAGATTGGCGGCGGGCGGAGACGGCGGCGTGGAATTGTGGGATGCGTGGGAGGTGGCCCTATCTCTATCCGAGCAGCCAGACCTCCCTCTGAAAGTGTATGATGTGAGTTTGTTTGTGATTCATTTTTAATCAGCCTCGTCAATTATTCAGGATTTCCTTAATGAAAACGGAGAGTGTAAGAGACAGATCGATATTATTTAGCTGCAGCTCCCCGTCAAATAAATAATACCTTGTTTCTAATGGTACAGACATGTTATATATAGTAACAGGAAGTTCAAGTTTTTCATGCTTTTGGTTTTGCCACCATAAGGCTCATCATAATTGTAAGCAAATTAGGCCATGTTCACGCTGTTGAGCACTTGAATGAAATTATTTTAGTTATTACTTAATCTGATTATGAATATGTTCTGCAGTCTTTTAGTCATTAGCTTATTGAGAACTTTTACAACAGCAGAAACAGTCAATAAGATGCCACTTGTTGGTAGAGTGTCCAAAGGTTTGCAGGTGGAGTCCCGCTCTTGACGTAAACATTATTGGTAGAACTGGCTGGTTCCAGCTCTCACAAATGAATATTGTTGTGTCCTTGGGCAACACACTTAACACACCTCACCACCAGTATCTGTGTACACTGGTGTATGAATATGGACGGAAATGGGTGAGTGATTCCTTGATGTAAAGCGCTTTGAGAGCCTTGAAAGTGGAAAAGTGCTTTATTAAAATTTGACCATTTACCATTTGAAGACATCTTGATAAATATCTCTTCAGACAAAATATTTAATTAATGTTTTGTTTTTAATGTTTGTTTGTTTGTTTTATTAACCCTAAAATCACAGGTTTCTTACTGTGTTCTTTTGCTGTAATTACAGCTTTGTTTGAGCTAGAAATACAATAGAAATAGTCCACAGCATCCATCCACACATCTGAGGTCAATCAAATCTGTGTGCAGCAAGATTTGCATTCATGTTTGAATTGTGAAAATGGTTAAAAACCCAACAAGTTGTAACACAGTGAATCTCATGAGCTATAAAACGGGTCAAATGTTACACTGTGAGGGCACTAAGTTTCAAATCTGTGCCTAATCAGAACGCAAACTGCTGCATACTGTATGAGTGAAATTTCATACAACACGGATGTTTTAAAGGCAAGGTCTGCTTTAGAAAAGAATTGGAATTTGAAGTGGCAATATTTTTCATAAAAATACAAACTAAATCTGTTGTTTTTTAGTTTAAGGCAGGGGTGGGCAAACTACGGCCCCGGGGCGACACACGGCCCGTTGGCCTTATTAATCCGGCCCAAACATGACCAAATTATATTTAAATAGGTAAGGGTAAACCTTGTTCAATTTACGTTTCCAAAAAGATGGCACAGTTCAGCTACATCAACCTTGTTCGCGAGTATTACTCTCTTATTCTCTTCTCTAGCTTCTCTAGTTTATCAAAGAAAAGAAAAGTGGATAGTGAGTGCTGAGTGTGTAATATGGAGTGGACAACAAAATATAGTTTCACTGAAGACCGATCAAAGCACCAAGGAAAGTTTTTTGCTGGCATTCAAATTTGCAAAAGCTAGCAAGTCAGTGAATCTCAGGAGCTATAAACCAAGTCAAATGTTACACTGTGAGGGCATTAAGCTTAAAATCTGTGCCTAATCAGACCACAAACCACTGCATATGCATGAGTGAAGCTCTTAAAAGGAGAAGAGAAAATGCTTATGGGCTAAAGAGGTAATAGTAGTAGTAGTATTATGCTTTATGCTAATGAGCAGGAACACATTTTGGAATAGTTTACTCTTATGAGACCACCATCCATCATTAGGAGTTCAATGAGCTCAATAAGTAAAAGCAGACAAATCAATATGTGGACAGCTGAGGCACACGGATCCTCACTGTATCCTCATTAAAGAGCAGATATGTAGCTGGAATGCCTGCCTGCACGGCCTAATTGTGCTTTAAAGTTCAGCCGCAGCGAGTGGTGGGCTGGTGGAGTGCTTGGGAGGCCAGCCCGTGGGTAGTCTACCAACCTGTTGTTAATAGCTCCTGTTTTAAAAGTTAATGAGAGCAGAGTTAAAAGCTGCATTAGCTAAAGGCTAGGTGAAGTTGAGCTATGTGGATTAACTTTTCATTACCTCCTCATTAGGGGGGCCTGGGGATTAGCGGAACCCTGTATGAAATGTAGCATGAAAATATCTAAATGGGTTGCTAGCGTTTGCCTTGATATAGGGGCTAGCTCAGGGGCTTAGCGATCAAGCTCCTCGTCTCCTACCCAGAATCCCCCCACACATTAGTTGACATCGTTTGCTCCCTATTAGCCAATGAGAAGGCTGGCAGCACGGGGAACAGTCCTATTCTCCAAGAGGTGACTTTGAAAACAAGATTGGGTCATTAAAAGTAATAAGAAGACCATTATAATTCGCACATTGAAGTTGTCGTTTATTTCCATAGCGTGGTCCCTGGTGCAGTACTTAAATGTCACTTGCCAACTTTAATGAGAGTAAAGTTGTGCACTGTGCCGAGGCCTGATGACTGTGTTTTGCAGGGATAGTCCGGCGCAGTGTCCAGCAGAGTACACACAGACATCAGGACAATTAGGCCAACGTTTCCCCGCTCGTCAGCCCCTCGTCCTTAATTACTCTCCATGAGGAATGCGCTCTCTGTGATCACGAGTCCTGCTGGAAGTCATTTGGACGGCTCCGACTCAGAAACGTGCCCCAGTTGGAAGTACTTTTTTTTTTTTTTTTTTTTTAATAAATGTTAATTTGGCAAAAAAAAAAAAAAAAAACTTGATTAGAAAAGTTTCCGTGAAACTGTGATATTTGTTTTGAAAAGTGTTAGGATATAAATTATTTTGGAAGAAATGTTGTTGTCTTAAGTAATGCGGTTTGCACAAAAAAAAGTGTGAACCAAAAAACAATTTTGGAGGGGTGATTTTGTGGGAAAAGTGAATGTTGTTTTGAATTCTAGTAAAAAAAAAAAATAAAAAAATACTCTATTGCTGGAAAGTTTTGTTGTAATTTTGAATATGGCCAATAAAAAACAAATATTATCAGCAGTTAATTTTCTTTTGTTTTCGGCAACAGCGTGTAACAGCATGTGTATAATTGCAGCTGTGTCCTTGAGCAAGACATTTAACCTACACCATCTACTCAAGTTACAACTTAATTATGACAAGAAGGGCATCTGGTGTTGAAAAAAATCCTGCCAAAAGGCTGACTATTTTCCTGTGAGAATATCAGGTTAAAAAAAAAAAAGAGTAAAATCCCTATAATTTATACAACCATTTTATACACAGTCAGCTCTGTGCACAATAGCGCTCTGCAACCTCACTCTTAGCATCACTACTTCCTGTCCAGTTGTATCTCTATGAGGTTTTTGTAAAGTCACACAAAAAAAGAATAAGTATTTAAAGATGAGACAGAGGACAAGGAGCTGACAGCATGTTAAAGACTATATAAATAAAATGAATACTTCAGCGCAGGACACTTCTGTGCTTAGAATGAGCAATGTTTGTGTGTCAGTGCTAACGCTAAAGCTAATTTTGAGGCGTAAATATTAAAACAACACCACAAACTGTAATATTCTACACAGAAAAATAACTGGGTAGCCCTTATTTTTAATTAATTCAAATTTGAATAGTGACCAGATGTTTCCCCGGCACAGTCCCAGTTTTGAACCCTGTGTCCCGTGTCCCGTTGGATTTACCCTAAACCACTGATTTGTCCCAGTTTTATTCAAGAAATGTCCCAGATGTCCCTATGTTTGACCCATTTGATCCCTGCCAACAGAAAAAAGGGTCAGATATAGTCAAATATTGTTGTTTAAATGCTGAAAACAGTGCTTGAAAATCACCAGAAGGTCAAAACTACAAAGAACATACAAGAAAAATACAAAGTCCAATTTGATATGTGCATTATGCTGCATGTTTATTCACAAATTGTCCAAAACTCAGGATCCAACCAAACTTCAGACACCAAATTAAACCAGCTCCCCACAATCCTATAGAACTTCAGTCCTGGTCGCGAGATTAAACAGTATATGATTTCTGCACTAGGTATAACAGTAGCATGATTGCTTTGTAGAAAATGCATGTCCCTGTACTGTAGACGCAATCAACACCTTTAGCTAAGGAAACAGAGCTCCACAATCACACTCTCCCTTAGCTTGAAAATGCTCGGGCTCCTTCTTAACCTGTCAATAGAAGAAAAAGGGATGATGAGAAGGAAAAAAACAATAGCAAAATGTGTGAAAATAGCAGTGTGGGGTGTGACTGTAATGACAACTAATGAGGCCATATCCTGCGAGAGGGACATCGTGACAACCACACCAGCACATGGATAATTAAAGCACCTTCCTGTGACATTTAGCACACACTTGTGAAATCCATCTTTAAAGTGACACCCGTGTGGCCTGTCCCTGATTGTTTACATGATTGGGATATTGTTGGAGGTTTGTGGTGTCATTTCTGTATTGACTGGGAGCGCAGGACTAATGAGAGGAAATGGGCATGTAATGTTGTGACAGGCAGATGGTAGGTACTCTGATGTACACTGTTTTACAATCATGCAGTGTACTATATGCAATATGATCATATGGACTGTTTTCTTAGTAGTTTTGTCTGTTTTTTTAACCAAGTTCAGTATCATTTTGTGTAATGTCTACAGCAGACGTGCCCAAACTTTTTTTTTATCAAGGGCAACATCTCAAAACATATTTGAAGTGGAGGGCCACAGACTGGTAATCAATACAATGCCGCGTGTACTAATAAGGATGGAAACACATTTATTTTAGGTCTGTATCACACTGCAATGTGATGTTTGAGGATATAGTGGTAGAAATAGTTGACAAAAATATGAGGAAATTTCACATTAGATTTAAATGGCAAAACGAAATAACATTATGCTGCCGTTTTGTTTTGTTCTTTCCTCTTCTTTTGTTATAATCCACCAATTGACTGCCACTGGCGTAACCTGTCAGGGCCAGTGGGCTGCCACAGACCCATTCTCTGATCTGGAGCTATGGTTTGGTCAGGACTTTGCATGTTTTGGGTTGATAGGTGACACCAGCCTGTGCCTCCTGGGAGTCGAACCCAGAACCTTCTCACTGTGAAGGGTGAGTGCTGTAGTCTCTCGCACATTTGACACTCTGTAAAGGATCATTAAATGGTAATAAAACGTGTTCAGATATGTGATTTCAATGACTTTAGTTAGACATGGGTTTCATTATCCACATAATAAAACAGTAGGCCTAATGGCGTAATATGTAGCTCACTGTTGCCATTTCCCATTCATTTACCTCCCCGCCGCACCTGCACAAAAAAGAGCAGCTTATAGACATGGTGCGGGCCCTGACAAGCCCCCCTCACCACTGGCTCATTGGGTTAGCGCACACTGCCTCTGACACCATTTCAATGGCTGATTTCCCTTGCTGGCCAATTAAGGAGCAGCACAAGGCAAGTTAGCTGCAGTCACACTCGTGTTTTCTTCCCCCTTAGTGAAATGAAACAATCACTCATGAGCCACACAAAACAAAATGACCGCATTCCACCAAAACCATCCATCTCCCTGACACTCTACGTCTCCCAAACACTGCTTTGCTGCTAAAATATAACCAGGGCCGCATTTTAATATTAATAATGGCAAATGTATGCAGGTGAAGAAGGTAGATGGATTCATTAAAAAGGACTTTCTGGGGCATATTCCTGTACGCTATAAGGGTGACTCATGCTAGGGGGTCTACGGCGTTCCGAATTGCGAATGCTAATTATCGATTGTGATGCATGGGGATATTTATCATGTGCCGCGAACCCAAGGGTAATCATGTAGTGCGCTATGCTTATGACAGCCATCATCGGTTTCTTTATCCAAGCGGTCAATCACTCCACTGGATGCCTCGCAGGAAGTCTGTTCGCCACAAGGCCGGTGGCAACGGAGTGCCCGGGGCTAGCAGAACTAATTAGAAGGTTGCTCCGCTGAATTCGCCGAACCACCATGTCCATTGCTGCAAGTGGGTTTAAGATTTTGAGTCCCAATTTTCATCTTAATTTCAACACGGTGTGCGTCTCTATTTGGGCTAATTCCCTCGTGTAGTTCTCCAGGGCCATCCATCACATCCACTTGATCTGCAGACTGAGAAATGGGGAGATTCAACAGGGAGTCCAAAAACTGCTGGGATCTCTATGGTACAGCTTTGCCAGACAAAACGCCTCTTTCAATTCACTTTAAATGGTCTCTTCTGCGGCAGTGAGCTACTTCAGACACTCCAAGAAAGATGTCAGACTATAACAGTACTCACAGAAGGGTTATGAAATATGGTCAATTCTTCGTAGGTTACATGAGCGATTCGTCTTTCCTCAAGTGTATGCAAGCATTATATATATATATATATTTTTGCTACTATATAATTGGGGTCGTGTCACACCTTCGAGAATTTTCAGCCAAATCTTTAACCAATTGAGTTTATAAAAAGCGAATCACCAAAACTTGGCGTTGTTCGTTCTTTGGCTCTTTTTTGCACTTTTTATCTTGTGAATGCCTCTCTATGGATGTGTCCTGACAGTAGCGCATTACTGGGTCTATTACCGTGAAACAGAAATAAAAAAGACTAAAAATGTCCTCTGACGTGAAAGTGCAAGCCCCAAAAAACACATATGCGACTATCAAAATTTACAAGCGACTTTCCAAAAAAAGCATCCCAAAGTGGCTATAAAGAAGCGGACTTGGCAACTTTGCAACTAAGCTTTTCAAAGGATATATGACACACAGAAGTTTCTGACCAGTCACAGAAACTTTGTTATTTTGTAGGACACAAAGCAAAATACAGGCTTTAACACGTTGACACCTGAAATTAAATAGTTCTGAAGTCCTTTACAAAACACATCTGTCACAGTAATGGTTGTTCTATTGTGCGCCATTACAATAGCGTTGATGTCTATATGCAAACGCTACCTTTTCATCTCTGCCTGGATTGACATCTCCAGACTGACAGATGTAGAAGCGTCGCATATAAAAGGTTATTGAAGTCTGAAAGTGAGAAGAATCAAAGGCTATATTTAGCCCGGGTTGCTGTGTGTTGTTGGGGCTATGGCTTCCTCGGGGCCTTGGGGGGCTGTTCTGTACTCTGCCAAAGACGGATAATTGGTTATTTTGAGTAAATTCATGTACAAAGCTCAGCTGCTGTCGCTCAACCTCGAGTAAACAGTTCACCTTGGGAATAGCCGCAGCTTTTTCCTGTCGATTTCTGTCTGGATGCATGTGATAGTCCCAGTGGTAAAGATGAGCTTTGGCCTTTGTCACTGTGGTTGGGTTATTTTGATTGCCTCAGATCTATAGATGGTGCAGCAGATTGACGTATGTTAGGAGAGTTTTGATTTTGACAGGAAATATGGAAGAAATCGCGTATTTGTTTTTTTTAAAGAACCAGTAAAGTTAAAGTTTTTGATGAAAAGTGTTTCTAAAAGCATATTTTAAAAACAGGTCATTCAAAGAAAACATGACCCTAAAATTGCAATTTGTAATTAATTAAACACAGTTAACCCTGTCAATGTGACGTGCACTTTATTTTCAATTAATTTCTTAAATTTTTCTTTTTTTTTGTTTCCGTGATGCTGATGTTAATCTTGCTGAAAATATGTGAAGTGATTTATGAAGAATAATGATTGCAAGTTAGATATTATGATTAAAGAATACATGTTAATAGAAATCCATGTATAATAATGCTTGAACATGCATGTGGGCGGCCCTAGGAAGGTGTCCCATGGGTGCTAAATGGGTGCTCTGAGCCTCCAATGTCTCCCTAGGGAGAAACTCCTCCAATAACATCACAGATACCAGGAAATATCATTAACCAGACAAATGAAGACACTCATGTTTCCAATCAGATGGCTTGTAAAAACACTTATTACAAAGTGCCTTGTTCCTCCTTTGTGATCCTTTGCCGCTCTAATTAAAACTTAATAACTAGAGCTCTAAACCGCTGTTTACTGAAGTGGAATTTTGTTCATATTTTTGGTTATTAGAAGTTTTGGTTGTGTTTTTTTTTTTTTCTAGCAGAAATAAATAATGTGGTTAAATAACGATAATTAATATTTCATGGTAATCTGTCGTTTTGCAAGTTCTGGTTAAGCCAGACAAATGTGTTAAAATTACCCACAGGTCTAGAGTTTCTTTGAGCTCAAATAATGAATAAAGTGACAGCGATCACGCTCTCAGTTTAGGTTCATGTTAATGTCAATGTTTAAAGTGACTGTCAAGAAATGAGTTTATAAACACAAGTAAGACAACTTGTTCTGGAGCCTTTAAGGCATCATTTTTCTTTCACATAATATTAATAACATTCAAAAACAGATTTTTTGGGGTGAGAATGTAGCATGTGAACATGTCATGTGTTAATGATCTACACTCAGAACAGAACAGCATGGATCAAGCTGTCGTGTCCTGTGTAATGTATAAGTGTTTATTAAAAAACATGTCCTTGTACTTTAACTTTACCTCCTTATCTTAAACTCAAAGTGACACACTTTATTTCCTCTGTATGTCCCGGTACATGCAGTGGCCTATTTTCACGTCTGGCCTGTAGAGAAACTCCTGTTAACAAAATGCCATCTTACAAGAAAATTTGTTGGAAAATATGTGACATTTAAACTTTCTCTCCTGCTCTCCGGTCAGCTCTCCTGGGCTTTTAAGTCCGAGACATAACATTTCTGAGGCACAAGCAGAACTGTACAAACATGCACGTCCCAGCAAGAGAATGTACTGTAGCATGACACCAGTCCGCTCGGCACATGACTCATCGTTCACGCTTGGTTGCCTGTAATTTACGAGCTAATTATTACCAATATATATGAAATATTTAGTTTGCTTGAATTGATTGGTGTAAAAGACGAGAGTGAGTGGGTAGAGCGGCCCGTGACGATGCAGTAATCATTCATACATACATAAGTAGATCCCCTCTGGTGGGTCCATATTGTGGCTCCCGTCATGGAGAGAGAGGATTGCGTGGGAACATCTGTTAGCACAGCTGGCCCATCATCTCCATCGCAGAATGATATTACCCACAGTGGATCCCGGTCTGAGGGGTTACATTGTTCCTGCCTCAGTCTTTGGACAACTTTAGTTCCTGTGAAGCTCAAATCCGCGAGGGCCGCAGCTCAGAGCCAAGCCTTCATCCTCAGGACAAACCGTCTAAATAGAAACATGTTCCTCTTGTCTGTGCTTTCGTTGTTCATTAGTTTTGTTTGTTTTATGAAGCTGACTTCGATTTTCACGTAAAGCAGGCTAATGAGAGATCTATGATGTGTTTTTTACGGCAAGTACGACAGAAAAAAAACCTGTGGCCTCGTGAGTACCACAAGATCTAAATTAGTCCTATACAAGGCTATTCTAGGTCTACTAGAGTTCTCTCGTTCTCTGATCTGAAGGTTGGCAGTTTGAAACCTGTTCGCAATATAAACATCACTGGTAGAACAGTACAGCTACCACAGATGAATACTGCTGTTGTGTCCTTGGGCAAGACACTTAACCCACCTCGTCCCACCTTGGCGTATGAATGTGTGTGTGAATGGGTGAGTGGTTTCTTGATGTGACCATGACCATTTACCAGTTTAGCTTGGTGAGCCAGCGTCTCCAACTTTCAGTTTGAACGCAGGAGGGTCTGGGATCAGGAGCAAAGCAAATGTAATTTCAACAAGTTTTTGCCCAGTCAATTTATAGACACTTCTTTGTAGCGTTTGTCTCAGGTGCAGAAGACATTTGCTGTCGAAGATCCTAAAATCTAGAACTTCTCTTACATCAGACTTTTTTTTTTTTTTTTTTAACGCCATGTTTTTACTGACACAAAGGGGCCATGCATTTCTGTAATTGGCTTAACGGCATATTAATCATGCCCATAGAGCTCCTGCAGTTGGCGTCACACAATCCCAGCATGCCCCTCCAAACCCCATACTGGCAGTGGCAGCAGCCGAGAATTCCCATAGAGACTCGCTGTTTCAGTCGCAATTAACAAACTTTATCGAAGTTTCTGGGCGATTGTGGATAGGATTATTGTTGCAGGCTATTGTGGATTACTGTTGCGCGCTGGGATGTACACATTACACACATTGGATTTACAAAGCTCCAGATTGATGATCGAAAACGGACTAGCAGCTAATCAAGCTCTACATTAATTAAGCTATAAGTGTATTTTTACATCGATATTGTTTTATTATTATGTTTATTTATTAAATATGGGACAGTGCATATTAATCAACACGTGTAAAGCGTGTAAATGTGCCGGAGTTAGCCATGCAAGCTCATCTTCATCCATAGTCCCACTGGCAGGTTGATGGCAAAACAGAAAACAGGACATAGGTACAAAACACTCAGTCTATGCACATGACAAAGACATTAATGATCTGTGTTACGGCCCCAAGCCTTCAACTCTTCCATTTTAGTATCTGTCTGTTATGTTTTGCGTGTGATTGAGTCCCGTTTCCCCATGGAGTCCTGGCTGTGTGAGCTCTCACTGTTGATTGGAGGACTGCTTTCTCGTGTGGCCAATCCTGTGTCTCACCTGCAGCTGCCTCCCGTTTTTAAGGTTTCTTCACACATGCTCGAGGCTCCTGGGGTCTGTGGCCAGTCTGACATTTTGATTGTGTGTCTCATGTAGTTGTTAGTTGTTTTGTCTGGAGAACTTGATATCTCTTAAACCTTTTATTTGTGGTTTCTTAGCGTAGGCAGGTTTGCTATTTTACCTTTTACAATCCAGTTCTTTAAATTACAACTTCATTTCTATCATTTGAACATGTTTTTTTGTTAATTAATACTAACCCCGGCAAGGCTGGGTCATAACATCTGTTAAATACAAAATGTGTCATATTAGTAAAGTAAGATCATGCTAAAACACACACAGCACACAGATTAAAGCTGTTAAAGTTAAAACACACTGACATGTCTCACAGATCTACTGAAGCTCAGGATGAAGCTCGTGTTCCTTACGTCTGTGGGGACAAGTTTCCACGAGTGTGCGTTGGAAACTGAAAAGGCTGACTGTCTGAATGAACTTTCTACCTGGGATGTTACAGTCTCCTCTGCTTGATGCTCCAGTGTTTGTATTTAAAAGTAACTGTGTGAACTTTTTAATGGGGGTGAAGCAGGATCATGGAGGGTTTAATAGACCGGAATAATGTCTGGGTAAATAATTAAGTTTTCACAATTAAAACGATGATATTTGCTTAGGATTTTACACTGATGATGCCAGTTTGAGTTTTTATTTTTAATCTCATAACGATTCAAAAACTGTAAGTGCGTGTATTGTCATTAGCATTATAGTCTATTAATCAGGATGAGAGAGGAGTTTGAAGAGAAACGATCCCAAATGATTTCTTTAATTTGCTGAATGTTAACTGGCTGTTTAGAAACGTTGATTGTAGAAATAAAATGACAAACTAAAGTTAAATCAGTGGGTTTTGTGCGTTACATTGACGTGAGTGAGTTATCTACTAATGGGCTACAACATCTGCACATTAGTTTGATGAAATAGCTCTATTTTACATCATTTAAACTGTCAGTATCAGTAAATGTTATAGGTGCAGGGCTTTAGACTAAAGTCTGTTTTTCACAAACATCTCCAGGAACTCTGATGATATAAGAAGCGGAAAAGTAAACCAGATGTCCAGATATCGCAGAGTTAAGGCGAAATCTACTTTATGTATACTTTGTAAAATCATACTCATGCCGGGTGAGGTCACTAATGTTGAATCTGATTTGTTTAGAGATAAAGCATTATCTAGGTTTCCGTTCATTACCCTGTTAAATTTAGTCACCTGGTATTTCTCTAGTTTTGTGTGTTCCTTTTCTCCATTAATTACAATTCAGTTCATCTTTTATCCAGACTCATGGTCCATTTAAAAAAGTGACAATACAAATAGTCAACATTTACATAAAAAAACAACCATACCAGTGTCTCCACATCTTGGACTGGTAGCAAATTGCATTGAATCTTACACTGTCTGGCCAAAAAAAAGTCACTACCTGGATTTAACTAAACAAATAGGTACGAGTCGGGTCTAGGTTCAGCAACAGTCTGAGCTCAAAGAATGAGGTCAGCTGACAACCTGAATATACTGAATTTCCAGGTTATTCCGTCAATGGATTTTTTTCTTCCCTGATGGCACGGGCATATTCCAAGATGACCATGCCAGGATTCATCGGGCTCAAACTGTGAAAGAGTGGTTCAGGGAGCATGAGACATCATTTTCACACATGGATTGTCCACCACAGAGTCCAGACCTTAACCCCACTGAGAATCTTTGAGATGTGCTGGAGAAGGTTTTGTGCAGCGTCAGACTCGACCTCCATCAATGTAAGATCTTGGTGAAAAATGAAAGCAACACTGGATGGAAATAAATCTCGTGACATTGCAGAAGCTTATCGAGTACATTAAGTTTCTTAGTACAGCTTTGCGTGTTCACTCGTGCAGTGCCAAACATCTCGGTGGCACTAGTCCACTTCGGCCTCCTCAAGAGCACCCGTAAAGCACCATTATAATCCACCTTTAGCCTTTGGAGACTGGCTTTTTTGTAATGAGTCCAGAGGCAAGCAGTGTATTATGGTGAACAATATGATTTAAACAACATCAACTTTACATCATCAGAACATGAACCAAACTTGAAGAGAAGAGTATTAGCTTGTGCATACAACATCCTGCATTGTCTATAAGTATCATCATCATCTGCCATGTGTGCAGCTTAGTGTTTTTTATGTTTTGTTAATAATACAATAGAAAATCATATAAGAGCAAAACAGAACATGTCTTTGTAAAGTATTGGAAAACCATTTTGGCTGAATCAGATCTGAAAACATAACTATATAAACACATGTCAAGTCAAATCTTTTCATAAAGCACATTTAAAAACAACCACAGCTGCCCAAAGTGCTGTACAAAGGCAACATAAAGTGCAATGTTATACAACTTCTGCTCATACAAATTGGCTCAGACTTGTACTGAAAATTAAAGACATTTATTATTTATTTAAAATTCTGGCCCGGATAAAACTGAACATACAAGGGGCTGAAGTATTCCTCTCTTTCATCATTACTTTGCCTTCAGCAGCAGTCATTCCATACTCACTCAAACGCTAATTGCAACCTTTATGGCGTCCTCCTTACCCAGCCGGTCCTCCTGAATGTGTCCAGAGTCTATCTGATTTCACTTGTAATTGCGACGTCCAGAAAACTGCCGCCAAGTCATCAATCAAACTCCAGCTCTGATTGAATTTCATTTCTCCCTGCGCCTGAGCTGTTCCTTTGGTCGATAAGTCTGCTATTTGTGACAGTCAAGCTAACGGTATATAGCATGAGAACTCCAATACAGACTTTCATATTTCCAACTTTGCCTGTTCCTTGTCGTATTTTCTCATAACGTGAAAGCTGGTAACAAAACCTGGAAAAAAACAAGCCAGCGAAGAGCGGTGTGCACATAATCAGATCTTCATGTAGACAAAGCTCTGTAATGGTGGAATAAAAATGTCCACAATTACACAGTGTTTTGCAAATGTGTTCTGAAAACCAATACATCAAGCTGCAGCGAACAGGCGATGTACAATACCTGGGAAATTTGGTTTTACCTCATCAGAGCGCGCCCAACGATTGAAAAATAAACAGTTACGAGTTCATTTAAAAGTAATTTCCTTTCCACAAGAGCCGCACTTCAAATCGAGGAAGTTCTATCAAATTTCATATCGGAGAGTTCTCTTTACTTCTGGCTGTTCGACAACACAGCAAGATTTTAGCTCATGATAATACTTAGGCAATCGTGTTGCAGCTCTTGAATGTGTAAAAGAGAGGAGGTAAAGCGAGGCAAAACAGAGATAAAGATGTGTTTGTAACAAGTAGACTACACATCATTTATAATGTGACAAATGCTCATTTGTGGAGTGTGTGTGTTCACTTCTGTTACAGGTTTTCTTCTGTCTGGTTGAAATCTATTTAAAAGTTATTTTTGTACGTCTGCTTTCCTTCACTTTAGAATGGAAATGAAATGAGCAAATAAGTTAATTATCTCTTTTAATGAACAATTCAAATGTTATTAAAAATGAAACATGACATCACTGTTAGCTCCTTAGCCCGAAAGCCACATGAAAGCCACATTTTTGACACACAATGATCCCTCATTACACTACCTATCATAAGATATGTTATCATTAGTAGCAATGGCAACAAAAAGCAAAAACAAACAAAAAGAACAATAGGCGGGCCATTAACGGTTGAATATGGTCGTTAAGGCTGAAACTGGAGACAACAGCTGATTACGGTTTCAGTGTAGTTCCTCCCTTCAGATAGATAAAAGGTAGTGTCCACCAATGATCTGATCGGAACTGAAGAAGTGGCTTGGGCGAGCAGCAAAACGTCTTCACTCCTACAACGTTTTGTCCAGTTGACAGATTTGAACTTCGTCTCTTGCGATTATTACCAATACATTTTCCATTTGTTGGACAGTGGCTTGAGTTCATACTATTGTTGTGCAAGACACTTCGCCCACCTTGAATAGCATGAATTTGGTGTGTGGTGCGTGGTAGATACTCACATTCACACATACATTCATACACCAGTGTACGCACACAATGGGGGCGAGGTGGGTTAAGTGTCTTGCCCAAAGACACAACAACAGCGTTCTTCTGTGGGATCTGGAATTGCACTGCCAACCTGTGGGTCAGTGAATCTGACTGCTCTACTCAAGGGTGCCGGACTGTGGGGGTAAAGGGTACCCAGGGCCCAGTGCAGGGAGGGGCCCCTCATGAAGTCTGTAATTTACATTTTCTTAAGACAAAATGTAGTGCAGGATTTCCAAGATGATTTTTACCTAGGGTCCCGAATTTGGTGCTACATCCCTCACTCCACCAATGATGTTAATGTCGAGAGTGGGATTCAGACCCGCAACCTTCAGCTCAGTGGACAAACCCTGTCGCCCTGGTAGTTGTGATTGGTGGCGGTATGGCAGCTGTGGCTACAATAGCTTAAAACTACCACCAAGTAAGTTTTCTGTAGTTACATGTGTTTGATTAACGGTTCATTTTGACTATCCTTCCATAGTAAAATTCTGACTGCTAAAACCAGCACTTTACAGCTTCTGGTCAAATGAAAAGTAAAACTGTAAAAATGACAGAAACTCATCCATCATTTCTCAGTATATGCACTTTGATCACATCACTTCCCTTGTCTTCCACCCTTTTGTTCCTTTTTTCCGAGATCTTTGATTGCACTGGAAAAGGTGCTTTAAGTTCAATCTGAAACCATATTAATAGCTCCATAATCTCCGCTTTCATCTTTAATCGTTCGCCGTCATTCCGGGACAGCATGGCACTCATCGGACTCTTAATTAGCTGTCACAATATGGCCACGAGGAGTTGTGAGAAAGACTCTTGGGACGATGGAGAGAGTGAAACGAGGTCTTGTTTCCAGGATATTTCTGCAGAGTTCCTTTTAGCTATTGCGTCTTTTTAAGGCTGTAGTCGTCCCTGGTGCCGGCTGTATCTCCCCTAAGTGGAAATGGAAGAGGCAAAAAGGTGAGGCTCGAGTGGACACACAATAGATCATATGTGTCAGATGCCTGCTCACTTTTTCGCAGCGATGTTCTGAAGAGGTCTTGTGATAGAATGGCATTATTGTTTGAGTGCGCTGTTTAGAGGGTAAATTACATTGAAGTGGATGGAAATATATTGGTGCGCTAACAAATAACTGTGGAGATTCAATTGCCTTTTGAAGTTTTATCATGTTTGAAATGTGGGGATTATTTTTCATATTGCTTTGTGTGATCTTGTTACAGATACGACCTATGTACTGATGCTATCAACTCGATTACAGAGTGTGTTTGGGAAAGGTTACTGTTAGCACGTGCACGGCGCCAGTGTGGAGGCATCGTTCACGACTGGTTCACAATGTATGGAAATTTTACCCTTTGGTTTATGTGTTTTTTTCAGTTTTGTTTTTTTATACCGGCATTGTAAAAAAAAGTAATAATAATAATAATGAAATTTGCAATTGTGATAACGCAAATGTAGAAACGGTAGCTCAGTTGATCCGAAGATTGGTAGTTCGAATCCTGCTCTTGACATAAACATCATTGGTTGAGCAGACAGATCCACTGACCCACAGGTTGGCGGTACGATTCCAGCTCCCACAGATGAATGCTGTTGTCAAAAGCAGGATTCAAACTGCCAATCTTTGGATCAGTGGACAAACGGTCTACCCTTTTTATCACAATAAACTGAATTATTATTTATTATTGTCCCGTTCCTAGAAGGTAGCCAAAACTCGATCCGATTGGCTCCGGATGCAGCCAATGACTCCTGCAGATTCAAGACGATTTGGAGAATAGACTCATTTTGGCCCAAAACTGTCTTGGTTGGGACCGCGCCATAAAGGATAAAACTACTTTAAGACTGCTCAACGCTATCACCAAATATCCTATCTGTATTTGCTAAAGTGCTGATCAGGTAGTTAGTCTGAGAATGGAAGGATCTCGTGCAGGTCGTGATGCGTTCATGCTAACTAGCAGGGTCAGCTCCCTCGCGTCTTCTGTCCTCTCGCTGTGAAAGTGAGTGCTGATGTGAGCTTTTGGATAGCGCGTCTGAAGAGGCTCTCGCTAATGTCGGAGCCCATTTTTTCTGCCTCATTTAAAGCCTGATTGGAGTTTGGGCAGAGGCACGGGCCAGACGCTAATTCTCTCTCATAATGAATTAGCCACATAATTATTAACAGCAATATCCTCTGTATTGCACATGTACACGCAGCAGATGTACGGCTGTGTGTGTGTGTGTGTCTGTGTGTCTGTGTGTGTATGTATCTGTGTGTGTCGGCTGCAGGGGCGCTGTTGTGTGGGATGGGGAAACATCATATTGCTTTTCATGATAGGTAAGGTTCATGTGATTTAGTACAATTTTATAGGAGCAAATGGTTTAAAAGTGAGATGGAGATAGAATAGTAAATGTCAATGTAGAAAAATGTATTTAAAATGCGTCTGCTTTGGCCATGCTGTGCAACAGTGGTGGAAGAAGTACTCAGTTTTGTTACTTAAGCAAAAGTATAGGTCCCGGAGCAAAAAAAAAAAAAAAAACTCAAGTAAAAGTGAAAGTCTCATAAAAAAAAAAAAAGCTGTTTAAAAAATGTGCATAGAAAGTAAAAAGTAAAAATGTTTCGCACAGAGTTTGAGGTGATATAAGGCTTTAAATGTGGTGATTTTAACAGAGATTTGTGCTGAACAAAAACAATTGAAATGACAGATTTTTTTCCCTCGCTGTTTTTACTTGTATATTTTTGTTTGCTCAAACTGTGAACATGATCAAAATAAACCCTCAGCCTTTTCAGCAGGTTTCAAACTATCATTAAAAAAATACTTTTGCTTTTCAGTCATATTCAAAGATGTAGTGGAGTAGAAAGTCTCTGCTCTTAAATGTAGTGAAGTAAAAGTAAAAAGTATCCACTTACTTAAGTAAAACACAGATACCCAAAATGTGTACTTAAGTCCTGTACTTTATTACTTGTATCTTATTACATTCCACTACTGTTTATAAATAAATACTTTTTTTTTTTTTTTTTTTTTTAATCAACCTGGAACAAAAAAATTGTAATACTAAATTAGTATTTTTTGCTATTTAATTGTGAAATGTTTTGGCCAAATTTGTGGTCAGTTTCTCTTCCTGGGCCTTTCCGCAAGAAACAGAAACTAGCGGAACGTTAACCATTTTCTCACATTTAATTTGCTTTCTTTATTGAATTTTTTTTTTTTTGGAACTTTAAGCCACAAAAAATCTGTGAAACCTGTGGACCCGTTATGCAGTTACTTTGTTCATAGTATCGTATAGTATGTAGCTGTGCAAAATGACAATATAGTGACGACTGCATCCTCATCCGGTCAGCCTGTAGAGAATCAAACCCTCGGCTCTTTATCCTCCCCAAATCGTCTGCAGATTTGAAGCCCTTGTCTAACAGTCTGCTCAGATTAAAACATGACGTGACCGAAACATAAACGGTACCTCACCTGCTCCTGGGGCGGTCGTTCCCCGTGGCGTTTAGCATTAGCCTGTGATTTCCAGAGCTGCAGTTTCTCCCATTGCAAACTAGGCCAACACAAAAATCTGCATTGTTGTCATCACTTAAGTCCAAAGCCAATTCCCGTGGTTATTGTCAGCTATCCGTTCTTAATTCAGTATCTAATCTGCCTGTTGAATCCAAATCCTTATAAATCCCTCACCAAATCTATTTAGGTTTATGTCTTTAAAGAAATCCAGGGATAATTCCGCATGAGAACTACAACTGAAAACAGGCACTTCCAGGGACTAAACCTGATTAAGCTCTTGTGTTTTATTTACTAGTCTTTTAACACTGTAGCCTTGTGTAATTGGCTGATTTAGAAGGGGGAATACCACCTGTTATTCTTCATAATCAACAGGTTTTAATCACACGTTTGCGTCGTTGCAGCCTATCGGGGTAAATTACAAGTACAACAAAAGTGTGTACCTAGATATTTTAATGATATAAACGACTACTGAATAAAACATAACTTTAAATGGTGCGCAAGGATCGTAATAGCTTTGCAACACACCCGATAAGAGTGTATAAGTCCACACTTCAACTAAAAGATTACTCATTTAAGTCAGGGGAGTATTAAAAGCGCACCTGCTTGTCTCCATGGCGATGGTAAATGGTCAATTTTCCACCTTCAAGACTCTCGAAGCGTCAAGGAGTCACTCAGCCATGCACGCACACATTCATACATCGGTGACACTGGCGTCGAGGTAGGTCAAGTGTCTTGCCTAAAGACACAATGGCAGCATTCATCTGTAGGAGCTGGAATCGCACCGCCAACTTTCGGATGTCGTCCCTCTACATCAGGGGTGTCAAACTCAATTTCATCAGCAAAGGTGCCCTCAAATTTATATAGATGTAAAAAATATAACTGCATCTCTCTTGATAAACTGACATTTTAAGACGGTCATACATAATTTACCTTGGTGCGGGCCACATAAAATGATGTGGCGGGCTGCATTTGGTAACCGTTTGACACAGTATGACGTTAAGCATGTTTTTCTCTTTTTTTCTCATTATAAATGTTTTTACTGGCAAAATTAGCTTGGATAAACATGCGCTCTTACGGTGAACGGTTTTGCATCTTCACTAGAAAAGTTACAAAGTGCATCTTCAACATAAACACTCAATTATAGGACTAGTGTTGACAGCTCCAGATTAGCAGATAAGCAAAGCAAAAATAACTAAAAATAGTAAGTTACTTGAGTAAATGGTGCTATATAAGGCATCTAGTATTCTGTGAATGAGTGCACTGGGAGGCAGACAACTCACGAAGCCGCGTAAAAATAGACACAGTCCTGATGTTTATAATAATTGTAATTTACCACAGCTGAAATGTGATACAGATTAAAACTGCATTAAAAATATAAACTCTATTCTAACCGCTTGTGTTTCTGTGTTTTCCTAGATGCCTTTCTGAAATGCCATCTCTGCTGCTAGCTTGCGGTAAGCCCTCACATATCGACATAGTGATATTAGTAAGTGATACGCTCAAGAAATAGCATGTAATTGTACACTGCGCAATTACTCTTTGGTGGCTTTGGGCCTGCAGGCAATTCAATCACATCCTAGTTATGGCCATCTGACTTTATATATTCAAACAGTGCATGAGAAGAAACGGATATGGGAAAGACATGTCTAAATAGAAATGTTATATGATAGATACAAGCCCAGTGAAACATTCTGTCAGGTTTTTAGGTTAATGAAAATGGACACGGCGCAAATAGTGCAGGTATAAGAGAAACTGTGACAGCTTATTTTTATATTCGCCTCCTCTATGTATTGGAGAACTGGGACAGGGAGTGGCAGGCTGCACTTTTAATTTATTTTACATTTAAAAAGCTTCACACGCTCCCTCCCATCACTTGACACCAGTTAATGTATGTTCACGTTTCATCAAACTCATTATGATCATTGATTATTTAAACACTCGAGTTAGCTTCACGATGCAGTCAGCCAATGAACAGCCGCTGTTTTAGGCTGCTTCACTCTGAAGCGTCCTTTAAAGGGACGTTTGCAGCAAAACAAGACAAACTCACTGCTGGCTACTTGCTAAATCATTATGGAAAATTTTAATTGAAACCTTTCATCTGTGACAGGGGTCTCCAAACCGTTTTCATGGAGGGCTGTATACTGAAACATAGGCCTGTATGAAGCAGAGGGCCATACACTGGTGGCACATAGAGTAAGTCATTCAGATGGGTGCGTTCAACATGCCTTTGATACGTCTTGGGACAGACATTTTAGGCCTGTTTCACAATGCCATGTGGTGTTGAGGTTATAGTGGTAACATTACTTAAATTTGCAGTAAAAAAGTTCTTCCTATGATCAGTTGGGCCATTTCAGCAGGAGGCCTGAGGCCAAAGAACTGCTGTGAGGGCCGCAGAGGGCCACAGTAAAGATGTGACTTATGGGCATACAGTCACAGTGCCACAGAAGAAAGGTGTTCAGTCGAGACTTGACCCTGTGTAAACCTTTGCATTTATACCACTATCCACAGATGAAGGAAATATAAAGAAGAGATTTATAAGGCCTTGGACTATCTACACTATCTTTGTGTAACGACATCTATAAAATAACTCATCTGCAAATATGGGACAAAAGTTTTGGGGCCCCTTTGTATAGGTCAGGCCCTTTGCTCATTTTACTCAGGAATCGGCTCCGCTTGATGCTCGATAAGAACATTTATAAGACTTTATCCTGCTGGGAATAACAACATTTAAAGACATGGCTCCAGTCAGTGGATATTACCATTGTGTCCTTGGGCAAAACACCTCACCCACCCTGCCTATTTGAGTTTTGAGTGTAAATGAGTGGTGGCTTATTGATAGTTTTATTGGTGCAGATTAGTTGCCACGTCAGTTAGCCCCAGGCAGCTGTGGCTGTAGTCATAGTTTGTGGAGTGAATGAACAGTGCAGCGCTCAAGTGTCTGAAATAGTGTCAGATGCATTATAGTGAAATCGTGTGGTCTTTGCACCAATAGGCTGAGTGCACAGCAGGTAGGTAGCTCACTGTGTCTCAAAGCTAATGCTAACTTTTATTAAAATGCAAAATATAAAACAAAAAAACTATTAAAATTAAAACTAAAGACAACCCAATTGTTTTATGAGTAGATTACTTCAGTTTGTGGCAGTATTTTAATAATCAAATTAGCGTTACCTGAGACACACAGGCCCATCTGAACACGAAGTGTCGTACCATGAAGTATTCACCTCATTTAACAGGCTATTAGGGGCGCCACCCCACAATTCACTGTCCACGCCATTATCTTTAAATATTTATTCATTTTAATGTGACCTGGCAAAAAACCCATAGAGATAAAACTGGGCAGGACGGAGGTCTGGTGAGTTAGCTGCTCGCCATTGTCCGTAGAGCTAAGTCCACGCTCATTCATTTCCCTCATGCTATTTTTTAAACCTTGCTCATGAAGACATTCCAATGTCAGCAGCAGTGAAACAGAGAAGGGTCCAGGGAACAAACCAGTTGGCCGTGGAGAGCTCAGTCCATCTGTATATATGTCTGTAGCCTACTATACCAACAGAAACTTTGAAAGTCACTTTGATTCAAGGCTACCTCCAAATGTTGCAGGGGCTTTGGCAGCACACTTGGCTGACAGGTTGTGCCCCTGCTGGCCTGGTTGTGCTTGGCCCTCCGTGGCGCTGCTCGCTGAGTGCTGCTCTGTACTGGCACTCCTGATGAGAGCGGCGAGCGCAGGGGGAGAGCAGAGTGCTAATCGAGTTGTTGTCGAGTGCAACTTTTGGTGGTGGCTTTTGAAATGGTATTCTAAAGGCTCAGACTGTGTGATATGGGCAAGAATGACAGATACAGTGACTGTTTTGGATTTTGCAATAACAATATTTTTGTAATGTTCGCTTAGCAGATCCATCTCTTTTGACACATATTGCCAGAACGCAATGAGAAGAAAATGAGGATAATTTTGAACTAAAATTGTAACAAAAACTGATTGTTTTGTTGGCTCTGTTATTGGCTCTCACATCCCTATTGTTCTGTTTGTCCTTTAGATCCTATTTAAGAGCCTCTTCTTTAAAGAATGGGACCGTACAGTTTTTGATTTATACATTCATAATGTAAAGTAACTGTTGCTGTAATACATATATTTATTGAAATTAGGGGTGGGCGATCTTGACAGAAATGACTATCTTGATATTTTTGCATTATCTCGATGGTGAATAGTCTCATTTTTAGTTAGCACTTTTCCACCTTCAAGGCACTCAGAGCACTTTACATCAAGGAACCACTCACCCATTCACTCACACAGTCATACAACAGTGAACACAGACACTGGGGGAGGACGGTGTCTTGAGCTAGGACACAGCAACAGTATTCATCTGTGGAAGCTGGAATTGCACCGCCAACTTGTGGATCTGACCTTTCTACCAATGATGTTTATGATGCTGATGATGGCTCTCACATCCCTGTTGTTCTGTTTGTCCTTTAGACCAATGATGTTTATGTCGAGAGCGGGATTCGAACTGCCAACCTTCAAATCAGTGGACAAACTATTAGCTCAGCTGAGCTACCAACCACAAAAGAGCAGAAATATTACTTCATCCCCTTGTTTGGGAGACACTGGACATTGCTCATTTTATTTTTACTTCGCTCTTTTTGCTATAATTTTTAATTGATGGTATATTTGATTTTAAAATTTTGCATAACCTCAGAACAATTGCAATATTATGCATTTTTTGATGTATAGCCCGCGCCTATTTGAAATGCCTTCGTTCATGAGGTTTGACCATCACTGGTAACAAAAAAAAAGAAAGTACTTTTTATCTGTATCAATAAAAAAAATGTTTTAGTCCCATCACTATCGGACAGGGACATGTATAATAGATGAATGGTAAACGGTTACATTTATATCATGTTTTTCCACTTTCAAGGCACTCACAGCACTTCACAGAAAGGAAACACTCACACACAACCTTCAAATCAGGGGACGAACACTGTCAACTAGGGATGGGACGATATACGATAATATTGTAAATCGCGATAGAAACGGTCCATGATAAATCGTTTGTGGCATTTTTCCAAAATCGCGAACGATTATAATAGTCTTTACGGCTGCCAGACTGCCTCATGTTTCTGGTTTCAATACAACGTTTTGATGCTAGTTTTGGTGTTTGCTCACAAGGGGGCGCTCCTCTCCTCCTGAGTCCACAGTCGTCTTCACTCTGACACGAACCGCTCCGGGTCAGAGATGCCTCTAGTTTAACTTGCAAACATCCCAGTGTCCTCGATCGTGTGTACTTCCTTTGTTTTTGTCGTTTCATCATGTTTAGAAGCAAAACAGCTGCAAGAATGCGCGCGCATCAAGAAAGTCTGTCTGTTTACGGAAAATCTCGGCATGTCACACACGTGCTCCGCTGCTCATTGGCTGTAAGGAGGGGGAAAAAACGTCACTAAACGTGTGTGTGATGTGATTGGTTGATTCTACACGGGGGGAGAGTGGGGCGTAAACTTTCAGTCACATGTAGCACTGATTCACTGTTTGCAGCTCCAGTGACACCAACCTCCACTCATTGACAACACTTAAGGGCAATCAGAAGCTAACACGTGTGTTTAGCACCGAGAAACAAAGGCTGTGTCCCAATTTGTCCCATGCACAGTTCGATGTACTGTTCGAAGTGCAGGTCGAAGTATATCTGACTTGAATGCGCCTTAAGGGCACTTTGCCAAATTTTTGGTGCAATTGAGACACGGCCAAAGTCGGCACTGTCTAATTTATTTGCCTGAAATCGACCAAAGAAATGCCAAAAAGTGCAGCATTTTCGACATGGAGGATATAATTTATTTTGTGGACATAACACGAATGAGAACGACTTTGTGGAATATGTTGATGTTTGACAGAATCAGAGCCTCAAAGGTGAGTGAAGTCCAAATCTGCATTTTTGGCTTTCCTGACAGCTCTGTGGTGATTCCAGGTGAAAATTGTTTGCATATACGAAAAGAGGAGCTGTAACTTTCATGTGATGTGTAGATTGTTTGCGTGGGTGACACAGAAGTACATGTACATTCCTGTAGAGTTGTAAAGTAGGCCCGGGCCGTCAGAATGTTAACAAATTAATAATTTTCGCAATAATATCGTGAATCGCGATTTATTTTGGTCACGATAATTGTTAGTCTAAATTTTATATCGTCCCATCCCTACTGCCAACAGGTTTTTTCTAATGATAACGTCACAACGGGCAGAGTGCATTTAGGTGAACTTGAAGCCATGTAAACCATAACATAAAAAGGCCCCATTTCAAAGTAAAATAAGACATCGACCCATATGGAGTTTTCCATGGCCAATACCATTTAGAATCCAGCTCAACCGATACCGATAAACTCTGCAGATATTTTTGGTCCAGTATGTGAGGCCCGATTTTGATTATTTTCCCCATAAATATATGATTTGAAATTACAACTAATATAAATGTTGTCTATACTTTTTATTGCTCTGTATAATAAGGAAAAATGATCTCAATAGAAATTATTTTTAGACATCCACAGCCCTGTTTTTCCTCCTGACCCATAATGGAGCGGTGTAATCTCATTTTGTGAATGCCATCATCGAAGTCAAGTGTTAAAGTAAAGATTTATGCAGCAGTTGTGAGACCAAACTAAGTATCGGCGTAGGCAGGAGAGGTAAGGCCGACAGCCGATATGCAAAAACGTGCAAATATTGACCCGGTATATATGTTTCTATCTCTAAAATGTGGCTAGTCCTAAAATAACATGTTGCTAGTAGAAATATAGCCTTAACCCCATCACATGTCACATTTAAATATTATGTCACACTATAAAACCCTTTCCAGCATCACGATGTTTTTAAAAATGTCGGTTTGGGGTTGTTGTGTCAGTCCTGCATTACTTTATGTGTGAAATCTCCTGACACTGGAGTTGATGACGTGGTCGGCCATGGTCCTCTCTCGCCCGAGTACCCACACAGCCGCGGGTGCTCTTGTCATGTGTGGGTGCTTGTTGACGTGTCAGCCTGGATGGCAGTGCAGGAGAAAGGTGGAGGACACTGTAATGTTACACAAAGTCACATCTCATCCTCCCGGTCGACTCAAACAGACGCTCTGCTGTGGACAATTATGCAGCTGTCATGAAGTATGATTGATAGAGACAGTCATTTAGAGCAAGGTAATAAAAAGGAAGTGTGACGGTATAAGGAGAATCTACCTAAAGCTGTTGCTGTAGCTGTTATATATATCTTTTTTCCTTTTTTTTTTAAACATCAGTTCACATTTTAAAACATACAACGGAATTTTTATTTTTATTTTAATAGATTTTTAACAAACTTTTTTCAGACCAAGGTTTAGTTTGTTTTCATATCTGACCATACCAGGTTTTGGCCACATACTGTACATATAAATGGACATAACTAACCTGCTAGCCACAGCGTTTCAAATAGGATATTCAAAATCTGTTTAAAAATCAAGATAGTGCTTATAATCTTCGAGGGCATAAGGTATTTAAAAAAAAACAAGGGTTAGAACAAATATAAAACAGCTCTGTATTTCAGCTATTGGAGTAAATGTGTGGAATAGGTTAGATGAAGATATCAAAGATTGTACAACTTTGAGCCGTTTCAAAAGTTTGTATAAAAAGAAAGTTATAAATTCATGCAGTGATATTGAATGCTGAATTATGTTCTTTTCTTTTTCTTTTCTTTTCTTGACTATGTACATTGTGAATGCAGCAGCTCTTTATGTTTAGTATAAAAGGGGTAGGCGCCATAACCTTAGGCTTCTGCCTATTCCTTTTTCAGACTTTTATGTATTTTGATTTGCTTCCTTGACTTAAGACAGAAATGTCTGAAAGAAAAATAAATTGAGTCATAAGGAAGACATCATGGGCGCACTTCTGGCTCCATTGACTCTTGCTCCAATTCACTTTACATTAGAAAACTGTGGCCCATCTCTCCGTAATTGCTGCTGTCAGACTCGTCATTTTGGTCTTAAAATGTTCGTATTAACCCGCAATAGATGATCCTTGTCGCTCCGGTTAGTGTTAGCAGCAGGTTTGATTGACAGCATTACTAAGTGCCCGCTCCCTGTCAAACCAGCGGTGTGGGCGGGAGGGGGCGTTACCTTCAACAGCTTTGCTCCAGCTTGGCTCTTTGGTTACTATGATACTCGTGGTCAGAATTCAAAATATGGAACCCAAATATGTCAGGTATGAAAACAAACTAAACCTTTGTCTGAAAAATGAATCTATTCTATGAACAGAAGACCAGAGGAACCTCACTGGATGATGCAACCCTGTACATACATGGTATATATTGTGTCGCTACCTGGAAGGTAACAAAGTACAAGCAGTAAAGTACTGTGCTTAAGTAGAATTTTTTGGTATCTGTACTTTACTTAAGTCAATTTACAGTGGATACTTTTTACGTTTACTTCACTACATTTGACAGCACTATCTGTACTTTCTACTCCACTACATTTTTGAACTGCACTGAAAAGTAAAAAGTACTTTTTATTTTTATCATGTCCGTGGTAACATCCTGACTAAAGGTTTCAAGTTCAAGCTTCAGCTTTGAGCGAACACAAATAAATACACAAAATTAATGAAAAAAATAAGAAATTCATTAGTATTTCTACTGTAGACCAAAATCGTTTGCGTTACGTTACATTTACACTTTTAAAAATTAACGTGTGTGAAATACTTTTTAAAACGTCATAAAATACTTAAATACATTTACTTTTGTATTTTTTTTCATGTGAGCTTTTTAGCTCTGTATCCGTACTTTTACTGAAGTAACAAAACAGCACTTCTTCCACCGCTGCTCTGTTTACAGTATATACACTTCCACCTTCAGTTTGACCTTGTACTGACCTGTATTATCACTATTACCATGACTGTTCCCCACACCTCCATTACAAAATCATCATTATTGACATGATCTGAATCCGCCTCCGTGCTCAGTGGTATATAGTTCCTCCTGGCTCCGTGTGAGGGGGTCCGGACGTGACCCTGCTTCCGTCTTCTGCAGATTAACTCTCCACGTCTGCTCCCGGCGATAACAAGAGACGGAATTAAAACGCCTGAGACAGTGGAACCCAATCGCAGAATAATATACATTTCAAACAGGATTAAAATAAATCTGCATATTTTTCATATTTCCCATTTCACCTGTACAGCCCTTTGTTTCAGGTCCAAATATTTTACTAAAAGGAAATCGACTGTTAGCTCAATAGAAAAAAAAAAAAAACAGTAGCGGTGAAGAATCCGTAATAGTGCTATAAAAATTCCTCTATGTAGTCATTTATTCTCATGTGTAATTCTTCTGTTTGCGTCTGTATTTTTTTATACAGATTGATATCGGTCTGGTCCACATGTCATCGGTTGCGCCTCAAACCCGGTTCAACGTGATCGTCCAATCCGATCCATTCTTTTTCAATGACTCATGTGAAACGAAGGAGCTCATTGGTCGCCTAAATAAATGACACACATTTGATAAATAACAAATAAAATCGAATGTACTTCACCCCAGATTAACAGAGTGTAGTAGTGATGGGTCTTTCAGCTCTTTTATGGGATCCGAATCTTTTAGATCGGTTCCTTTCAAAGAGCTGTTAAAAAAAACGGCTCTTTTACGATTTATTTATAAGACGAAACCAATGTGAGAACTCATTTTATCTACAAACTCATCACAGAGAGAAACGGCCGAGGCTCGGAAGTGTTTAAAATGGTTTGGAATGATGCAGAATCAAAATAAAATGTTGCACTACAATAATAATAATAACTTAAAACAAAATTAGACAGAAAAAGATTCAGTTCTTGAGATCCAGTTCCAGCTGTTCAAAAAAGCGTCACATCACTAGAGTTTGGTGCTTCGCTCAGTGATTCTGCAGAAATCTCAGTGTTTTTCAGCCCCGTCATATTTTTTTCCTTTATTGTTATTATTTCAAAAGGGACGATGCCTGTCCCCGATTGGCTAATCCACCTGTCAATCACGCCCGTTTCAAAACGGGGAGCTTCACCGTGACCACACTCACATCTTTGTAAAGATGATAAAGTCTGTGTTCTGGATCCTAGACAAAGTATTTACAGGATTCACCTTCAAAATCTAACATTTCACGCAAGGGGCAAAAAAAATATGAGAATATGACAAAGGAATTGCAAAGAAGAAAATCAGTTCTTACAGTAAGTAATTTCTAGTCTGACAGCGACCTTGAGTTCCAGGCTCCTGTCCTTCACGTGGCCAAGAAGACGTTAGCGAAAAATATGGCCGACTTAGCACCCGCGATCTCTTCTGTGGGCTGGAGCATCTGCTAAACGACAGAACGGTAAATCGCACACGGTGGATGGGGTTAGATAAAGGAGCTTTGTCTTAGTTACATTTGGGATTAGGACGCCAACAGGTTTTGCTACTGTGCGGGCTTAATCGTGGGTGACTGAGGGGAGGAGAGAGGGAGAGGAAAAGGAGGAGAGGTGCCATTTTCCACCTGTCCAAGCAGTTTGGGCTTGGATTGCTTGAGTTGCCTGGTAGTTTGTTGGGATAAAATGAACGTACAGTGGAGAGGAGATGTGTATAAGGACATGTACAACTCGATTACAACCTTGAGGTGTAAATAAAAACTAAATTTGTAAAAAAAACTTTTTTATTAACCTACCCTGATGAACTGTGTATTAACTGTTTTAATGGATAGAGATGGATGAAAAATAAAAGTACAGATACAGAGGTGAAAAGTTACTCAAGTAAAAGTATTTTAGCACTCATTTAAAAATGTACTTCAAAAGAAAAAAGTGAAAGTATTTTCAAGTGTAATATAATGATAATGATTAAAAATGATACATATTTTGGTCAACAGTTGCAGTATGAATCGATTTCTTATTTTTTCTTATGAATTTTGTGGAGTTACTTTTGTTTGATCAAAGCTGAAGTTTGGACTTGAAAACTTTAGTCATGATGTTACCACAAACACGCTCAAATTAACCCCTCAAAACATGAAAAGTACTTTTGACTTTTCAGTCCAGTTCAAAAATGTAGTGAAGTAGATAGTACAGGTGCCTGCTCTCAAATGTAGTGAAGTAAAAGTAAAAAGTATTCACTGTAAAATGTACTTAAGTAAAAGACAGATATCTCAAATTCTACTTAAGTACAGTTGTCCCCTCGCTATATCGCGGTTCACCTTTCGCGGTCTTGCTGTTTTGCGGAATTTTTTTAGTGCAATTTTGCATGATTTTTTTTTACAGTGTATGAACGCACATTGTGTTCTGCGTCCTGATTGGCTGAGGGACTGTAGACCATTGTGTTCTGCGTCCTGATTGGCTGAGGGACTGTAGACCATTGTGTTCTGCGTCCTGATTGGCTGAGGGACTGTAGACCATTGTGTTCTGCGTCCTGATTGGCTGAGGGACTGTAGACCATTGTGTTCTGCATCAATCGCCTGTAGAGCAGTGTTCTGCGTCCTGTGGCTGAGTACAGACCATGTGTTCTGACAAATTTACATAACTGTAGACCATCGTGTTCTCGCATCCTGATTCTGAGTGCTGTAGACCATTTGCAATCGCCTTTGAGCAGTGTCTCCTGTACAAAACAGAACAATGTTCAAATGAAACGTTCGCGCCGCAAGTGGCACTACAAAGGCTGTAACTTTGAGAGTGTTTCTCCCCGAGAGAGAAATGTGAGACAATGTCGAATGAAACGTTCTGAGAAAAGTGTATAAAGTGTGTGGTGAGGTATTTTACAGCCTTAAAACATATATAATAATTGTAAAAAATAAAGCTGATACTTCACGGATTTCGCCTATTGCGGTTTATTTTTAGAACGTGACCCCTGCGATAAACGAGGGACCACTGTTCAGTACTTTAATACTTGAACTTCACTACTTTCCACCACTGATTGTGGATATAAAAATAGTGCTTTTTTAAATTACATTATGTATAATGCACATTGCAAGACACCTGCAGATGACAAAACAGAAGTATATTCAATAAAAACAAATTTTATGAAGTCACTGCCATGGTCACTACAGGACAAAAAGGCAAAAAAAAAAGAAAAAAAAATCTTTGCCATTTCTTGTGTCAGTAATGAGTAAGCACTGAATATAATGTTTAGATACAATGGCATTGGTAATGAATTCGCATATACTTTATGTACTTTTTTTTTTTTTTTTTTTTTTAATGCCATTGATATTGTTTGCATGTTGTTCTCCTATAGTCTATTTCAGACATCTAGGGGTATGAAGTGAATGAAATGCTACCGACGCCTAAACAAACCTACACACTTCTATGTATAGACACGGCTGGCTGAGGTGCTGGCTTATGCACATGAGAGAAACTTTCTTCCCTCTTCTTTGACGGCTGTACATTAGTGCTTGAACGCCATCCAGAACACTTTTCTTCGACACTGATCAGAATTCTTGGCTCGCCCTGCTCTTTCTTCAAACCTTCTATTTATGGAGCGCACCCCCTCGGAGCTATTGTACCCGTGCCACTGTGCTAATCAATCAGAGACCATGCAGTGTGTCAGTGTGCACGTCTCACTGTGTCTGCTGCTAGCTCGCGGAATCTGCTACTACCACTAAGCTGACGCCATTCCAATGATTACGACTTCTTAAAGCATCAAGCCTATTGCCAAACCGCCCTTGACGAAAAAATATGTTGTTAGCTAAGATAATATGCAGACCATTATTTTGGGCTGTAGGCCGGTGCCAGGCATTGGGATTATTGGGAGTTTCCAGGGAGTCGGCAGCTGCGCGCTTAGAGATAGACTGCACTCACACACGGAGCATCTCCACCGTTCTGCTGCCAGGGAGGGAGACAAGAAAGAGACAAGGCTGTACCTGCAGGCAACCATCAAGGTCTTTTAGCAGACACGCAGATAGGAAAGGAACTGTTTTATTCTAAGGCTGCTGTGTTTGCCTTGGCTGGCGAGTCCAGAATGATATCTCTGTATTTTTTATACAGAAGGATATCAGTCTGGTCACGACTCCCTCTGTCGCGCCTCAAGCCAAACTCCAAACATGACATTGCAATCCGATTTGTTTACTTCAGTGGCACACTTGAAACAAATGAGCTCATTTCGCTCGTCTCAGATTTAAGACAGGGTATTATGCAAAAATTGTGTTTTTTTAGCTTTCTACCATGTTATACCATTGTTCCCTCATCACAAACATGCATGTTTCAGTGTTTTAGCGATCTCTCCCAGGCCCTGTTCAAACCCCCCGAACGCTTAGCTGTAAGATCATGTCCAATGCTCAACCCACAAGCCTACGTCATCCATGCTCCCACACTCGAAAATTCTCCATAAATATACAAAAACAAAGCTACAAAACACAATAACTTACAGGCCTGATGCAATGTGCGGTAGTTTCCTGCACACTGATTGAGTTGTGATAGTGCTCTGGAGGAGGAGTGACAAAAACCAAACCGAATGCTAATATGTTGTTTTTGACAAATATAGCATTTTCAAGACAATAAAAGGTAACATGGTGTTCTAAATGTGTTATATGTTAGCAGCCCTCATAGAAGTAAAATACTCCCTCTTTAACCCTTTAAGGACTGAGCACATTATAGACCATTATAACTCGCCTAGATTTTGTTCTTTTTTTAGCCATAAAAATCATGTTAAAGGAAGTATCAGCATGTACTTTTGCCTTTTTTCACACAACTTCCTCTACTTTACATATCCATCCTTAGTTTTCCCTTTTAATGCATCAAATAACTGACTGGGAAGAATCCTGCGGCACCTGCGCTCTGATTGGTCATCTTCGAGGGACACTGAGCACATTACCATAATGACAGTAACATATTTAAAGAGCCCTGTGCCTCTGCTTTAAATTTACATGAGAGAACAATTAGTTGCGTAGTTACGGTAATGGAAAGTCTGCAACCACGAGTCTATCAGCAGCGATAGATCTGACTGTAGAGTTTAATGCTTCGCTCATTGATTCTGCAGAAATGTTTATCAGTCATGTGATATTTTTTCCCTTTCTTTTTTTTTCCCCACATATAGACGGGACCACGCATGTTCCTGATTGGCTGATCTGCCTGTCAATCACACCCGTTTGAACTCAGGGAGATGCAGCAGTGACCAGACTCACAACTTCGTAAGGTACTGGAGAAATTCGTTTTCTGGATCAGTATTATGAAGATTGGCAGATGCAGGCTAGACATAATAGTGGTGGTCCGTGGGGGTTATGTTCTATAATCCGCAATAGGCGAAATCCGTGAAGTAGACAGCTTTATTTTTTACAATTATTATATATGTTTCAAGGCTGTAAAACCCCTCACCACACACTTTATACACTTTTCTCAGACAGGCGTTAACATTTTCTCACATTTCTCTCTTGTTTAAACACTCTCAAGGTTCAAACCTTCATACATTATCTCCCTCTTCCTCGATGATCTTTAAATGTGTTGTTCATGTGCCTCTGCTCCAGCGGTATCCACAGAGGCGTCTCTCCGTGCACAGAAACGCTTTTAAGTTCAAAGCGTTTCTGAAATTTGTCGGTGCAGAACGTTTCATCGACATTGTGGGTTTTGTCAGGGAGAAAACTTGCAAATATACAGCACTTCAGAGTCACACTGCTGCGATCGAACTTTTATGTAAATTTGTCTGAACACATTCTGTACTGTACAGGAGACACGGCACAGAGGAGACTGATGGACAATGGTCTACAGTCCCTTAGCCAATCAGGACGCAGAACACAAAACGGGCACAAAATTGCACACAAAAAAAAAAAATCTGCGAAAAAGCAAGACTGCAAAAAGTGAACCACGATATAGCGAGGGACCACCGTAAACCATGTACGACAGGGTTGAGAATATGTGCTTAAAACATGAGGTTGTTAGATTTGTCATTCTGCGCAAGTGTTTGTAAGAATAGGCAAGTACAATATAAATCATTCACATATTCTGTCTAATAAAGTCTACGAACGACAAAAGCGCTAGAGAATGCTCTCCCTCCTTGCTTTAATCCCAATGGCGAGTCCTGACAGTCTAATAAATGAGTAAAAAAACATGATGAGAATGGGCCCCTGACCTGACAGAGTGCTGACATATGGGCACCTGCAGTAAAGCGGTCTGAAGTGTGGTAAATCAAAGGTCCCGCACTAAAGTGTCAGACTCCGCACACGGTTCACCAGGTTGGGTTTTATGAGATGAAGACGGCTAAAATTAGACTAGAACCGTGCATATAAAATTTTCAGAGTGTGGTGGAAATATCATGTAACTTTCACGTTTTGGGCATCTATTATTGAATGCATGTGTCAAAAATAATGTTCTCCCAAAATTTCAGGAAATAAAGTTTTGTCTCCTTGGAGCACGGAGCGATCATATTACTAGAATTCTAATAGGAAATTTCTGTGATGTAGCTTTAGCAGATATAAGACACCGCTGTTTTATTCCTTTGCACATTGTTTCATATTGTGATTTTCTTGACAGTTTCATACATTATTCATTGACCCTCCACACTTGATGGTAGCTCCTACTGTAACTGCGCCTACCCAGGGACTTAATCAATACATGCCAGCGCTCACACATGTACACGCGGAAGTGGGTGAAGTATCTTGCCCAAGGACACAACAATCTAACCTTCTGATTTTAAAGTATATTTTGTGAAATGTTTTTAACAGTAACTTTTGAGAACAGTTTGTCATTGTTCGATTCTGTCCACAGTGCTAGCAATAAGCTTGAAAAGGTATTGGTGGCAGTAGTTTGCTCATGAATGGAAAGGTTGATGGTTTGATTCCTGCTGTTATGTCCTTGGGCAAGTCACAATCGAGTTTGCTTTATTTATTTATTTATTTTTTTACTTCTGTCAATCTGTATATTCATGATAGATATACAATTTGTGTCCGCTCAGTTCCTTTATTTTCATTCATATTTTCATTTTCTCATTTTACTTTTCATATTGTTTATATTATTTTATTTACTAGTATTATTATTATTAGCATTATTATTATTACATTGTATTATTTATATATGTTTATTTTGTAATTATTTGTAAAAAAAAAAAAAAAAGTTTGCTTTAAATTTCAAAAACCAAATGTCTAAAATCAATTTCCTGATAAAGGCCTAGTTACCGAAACATTGCTGCTTTACTCTAAATAAAGCTCACTTTTTGACGAGCATTATGCACGCCCTCTCCATCGCACATGCCTTCAGAAAAACGATGAGCGAGGGATCGTCTTTATCTTAAAAACAGAGATCAAAATGCCCCAAAATGGTTGGACGGGCTAATGAGACAATCGGAGGAAGGATTTCACTCAGAACTGTAAAATAACTTGTTTTTGTCTCTGTGGAAATTAACAAAACAACTTACTGGTGTAATCTTGCTAACCTCTATGGAAGGTTTACCCCAGTTTACCCTTTAATAAAAAAATATCAAATCTGTTCCTGTTTTGTTTCCCATGACGACAACGATGTCAAAAAGTGGAAAGACAAACAGCAGATGAGCCCACTCTGCACCAGGGGCTCTCCACGGCTTGGACTATGTCTGGAAGACTAGCACAACAGATGCACTGCAAACCACCTGGCCGTCGCATCCCACCAAATACAACATTTAATCACTGACCAGTTGGCTCAGCGCGAGGGGCAAAGACCGGAAGAATCAACAAGCAAATGACAAAATGCATCAACGGAACACAAAATGACGTGAGATTTCAAATCGTAGGCCTATATGTGAACGAGGAACGCCGGACTCATCCATCAAGGTCAGTGTCTTCAACTGACCATTATGGGATTGAAATTCAGCGTAATGTAGTGCTAAGTGGAAAAAAGCAGAACAGGTGATGGGTTTGGTCTTCCAGAGTGACAGGCACCAATGAAATTCTCTTAAATACATTCCAACTGTAATATCAGATGAGTTTCAATCACTTTAAACTGTCAGTAACCTTGCACCTGCAGCAGCAACAGCAAGTTCAACAGTGTACAGTTGTAATGGGCAGACCAGTATTTTTCTTTTTTTTTTTTTTTTTTTTTTTCAAGTCGCCTCAAACTCTCTTTTTGTTGTTGTTGAAAAGAATCCGTGGCACAGCATGTACTAACTGAATCACACAAAACGTGGCAACTTTTGGTTCTGGGTTCTGTAAATGTGGAATTGCTGATTCTTTTTTTGGTGCAGAAGTTTGATCAGGTACATTTTTCATTCAAAGCCATATGACTCAGTTTTTTTTTTAGGTTTTTTTTTTTATTCAAGGCATATCTGTGAATACCTCAAAGGGCTAAACAACTGAGTTAGGTCAAGCAGAACCTCCACTTCTTGAGCATGAGTAATCGTACATATAGGTAGTCTCCAAGCAGAATTCATATCTTTCCTCTTCTTGAGCATGAGCGCTCTCGTATCTGAGGTGGTCTTTTGCTCCCTTTCATATCTTTTAACGTCAGACCAGTTCTATGTAACTTTTGAGGCATTTCTTTTCTTTTTGACTCATTAAAAGCCAAAACTTTTGTGTCCTTTCTGTGAGTGGACTTGCATCTCCACAGACCTGACTCTTCTTTGGCCTGGATGACGACTTCCTTCTGCTTGTTTCCACTGAAATGTTCGTTTAGCTACACTATTGCACAGTTTGGCAGGAGAATATTTTGAAGTATAATTTTATCTTTTGATTTCCGTGGAATTATTCAGATGATGTGCTGCCTCCAGAAAGTTAAATTGGAACTGGAAAACGCTGAGTAAAAATATATAACATGGGAAACATTGGAAAGATTGACAACTGACAAAAGCCTCTGCAGAAGTAAATGATGCCCCGGGTGTTTTGACGTGACCAGCTACAGTTTATGCTGGTTAAGATTGTGAAACAAGCTGGCTGGTCATAATGTTCTGGCATATTGGTGTAAATAGAGCGGATCAAAATCCAGCTGAAGAAAAAAAAATATGTAAAAACAAGCTTAAGAATAACCAACCAAGTCGTTTCTGTTTAAACAACCCTAGCCAACCCCATTTTATGCAATTCTTTTAGATTTGAGAGTAACAAGATTTGGAAGATATAGTTTGACAGACAAAACCAGAGTATGATAAAGGGGGAATAGCTGGGGACCAAGTGGAGCTGTCACAGAGCTAAATCCTGCCCAGCACATGGAGGAAAATGCTTTGACGGGGAGTTTGCCGGCCGCATTGGAGCAGATTATTTTTGTGGAGCTCAGTGACAGCATGCTTATAACTGTGTTTAGCTGATTAAGCAACTTCCACAGAGGGACCAGACCAGCTGGGATTTGGGAGCTTCAAGGCTGAAAGTGACCACTATTTTGTCACTGGAGCCAGTCACTGCGGGGTAGTGGTAATAGGATAGGTTTTGACTCAAGGAATATCCAAAATGTGCAATAGTGGGAAAAACTGTGATCTATAAACTGCTAAGAATGTTTGTTTTTTTGGCACATAACCAAATAGCAGTGCTGTTTAAGGTCAGTCAAGCAACGTATAGCATTGCATGAGGTCACTTCACATGGTTTTAAAGGTTCACTGTGCAGCTTTTCTAGTGATATCTACCAACTGCTTGTCTCCATGAGAATTTTGTTGCTTTGCCTGGGATGGTTCCACAGTATCCCATTACGGTCATACATTACATTATCTCCATGGAGACAATAAGAAGCTCTGGAAGCAATTCTTTTTTGAAAGCATGTTCTTTTTGTTTGTTTCATGCTAACAGAGAAGGTATAGAGCTTTGTCCCAGTCTGCTTCATATGGATAGGCCCAGTAATTAGTGATATTCACCAATGAACTGGTCAAAACATTATCATTTTGACCATTAAAAGCCACATTCTGACCCATCCTCCTGCTCAGTTTCAAACTACGGGGCTGTTCTGATGTCATGTGATCGCAACCTATTCGATTTTATACACCACACGCCGCCCAGGTTAGGCCATCACACGTGTACAAAATGCTCACTTGTCTCGCTTTGATTAATTTGCTTTGACAAATTAAAGACATGCACATTAATGAGTACTAATATCCATTCAAAAAACGCAGCACTTATCCAACCAATTTGTGCAGCAACGTGTGGAAGCCAGTGTGTGTATGTGCGCGCGTTTTCACTAATGTTAGTCAAATGAGGCCAATGCAATCAAGCCTGACAGATTTAGAGCATGTTAGCGCCCTGTTTGTCGCTGGCTCTACCTGCCACTCAGCCGACAACAGAACTGCAACAGGAGAGAAGCACTTTGTCATCCGGCTTTTCAGTACCTCTCTGCTACCTGGGAAAAGGAAGCTGTCTGGGCCCCCTGCAGCTTAAATGGCTTGTGATTACTACACCCACACACAAGCGAGCTAATAGTTCCATAGTTTCAGCTAATTGCTTATAATTGCAAACCCAAAACTTGATATAGCTGAAGTCTGAGGTCTTAATCATAGGTTTGCTCCATTGGAATAATAATAAAGAAGGATGGGTTTTATTATATGGTTTGTGTAGTGTGCAGAGCGCTACTAAAGGATTTCATTAGGGACGCTTGGACCCTTTTGACTACTTAGGAAGTGGAGTATTGGATTTTAATTGAATGAGCTGGAAATATACATTTAGAAGTTTATATTAAAGGGCCTACCTGATTTTTTTTCCACATTTTTAAGTTGAGCAAAATGTGTCTGCCCCCAGTACAGACATTTATTTATTTTATATTAGCAGCTCTGGCGGTTAAAATAAGTCCGCCATGTACTGTCTGTAATTATAAAGCTTTTTTTTTTTTCGTTTTTTGTCCAAGAATCAGGAAGTATGCCGTTAGGGTGCTAGTTGTTGTTAGTGTTGCAGTGAAGGCAAACTCTCAGAAGCGCTTGCAAATAGTTTAAAAAGAACTAGCTGAAGGAACCTCATCGGAGTAAAACAAAATCAACATTACACTATATTCTTGTTCACATTGACATCCAAGCTCTTTTGTCGCCACACACAGTATTACCATCCTTGCATTTCTAATTCTGCCACATAATCACCTGCAACAGGATTAGTTCGGGGGCTCGGGGTTTGTCACCAGGGCTGTGAGGGGGCTGCCAAAGACCCCAGCTGGCCATCTCTGATATTTGGACCAGGTATGGCCAATCTAACCCCCTTCCTCCCCAGAGAACTTCAGGGTGCCATCTTGTTTATGCATCATGTCACTCCTCTCCATACCATACGGTGCTCTGACCATTTTAGCACCATCTTGTACGTTTGGCTCATCTTACAAACGACATTTGCTTTCTCATATATTTAGTATTAAACTATCAAATTGAAAGATCATTAGTTTACAACTTGTTCATTATGACCTGTATATAGATCTAAAACGACTTAATAACAGACATAAGTGTGCAAGTAAGCTACAGAACTGACAGGCCCATCCTCTTCATGGTGGTATTTCATTGTAGCAGTGAAAACGTGAATAATAACACTGTTACAACACATTTACAAGCTCATAAACTTAACATTGTATGTGATTTTAAAATAAGCCGAGGTTGTAGAAATCAATGTTAGCCCATTTAGACATGTTTTTGTAACATGCTTGAAACATAGACTGTATGTATAAATGGACGTCACTAACCTGTTTGCTGCTTTTTATTGAAAAACTTGTTTTAATTTTAGTCTTTAAATTGTGGTATTGACCTGCTCTGCATGACCCTGGCGTTTTAATTTCACTATTGTGTGCGTAATTCAAGATATTAACATTTATAACAGGCGGTTCCTTTCTCGAGGTTGCTCCCCCTAGCGTTAGCAACAGGTTTGATTGACAGCGTTACTAAGCACCTGCTCCCTGCTAAGCTAGCTGTGCAGGCTGGAAGAGGCTTTACCTTCAACAGCCTCCCTCTGGATTGGCTCATTGGTTGCAATGATACTCGTGGTTGGATTACCAAATATAATGACTCAGCTCCAAATTCGTCCCTATACCCGCTAGCCTCGACAAGCTTCATTTGATTTGAGCCGAACGACTCTTTATACAGTCTATGGTCCGAAATCACTAGTGTATCTCTCGCTTTTGCTGAGAAAATGTGTAGGATGTAATATACGTGCTAAATGGCCATTATATAAATCATATTGCCATTAATTCACAGCTCAGCAGAAGCTCAGTCTTGGCCGTCTGAAACGTGTTTGTGGAGGAAGCATTATGTTCTGCTGTTGTGTCCTTGAGCAAAATCAGCTTATAAATATGTATTTTCTAGATGAATGCAATACTGTTGATCACTTTTCTTGTAATATGTGGTAACCTTGGGTCAAGCTCATAGGTCAGACACACGGCACTGTCTGAATACTCTATTGATTGCTTAATGCTTCCAATTAATCACCAGTTGTCCTTTGATTACAGGGTTATGTCGTCAGTTATATAAATCCTTGTGCAATAGCAAATATTTGGATTGATACTAATGTGCTTGGCTCAGTCTGTGGAAAGGGCTCCTCAAAGAAAAGACGTAATAAGTAAATGCTTTTACTTTTATGTAGAATGAAATGTCAGTTTAATACCTCAAAAGCAATTATTTTGTTACAATACCAATTTATCAGTAATGTAAACATTTCCGTACTGAAGTTAAACACATTTTACTCATGAGGTGAAATACATTATTGAAACATTGTTATTGACGTGCCACTTGTAACTTTTCATCTTTTCAACAAGACACATATATAATTACCTGCAGTGTTGTAATATTATATTTTTTTATGATACTGTTCTTGAGCTTATATTGGTTTAACTCTTTCCAGTGTTGGATTTATTGCTATACCACAAGTAGACATTTTAAAAAACAGACTTGAGAACATTCTTCACTGAATCACTGTTTCAAATACCAACAAAAGTATTTAGTCTAAACCCCCCGACACTATTATACGAATGATATACATTACCCACACCGGCACAGCTTTAAACCTTTGAAGTTAAAGCGTGTCTCTATACTTTTCATAGGACAAGGCGAGACCAGATCCTGTGTCCGAGTTCCCAGAAGGCTTAGCTGGGATCAGGAGGGGGAATACTCCAGGCACCAGGCGGCCATCTTAATTGTCGGTTTTAAGAGCGTAGACAAAGCTCCCATTATGGCTCCTGACGTGGTGGAAGGTGCAGTATGTAACTTCCCAGAGGTCCCCCATCACCCGCAACAGCTCGCAAATGGAAGTTGGGCATAACGTTTATTGTATGTTATGTATTTTTTGTGCTTACTTTTGTGTTAGTGTTAAAAAATCACTATAACCAAAGACTGAAAAACGTCTGAGGATATGTGCTTTTCTTCAGCATAACTTTCCCCATTGCAAATATAGTAAAAATCAAATACCCAGATGACTGCACATTCCCATTACTATGCCCCACAGCACCGAGCTCACACCGATCGACGTTATAAACTGCCGAGGTTAAAGGTCACACTTGTATATTATTGTACTGCGGTGGGCTTTCTAAAACTTTTAAAACATTTCTCAAAACATAACTATTTAATGTTTTCGCATTTAGCAAATACCACTATATTTAAACGTTTAAAAAAGACCATGTGCACAACTTTCTATGTTAACAACTACCTCCAGGCTTAAAAGATTTTACGCTGGACTTTCAGTTTTAAAAAGATGTTACTGGATTTGAGTATGTCGAAAATTAAAGAGTATATAACAGGTTAGACTAGTTTCATTTCATTATATTAAAGGTTTTATTTTTATCATCCATCCATCCATTTTCTTCCGCTTATCGGGGCTGGGTCGCGGAGGCAGCAGTCTAAGCAGGGACTCCCAGACTTCCCTCACCCCAGACACGTCCTCCAGCTCCTCCATTTTTTTTCACTTTGAGTTTTCCTTTACTTCCTGTTTGGACATGTCCCACAGACGTCACATATGTAGAGGTCATTTCATAACTGTTACCTAGCAACCATAATGTAAGCAAGGGCCATATAACTTGTCTAAATTACACAATAGTTATGATTAGATTAATAAAAATCTGTTATTTTAGCTTTTTTTTGTGAAATAAAAGTTTAAACTGTCAGAAATATGCCTTCATTGTGCGTAAATTGTCCCTGCATTTTGGATCCAATTCACTTTACATTGAAAAATCATTGAAAAAAGTCATCCCTTTCTCTGCGCTGAGCCTGCTGCCGTGAACCTCATCATTTTGGTCATAAAATATTTGTAATAACCCGCTCTACATGATCCTGCTATTTTTATTTCACTATTGTGTCCATAAATCAAGATATGAACTGATAACAGACAAACCAGGTGCCTTCTTTTCCCTGAAATTCCTGACGTTTGATCAGTTTGACAGCGCCGCCAAGCACCCTCTGTGCTAAACTAGTGGTGCGGGCGGGAAGGGGCGTTACCTTCAACAGACTCGCTCCAGATTGGCTCTTCGGTTGCTATGATACTCGCGATCAGTCAAACCAATCAAACTTCAGGGACAAATATGGAACTCGGCTCTAAATTAGCCTCATAACCTCTAGACTCGATGAGCTTCATTTGACTGGAAGCTGTGGGTGACGTCAGACTCACTTATTCCACTTCTTTATACCGTCTATGATACTAACCCACCGAAACAAAGGAATAATTTTTAAAAAACATGGAAACCCGTCGTATGCACTTTAGAGGCACATGGAATAAAACAGAACGCACAGACACACCAACATTGTCCGCGGAGGCAAAGAGGAGGAAACAAATATTCACTGTGTCGTCGCGTAATTTCTCTTCAAATGATGTGCCTGGCCCGTCTCCCATACAAATGAATGCCAGCGACTAAAGCTCTTTGCAGCAGCTAGCTCCATTTCTCAAGGTTCTAGTATGAATGCAAGAAAAAGTGTCCTCACCTTGTCCACGCACTGGCTCAAAAAGCATGTTTACTGTTAGTTTATTTGCTAGTTGTCATTCAATCTTAACATGTAATGGGTGCAGCTTTAAAAAGACGATTATGCGTGTAAAAAGATCTGGCTTTTAGTGATCAAAGAAGGAGGCAAGAAAGCAGGGTCTAGTGTAAGACGAATTTTTCTTTTCAAATTTATTCAAGGACAAAAAAAAAAATTGCAATTAAAAATCGTAAATCAAAGCCCATGTATCAGATTTTTTAAATATTTGAGCAAATTGATCTTGCCTCAGTACAGATATATTTTTGAGGTCCACTGCATGCTGTCAGATACTAATTAGAAAGTGTTTTATTGTGTGTTTTAGTCAGGAAGTGTGTGTTAGCATGCTGGTTGTTATTTGTTTTACCGTCGTGGCAAAAGTCCACACTGACAGTTGTGAAAAGCACTTGAAAACTCATCAAGGTGACTAATTAGAATGTTCAGAATGGATAAAGTAAATGAGGAATCGCTTTGAACCACTGCAAGCTGTTTTAAAAAGTAATTCTGTTTTTTCAAAAAATCAGGTACAGTGCCTTTAAAGGAAATAAATAGTACTTTATATTTCCTAATTCCCACTTTTTTGTCCAGTCTAGAATCTTAGTAAGCCTATTTCATGACCTTAAAACATGTATAACGAGTTGTATCTAAACACGCTGAAAGCATCACAGCAGAGTCAGACATATGTACATCGATCGGAGGTCAGGCGTAAAAGAGGGAGATTCTAACACCTTCCATCCTGGTAATCTCTGCATGCTTATCTGTGCGGAAACAGTGGGCGAGCGAGGAGGGTGCCCCGCTGTTTCATCCCGATCCAGAGAGAGAGAGGAAAGAGGGAGAGAGAGGGGGAGGAGTGACAAAGAGAGTAACAGCAGAGACAAAAAAGAGTTAGAGAGAGAGGCGGGGGAGACAGAGAATTAGAGAGAGAGAAGAAGTCAGAGAAGGGGAACGAGAGCGAGAGAGATGTGAGAGAGAGAGGGGGAGAGACAGAGAATTAGAGAGAGAGAAAGAGTCAGAGAAGGGGAACGAGAGAGAGACGTGAGAGAGAGGGGGAGAGACAGAGAATTGGAGAGAGAGAAAGAGTCAGAGAAGGGGAACGAGAGAGAGACGTGAGAGAGAGGGGGAGAGACAGAGAATTAGAGAGAGAGAAAGAGAGAGAGAGAAGTAGGCAGAAAAAAACAGAGTGCAGAGACAGAAAGACAGATACAGAGAGGGAGACCTAAAGAGACAGTGAGAGAATAAAAGAGTCAGAGAGACAGAATGAGATACAGAGAGTGAGAATCAGAGAGAGAGAGAGAGCGCAAAAAGCAGGCAGAAAAAAACAGAGTGCCAGACAGAAAGACATACAAAGAGGAAGAATAAGAGAGAAAGAGAGAGAGAGAGTGAGTGAAAGTCAGAGAGAGAGACAAAATGAGAGAGAGAGAGAGCAGGCAGAAAAAAACAGAGTGCCAGACAGACAGATACAGAGAGGTAGAATGAGAGCGAAAGAGAGCGAGAGAGACAGTCAGAAAGAGAGACCGAATAAGAGAGAGAGAGAGATAATGAAAGAATCAAAAAGACAGAAAGAGAGACAGAGATACAGAGAGCGAGAATGCGAGAGAGAAGCAGGTACAAAAAAAACAGAGTGCCAGACAGAAAGACAGATACAGCGCGGGAGAGAGAGAACGAGAGAGACAGAAAGAGAGAGATAGTGACAGAGAGTGGACACAGGTGGAGCCGCGTGATCACCAACACCACACAGTCTGGCCCCGGCGTCAGGGCCCGGATTTGTCCAAGGCTCCAAATGCCAGCCAAATGCCTCTGTGCTCTCCCCGATCCCACTCCCACTCAGAACAATGTGAGGGGCCGCAGAGGCAGGGCGGAGAGGGGAGCTAATATTGAGCAGGCAGGCCAGACAAATAAGAGGAAAGTGTACTTAGCCACCTGTGGACCAGCTGGAGAAGAGCGGGCGCTGGGATGGCAGGGGCCCCTCGGTGATTTGGCCAGATGAACAAAATGAAAGGAAACAACAGAAGAACTGGACAGGAGAAAATTATACTGACTCTATTTATCTGAATATCTAATCAACTGCTGTACCAAACTTCAAGGCATCTGTGGCACGGGTAGAGAGGACGCTGCATGTTCATAACCACGGCTTAAATTATAACAAATAAAGAATGATTCAGGCTTAGTCAGTAATTAAGGAGTTAGATTTAGGGTATTCATCTGCAGTCCGACTTCTTCAGGAAAGTATCCCGGGTGCGTGAGAGTAAAAAGGTCCCCTCGTCCCGGTTTAAAGTCCCATGGGCACGTTTCTGTATTTCCATTGCCTTCTTAATCCAGCGACGATGTTTGTTTGTTGTCCTCTGTCCCAATGATATTTGCTCCATCCCGGTCCATGATGTCGTTCTCTGACACACCTGGGATACTGTCTGAAGGTGGCGCTACGTACCTTAGTCTGGATCTATTGAAAATAAGATGAGACGAGATGAACCTCTTTGGACCAATAAGTAGGGAATCGAGACAATACACTTTTGCGTTTATATATTTTAAAGTAATACTTGGTCAGAGACTGCAGAGAAGAACAAAAATGTGTAATCCAGGTTGCATAACGTGACAAACCTAATGGCAGTTTGAGCTATATGAGAGCCCATCATTTGCTTGTCTCTATGCAGATGTTATAGTTTTGCTTGGAATATTCCATGATATTCAATAAAGTAGTCTGTCTCCATCCGTATCACAGTCAAAATGAGTCGGCTACAGATTTTCCATAGAATTTTGAGCAACAAAATAGCCTGTAAAATGAATAACTGTACGATAGATATGTTAAATGCCGCACAAGGCAAAACGGTAACGCTTCTACGGCGACAAGCTGGTACCGGACCCCCACCAAATGTATATAGTTCATTTTTAAGTTAATGGCGTACATATACTTAAGTGTTAGCTGCAAGAGAGACACTAGATTCACTCTGCGCTAATTAAGGTAGGTTATAATAAACAACTTTGCTCTGTTTATACATTGGTAGAAAGTTGGCAGAGGGAGTTCTTTTAGTTTGCGCCATTAGAGGATATTTAACACAACAATGAAGAATAAATATTTAGTTTTAGTGTGTACTTGCGGCCGCAGTAGTAAATACATTATATTAAAATATTAACACAAGGCAATAAATCAGCAGCTCTGATTAACTTCCCGCACAAGTCCGACGGGCCCTGGGCTATCCAAGTGTAAAATTAGCACCAGTCTGGGGTCCTTCGGCACACTGTAGCAGCCCGCCTCTCCCCTCTGTGCACCCTCTAATGCTGATTTAAGGCGGTATGCTTCAAATTAAACCCTTGTTGAATTAATCTGCTGTGTGAATCCCCCTTGACTCAGATCTTTGGGGAATCTTTGGGGTAGAAGCAAATATGTATTTTGTTCTGCATCCTTAAAAGGGCACGTACCCGGTTTTTCACATGGATTTGATAAAATACGTCTTGCCCTTGTACAGATATAATGTATAAACAGCTTTGTCTGCATCTGATTATAAAGCGTTGTATTGTTAGACATCCAGGAAGTGCGAGTTAGCATGCTAGCTTTACTGTCGCAGCAAATTTCCACCTGGTCTAACTGCTTATATACTCATCGTGGTGAATAATTAGGATGTTCGGGATGCATAAGGGAAGTGAGGAATAACTTTGGACAACTGCAAACCATAGACAGAAAAAATCAGGTACAGCAACTTAAACTAACAATCTGTACACACTGAACGGAGCCACTGGCAGCATGGGAGAACATAATGTAAAGTAATGTACAAGCACCAGCTCATTTTTATTGCAAAACCAAAACACGTTGTGATGCATCCGGAGGTTTTGACCTCTGCTGTTGATGGAGGAGGCAGTCAAAAGTTTCTCATTGTACAAGTTTGCTAGTAAAAAAATGTACCTTCAAGCCTCGGCTATCTCCAGCTCTCAAGGTCCAGGGCTCTACGGGGAAGTGCATGAGAAGAAAGAGCCGGTAATAAAGATCTGTCGGTGGTTAAGCTCATTTCCACATGTTTGGATGTAGTATTTTTATTTGAATGAGTGATAAAAGTCATACTCAAGTAAAACTGCTGTAAGATGTTGAAGTGGCTGTATTCAGCTATTACTAAAAGGGTGTGTACTATGTAATTTTTCGTATGGTACAACTGCTGCTACCCCGTGGAGATGTTTTGCGTCACCTGGAATGTTCCACGGTATGGCATTAAAGTGTTCTATCTTCACTGAGACAAGTAATGCCACCAGGCCATGTTATAGATCAGATCTGTGGAGAGGCAAACCAGCTCACAGTAAGGATGCATGTTTTACGAGATATTTTTGAGCAAGAAAACTACCAGTAATCTAATAAATGCAAAATAGGCCAGTTTAATGCCATGTCGTGGAATATTTCAGGCAAAGCAAAAATATATCTATGAAAACAAGCAGGTGGTGGGCCCGCCCCAGAAAATGTATATCATTTCTGAGCACATTGTCATCCTTGAAGCTTCTCCATGTTTTACGTCCACACTCCTTCAACAAACTTTTTGTGGTTATGTTTCAGTTTTCCTATCATCGCTAAAAGCTTATTATTAATAATACAGCTCCACCTACTTTGAAAAAATGTATTAAACTTTCTTCCGAACGAACTACCCAATCCACTCGTGAATCGAAAAGGCATAGGTCCAAGAAGAGCCTTTTCATTTCAAACCATCAGACTGAGGAATCAGCTTTATAACATAGATCAGAAAATAACGTAATATTGGTCCTTGAAGCAGGAAATACCAAGACTAAGATAATTCATGTTTTGTTATGTGAGATTTCTATTGACTTAATCACCAATAACGCAGCCACAATAACCTCTACATTATTTAATTAAGTGCTGGAAATGGACTAGCATTTTCCTCAAGTCCATACCTCCACTGATCAGTATTAATCTCATCAATTAGAGTATCATTTGACGGGCCAAAGGCTACACAAATCTTAGACCAACTAAGCTCCGTAATACCTGCTGTGAATTCTAATGACGACTGATAAATATGTGTGTGGAATACATCATTTATACATCTGAACTGAACGGAAGAAACGCAATTGTGCTGTTGCTAATTATGCCGTTTCTGAGATAGAGGTGTGCCCCCCGAGAGGTGACTTTCCACAGCCATGGTGCGTTCTCCTCTGAACCATCAGCTCCTCGTACGAGCGGTGAGAATGTGATTGCATTGTGCTTCATATTCTGCAGTTCATTAACCTACACTTGAACGGTCCCTTGACAGTTGATCTAATAGAGAGGACATCGCGCTCTGTCCCCTCTGCTCCAATAACTAAAGAGTAAAGATAATTAGGGCCCAGTTAACAGGAGCAGATGCAAATTCTCCTTCCCATGCTATACTTCAATTATAAATGGATCCCAGTGGGCTTAACATTCTAGGGAATAGTGGGCCATCTGAGCGCATTCCCTCTCCTTATATTGGTTGACATTTCCGCATAAGGCAGGTGTAATCCTTTGGTTATTGCGTGTCAATAACCACACCTCCGCTGGAATCCTTCATTTAGTTCACACTTAGAGCCGCGTGGGGGAACGTTGGCCCTTCTAATAAGGCGAGAAGTAGAAAAGAATATAACAACGCCGATGCATAATGGATTAGACTGGGTTTGCAAGCGGAATTCCAAGCAGGTTCCTCGGAGCACGGAGGCCACCTGAGCAGAGACGCAACAGAGCTGTGAGGTGCAGGGAATAGAAGGCACAGGTGAGGGGCCAGTCGGCTCTGTCCGATACACTCCTGATATAGATAAATGAAGCATGCTAATGTGCTTCCACAGGGCACGCACCATGAAAAGTATAGGATAATCAGGCTCTGCTTTATAGTGTAGCAGAGGGGGGTAATGGGACCTAAATGAGACTGATTACACCGTGCAGCCACAAAATAGAAATGGATAAAAATGGATAGCCCAGTGAAAACGTTTCAGGCAGGTGAGGGAAAAACTAAAAGTTCAGATTTTTAGTTTAGTTTGTTTCATTATTTATTCATTTTTGTTACGAAATGTTAACAGGCAAGGGGGCCATGTTCACATGAATGGTTAATAATTGCGAATACAAAGTTAGGTGGCCACTTCAAATCTTTGTAAAAAATACTGAATGAATGAAGAGTCCAATGAAGATTTGTCGACTGGAATAACAATCGGTGCCGAGAACCCAGAAAACCAGCACACCTAACAAAAGTATTTTCTTTAATTCATGTGGCATCTATAAAAAAAAGGAGTCTAGGGTATAAATGGCTGAAAAGCACAACCGTATCCAAAGTGCATAATGCCATTATATTGTATTAAAGAAAGCAACTAAACATGACCTACATTTTGCAAATAAAAACACTTCTCACAACCTGTTTGCATATATGCACTCGGGGAAAAGTTGTGCACAAAAAAACAAATGTGCTTTTAAAAACAAACTCCCATTTAAAATGTCCAAACAAAGTCAACGATGTTCCTTACAGTCGTACTTTTTTGTTCAAGCTGTACCAGTACTTCAACATGCTTGTACTTTGACACAAGTCTTTGTTCTGCTCTTAAAACCTGACTCCACTCCGGCATAATTTATGCTGGCTAAAGTGGTGCCACAATGGGGGTGTCCAAAAGTGGAAAAACTTCTTAGGCAGTGTCAGAAGATTAGTATTCTGAATGACCCTGGCCAAGATGTTCACATAAATACGCAGATGTTGAATGGGTGGAGGATGTCAGAGTGAAAAGTTACCCCAGCCGGTGCCAAGACACACACGGCCGCAGGTACAGCCCTCGCCCAGCGCCCTGGCACAAGCCAACACCGACTTGGCACCGCGGCTAGCGAACAGATGCTAATCCAGGACAGATAATTACATCAGCGAGCGAGCAGACATTTTTCCACTTAATTTCCATCTTTTAAGAGCGCCGTGCTTCCCGGGAGGCGTGTGTAGGGGAATTGAACCCCAGACCCGCAGCCTGGAGTATCCCATGGTGAGGGGAGGCAGCGCTACCTTATAGGCACAGCAGGGAGTCTGTCGGTGTCACTTTGGCAGATGCGCGGTTGTTGCCGTGTGGGTCTCTGAACAAGGGGAGGTAAATTACCAAATCAATTTCTTTTGTTTGCAGTGTCTTCACAGTCCTCAGGGTAATAATACAAGAACTGCCACAATCATTTAAGTAATAAGGCAAGATGTGTAGGGTCCCTTTTTTGGTATAATGTCTGTTCCCATGTTGCTTGGCAGACTCCAGTTAATTATCTTTTGCTAAATTGTTGGGGCAAAGACTGAACCAGTGTCGGTACAGGAGGTTTGGAAAGTGCAAGAGGAAGCCATTTTGCCACAAGATTTTTAGTGTTGGTAGCTTACGAAAAGTCACATTTTATACAAACATTTACTCTGGACTAAAAGTGTTCTTCAATTAGTTGTGTAATACTTTGCCAAAGGAACTCGTAAATAATGCATTTTCCTCGCCTGGGTTCCAGAAAACACACTTCTCCAATAGTCTGGCAGATGCACCAGTGACCAGACTCCATCTTTGTAGAGTTCAGATCCAAATATGGCTGCTTACAAGAAAAGAAAGAAAAAAAAATCATCTGCGACTGAAAAACATTGAGTATTTTTGAGGGAAGCAAAACTCTTAATGTGAGGTGAAAGATACTTGAGTTTGTACAAAGTGATATGAACAACGCGCTTCTATTTTTCACATGCATCACTAAGAAATAAACTAATCAGATCGCACCATCATCTTGGCTCGAGGCACAACGGAGGGAGTTGTGATCTCCCCCTGTATAAAAAATACAGAGCGAGATCATTCTGGACTTGCCTGGCAACCATTTCTCCAAACCTCCTCACAGTTATTTCACATTTTAAATTACCCTCAACTAAATAATTTGGATTGTGCTGGAATAACTTAGTATAGGCACTGATAAAATAATAATGATCTTAGTCTTATATAAGCATGCCACGATATAATTATGTACCTAATAGGTTTCACACCGTCTGAATTTTTGAGCTGTTAAATGTTTAAAAAGGTGTAAAACAACCTCTTTTTCAGACCATAGATATAATCACTCCCTATTGTTTTAATTGCAATAAATATTAAATATGCACATCTATTTATTGGATTGGGGCCTATTTCCCCTCTGCAGCGTTAAGTTTCGGCGCAGTTTGCTCCATAGAAGTCTAAAAAGAGAAACATTTGATTTGGAGTTGGGGCTAATGCAATCTGCAGTTGATGATATCCATCTCTGCATGTCCCACTTATTACCTGTGTGTTCCCAGCAGTCAGGTGCAATGGCGCTATGGCAAATAACTTTATTGCACTCCACTTCGCCGACAAATGATTCTTCATTATTGTCCGATCTGGAAACAGGTAAGTAGGTTAGACGAGAGCTGAACTATTTATCAGACGCTCTTAGTTGCAATTTAGCATCCCATACATCCACAAGGCGCTGAGGGTTGAGCTCTGGGACAATAGTTCTTGCTCTCCCTGTCCGGGTCGCAATAATAAATCTCTCTGTAAATTAAGTTAGCATGTTCGGCTACATTGCTTAATGAGCTGAGCTAGTAAACAATGTTGAGGGGCCCTGCGCGGTTGATTGATTGGTGACAGGGTTTTTACGGCTTTCACCGGTGGACTCAAAGGACACCATCACCTGCTCCTCACAAACATGCATTTAGCTCTCCCAGTGCTCTATAAAACCCAGGGGAGTGAGAGCTGCTCAGACCTCTTGTGTGTAGGGGCGGCGGTGCGCTCGCTTGTGTGGGTGTATGTTGGTAAGTTAAAAGGAAGGGCACAGGACTGCATTAGGGAAATTTACAGTCCATAAGACATTAGATAATTCATGGTGTGGAACGGCGCGGTAAATAAAAGCACTAGTGTGGGTAAATAGTGCCCAGCAATGAGTGTCAGACGCACAAAAGACCTTCCAAAGACCTTCTCTGTGCTGACAAAGGGAGTATGGGCTCATAAGTCCTGTTCCAACACCTGTCCAAGGGTTTAAGGGCCTGCTACTCAAGAGTTCGGAGCTTTGGAATGATTTCAAACCAATATTTGAATGTAGAATGCCATTGCAAAGGCTTATTCACTGCAGTTGATACAAATTTGAAGGCATATACTGAAACCAGGGAGTTGCCAGTTCTGGTAAGTATCTCACGTGAGAATGTGCCTCCTGTCATCATGTCCCTGGGAAATACTGGGAATTACCCATTCTGGCCTTGGCAACCAATTCTGCAGATTGAACTACCAGTTTTTGAATTAATGGATAAAAATCTGTATCAACTAAGCTCCTCTCACCTGACTTATTAATTACAATTCAAGGTCTCTAGTCAATTTTTGTTTTCTCTTTTTTTTTTTTTTTTTTTTTTCCTGGAGGCAACATTACAACCTTTTGAATAGTCAAAAGTTAAAGTAAACTGCTTGGCTCCATCTTAATCCTGGCCACTATAAATGTCATGTACTACTGAGGAGTTAGCATACTTACGTGCCATCTTTAAACAGCTACACTAATTAAGTGTCATGCCGTACTATCAGCCCTGCTGCTCAGAGACCCACCGGACTATCTCATCTGGACGTTTGGAACCAAAACACAAGGATCACAAGAAAGCCTGATGCCAATTTAACTTTTTCCCAGATAACCATCCCTTTGTAGTGCCAAAAGCGCAGGCTAGACTACACATTTGACTTAAATATCATTGAAAACTACCTGGTATATTCCCACCAAACCAGGTTCTTATTAGAAGAACACGAAGCTTGTCATATGCACTTTAATACTGATTGTGGATTGTTTGTAGTTCTAAAAGAATGTATTGATTTGACGTCACAAGCATGTTTGAAAGGAAAAGAGTACGGCCCATAGTCAAAACAAAAAACTAGTAGATGTTCACCATTGCATTACAACAGTGTACCAACATGATCAGTTTGTGAAATGTCTGGAGCAAGGTACCTTCAACGTTTCATTTCTCAACACAGCTCAACATAATTAAACCTATTTTCCTTCTCTCCAAAAACTCTTCATACACCTATTCAATATTTTACACCACTTCACGATAAGAATTTCAATACTTACAAAAATGAACTTCCTTCCTTCCAGGGACGCCTTTCCCCCTTGCGGGCTTCTCGGAGCACAAAGTCGGGATTAGCTGCGTTCCACGGAGGTGTAATTAAATGTGTGTCTGTCTGTGCTTGGGGGAAATGAAGGGTGCACTATTGAGCAGCGCTGATATCCAGAAAGCCCTTTGCGATCGATCCTGGGGAGAACTTGGTTTAATGTCCTTGGAAAGTGCAGCAGGTAATCTATGGAGTTATTAAACTGTGAAAGGCCAGGGAACGCTAAGGCAAACTGTGACTCCAGACTGAAGAGTAGCACCAAACTCCAAACTCCTGATTTATCGACATCCAATGTTAATAGACAAGCCAGTTTGACCTTAAAAGAGCCGGAACCTAGTTTTAGTGAGCCCCAAATGACAGCAGCTGGCAGAGAATCTCATGGGGATTAATTTGCCGCGTTGACAGGCGAACATGACAAAGGGACATGCCATACACAGGAAATGTGGTTAACACTTCCAATCATGTCTGGGTTGAAAGACCAATCACTGCTTGCCAAAATGCTATTGCTTTGGGGCTTGTCTTGTCATAACGAAAGGCAAAAGTGCACATAGGAAAGGCGTTGAATGTAGTTTCAGAAGCTTGGCTGTCAGTTGCTGGTTCTCTGGAGGTAATCCAATAAACGCTCTTCTGTTCATTCACCTTCAAACTCATTTTGATCATTTTGGCACTTAAAATTGCCTTTACCACACTGCTAACTCTGTTCAATACTAGGCTACAGCAGCTAAGTTTTCCTCTGCTTCACTCGCCAATGTGCCAGAAAGTGGAGTTCATCCTTCCTTCCAACACAACAATTAGGGCAAGATGACTGGTTTTCCGTACACATCAATTTGTCACATAATGTCAACTAGCCTTGATACAACCAAGATTGAAAACTATATAATGTATAATATAGGACCTTGAGGGAAAGACCATTGTAGTTCAACAGTAAATCTTCAGGACAGCAGTGGACTTTTCAGATTTCAGGCTTTTGGAATTGAATGGATGACTAAAATGTAATAAAATTAGATTAATATATTTTGACAAAATATGTTTCAAATTGGAAACCTTCCACTCCGAAAATTGTTGAATTATGCTTGTGAAAAAATGTACCTGCGATGTCCTGCACTTTTTCACGGAAGAAGGGCACGCTTGGACGCTTCAATTCCAATTTTGTCACATCCACCTGACAACATTTAAACCATGGAGGCATGTGACAGATCCATTTTACAAAGAGGTGCAGGTGCAGGATGAGGCCTCATATGTGTTTAATGACTGCGCAGGTCCAGCGGCCGCACTCCCCCCTCTCCCACAGAAGCCTACGACAGGGAGAAAATGTGTCAGAGCACAATCACACAGAGAACATGAGACGAGCACAGATGTAATGGGCAGGATGGCTGGGAGCAGGAAGGGCCATGTATGTTCAGCAGATTGTCTACAGGCCTGCATTGTCACTCTTGGACAAAGTCAGAAATGATGACACTGTTCAAATAATGGGACTGTAATCGTTTTTTAGTGGCTTGCGGCCTTACATGTGAAATTTATGTGAATGAGGGAAATTAGATTTGGAATTTGGAGTCAGACAATGTCTTCGAAATCGAGACATTTCCACTGCCATCCAGAAGTCATTTTCAATCTGAAGAAACTATTTTAGCAAGTAAACAAATTCCAGAATACATGCTAAAAGGGTATCCCTCCACTCTTAGGATAGCACTAATCTCGCTCTCCTACCCTTAGGACCGTGTACATTCTAGCACAGACCAGAACCTCTACATTGTAAATGAGTTCCAGATAGCAGCTGAAACATCTTGATAGATAAAAGGACGGTTTCATATGTGTTCATGTGCTTTCTCTGAGTCTGAGTGGGTTTTTTTCAGTTGCCCCTGTTACCTCATCTGTAAATCCACTGGCTAGGTACTCCTGACAATGAACCTGATTGAGAACCGATTCTCATTAACAACCTGGTGTTTTATATGTGGCCAATACTCAAAAGCCATTGATGAACAGGTCAGCTGCAAAGGCTCAATGGTTCGATCGTTCACCCATAAACTTGAAGGTTGGCAGTTCAGTCCCAGCTCTGAAAATAAGTCACACTCACTGACTATGTGTGAGGGAAGTGTCGGTGTAGGTGTAGATTTGCAGCGATAATTTTTCCCCGTTTTTCGATGGGTTACTGTCATTGAACCCTCCAGCTAAGATCATAAGTGGTATGAGCTAAGGAGAGCCTCTTGAACAATTATCCAACACCATTGTAGTATCAGCAAGGTACAAGCACCGCAGCTGTCCATATCACGCACTCAAATGCCATTCACCCCATAACGCATGTCGCTAAGTACGATCCGATGATGACACTGATAGGGACACAAAGAGATGAGCTTTTTGGACCTTGTCATACTCAAGAATTAAATGCAAATCATGTATTATCACCATGCACCGCGCCATCCAGCAGAGCGACGCCTTTGTATTCGGGTGCCCGTAGTGGAGGGCCCTCACAAGAAAAAGCTACGCAGATAGAGAAAGGAAGAAAGCATGTCTTTGGCAGAAAACCGCATCGTGACTGAAAGGGGCTTGTCAAACGCAGGAACAATGGCTGTCTCCCTGCCCTGTAATTATGGGTTTCATTACACTCCTCTGCTGTCACATATACTGAGGTCTGTCTGCGTGGAGGCTAGCACCGCACAGAAAAGCATGAGGAAGAGTGGTCAAGAATGGCAACAATTGTATTCTTTTACAAATAAAGGGAAAAAGCAAAGCACAAAGTCTCTGGCATTCTTGACAAATGTGGGCGAAGAAGGCTGAAAAAATGACTAGGACTTTTTTTTTTTTCTTACTAAAATAAGGCACAACAGAAGGGTAAATATTTCAGCAAGGACCGACCAACATCAAGACGAACATCAAGCAATAAAATGGTACTTGAGTCAGTCGATCTAACACTGTCAACAATGCAGTGATGTGCAGTGAGATTCATGTCTGGTGAGGCACTGATCACAATCAGATTTACAAACATGTAAACCAGGTGTCGGCGAGTACATTTGGCCCTGGGCCAATGTCTCTCCCAGTGACTTGGGGCCAGAATAATAAGAATTTCAAAATAAAAGTTCCAAAGTCCATATGAAATAGCTCTAATAGTATGAAATAAAAAGCAAGCTGGTTCTGTGTAGTTTTTTTATCCTTATTCTGTTTCCCCAATTTTCAATTGATTGAAGTCATTAAATTTCTTACCATTTCGTACCACAGAGCGAGTCTTTCGTCCTGTCGTCTGGAGCAAATCCTTTAGCTCCTTTAGCGTTGGTCTTCCTTTAATTATAACTTCTGCTTCCACCAAAAGTCCAGTTTAGAAAACTGCTTGAGCTTTAATATGTAATCTTCCTCCATTCAAAAAGTAGGACCAGACATGAAGAAAAAAGTGAACGGATTGCTAAACTTGATTTGCTAACTCTAAATTGTAGCTTGCTGTCACTATTCTGCGGCCCCTATCCTGCGGGAGTTGCAAGAATCCCTGAGCTCACGAGTGCCCCCTACCATGAGGCAGGGTAACTGCGTGCCTCACGCGACGTCTTTTCACAGCCGCTTAAAGCAGCAGCATCACTGCTGAGCTACAGCAGTCAGTCCATGTGAGCGCGAACGGCCAGTGCCTCCCCGCACGTCTCTTCAGTATTTCAATGGTAAATGTATTGTTGTTTTTCCTTCACTGTCTTTCATGGACACATTATTGCTTTGCCCAGAATGCTCCACAGTACAGCATTAAATGTATCTATATTGCGTTTATCCAATTACAGGTATTTTATTGCTCAAATATCTTGTAAAGCACACATTCTTACTGTGAGTGGGGCTGCTTCTCTACAGATCTGACCTCTGACTTGGTCTTGTGGTGTGACCTGGTTGTCTCCATGGTGATAGATAAGTCCATACTACCCTATAGTGGAACATTTTAGGTGAATGGTCTGGCATCTCCATGAAGACAAGAAGATGGCAGACGCTCTACCAGAAAAGTTCCAAAGTGTGTCTTTAATCGCTGGTTTTGGTTGTGCATAAGATGATCACATTTCATAGACTCAGGGTCAGTACATTTTTGGCTGTAGTAGAAAGTAAAGACAGTGGCAGCTTTGACAGATATAGGGTTTTGCTTTGTACTTCGTGTATCGTCGAGATCCAATAGTTTTATTTTTGACGGAAAACAAAATTGCGTTGTCCCAGGGCAGCGCTAAGAGCCTGAAATGAAATTGTCACCGTAGATTATGACAGCTTGTGTTGTAGGCCTATAGAGACTTGTAGCGCAGGAGAACACAGCACTGCATGTTTTTATTCATTCTGAGGCACAGTGCATTATGCAGCAGGTGAACATCTCAGGAGAAGACTTGCAGTGTTTTAGCAATACCTACTGCGAAGTGGAGGCTAAAGATACAACGTGTTTTGAAGTGCTATAATTAGAGAAAACAATACCTGAAGGCAACGAGGTGCTGCTGGAATATCCAAGAGAGAGTACATTTATTTTTTTTATGAAATTATTATTTTTTTTTTTTTTTTTTAGCAAATTCAGGACTCAAAAACACACTGAAGACTGGGTAAATATTTAAAAGTGATAATTTGGTGGAATGACTTTGCAGATATTTGGAATTCCACATAGATGTTGTTTTCATAGAGCTTAATTGGCTTCAGGAGGAAACTGGCTTGAAACATCTTATTTACTTATTTAGAAATATCGGATTGGTTGATTATTTTTTCCTACTGTTTTTTTTTTTTTTTTTTTTAAATCTGAAAAGTAGTGGGTTGCTTAAAAGTCCACTCAAACTTTTTGGAATATTTGGACCGTATGGCATAAAAATTATTCAACTCAAGTAGGTGAAGCTTAATAAAGTTACTTGACAGATCTGTGAAGAGGCGACCCTGCTGAGAGTAAGAACACATGTAACAAGGAAAAAAAGATAACATTTAAATGCCTGTAACTGAAGATGGATGGATGGATAGATGGATAGATAGATAGATAGATAGATAGATAGAGAGAGAGTTTAAAGACGTGTACATATCTTAAAAACATGAAAAAACAGAACTAGTTAATTTTAAATAATGCATTTCTAAGTTTGCCATCATGGTAAAACTAACAACTAGCATGCAAACGTACACTTCCCAAATATCAGACAATAAAACGCTTTATAATTAGATGCAGACAGCACACAGTGGACATATTTTGAGCTCCAGAGCTGCTTATACGATAAATCTGTACTGGGGCAAAACAAACTTTAATATAAAAAAGTCAAAAATTGTGTGTTGGCCATGCTACATTTCTAAAAATAATTCCAAGCAAAAATAGCATACAATCTCGTGTTTACTGTTTGCTATGTTATTTTCGGTCTTACGCAGTAGAACACAGGCCAGATCCTCCCCGTTTTATTGTCCCAAACTTTACTTAAAAATAGTTGGGAGCAGCCACTTGTGACATTGAGCTCTTGATGAATGTCCACCACATCGTCAGAGCCGTGGGTGTGGAGGCTGATTTTAAATAGAAGGCTATTACTACGTCCCGCCCCACACAAACGCAGCACTGTGCCCATCCATCCTGCTGACATTTGACAAAGCACCTCCGACATATTTCATCAACACCTCCCATATCATAATGAGCCCCCCGTAGCATTAGGCCAGCGGCGTCTCTCTCTCATTCACTCCTTTATCCTCGCGTGCATGTGTCATCGAGCTTTGGTGCGGCCATTCAGCGCTAATGAATGGGTGTAATTGAGAGGCAGGAGTATCCGTACAATAGAGTCCTTTCACTGATTTTTTTTTTTTTTTTATGGAGTAATTAATAAAAAAACAGAATCTGCATTGTCTCCCATGGAATCCATAATTCACTAGAGTCTACATCGCCCCTTCAGTGGAGCCGAACGTTTTAATCATCCTATACCTCTAGAGCACGGGGCCAGTCCCAATCCGGCTATTGCAATTCAATTTAGCATATTAATTATAGTCGTTGCCGTGCCGAAGGGTAGGTTCCGTCTCTCCGCTCGAGGTGAAGCGGCGTTACTCCCCTTGCATAACATGTTTGCTTATCTAAAGTCTCATGTAGCGGATGTGTGTTGTGCCTTGTTACTCGGGGATACATTAGAGTAATTTAGCAGCCTATAGCCGCGGTGATCAGCGGATAGGAGAGGAGCGGGTCAGAACGGCGGCTCCGGTTAATCCTCGTATAAAGACTAATAAAATCAATGATAGTCCCGGTGGAGGGCAGCGGCTAACAGGCAGCGTGGAGAGGGGTGGAGATGGCCTTGAACTTGGATACAGCTGAGTGGGTGATGGAGAGAAATGCACAAAAGGTACTTCATTCAAAGCTAAGAGAGTTAAAGTGTATGTAAACATGCTCTGGTCAAGTGCTGTCTGCAGTAACTGTAGTACTCATAGAAGCATAATGGAAAACAAAGTACTTGGGCAGACTTCTGTACAGGTGTTGCAACACGAAGTATTGACGGTATGAACAAACAAACGTACTATAAGGTTACTATAAAGGTTCACGGTGTAACTTTTCCTGTAGCGGGACTGCAATTGTCTTCCTGGAGCTGATGTTGATTTACAGCATTGAGCTTCTTGAACTGCTTGTTTCCATGGAGCTAGGCATGTTTAATGCCATACTGTGGAACATTCCAGGCAAAGCGAGACAAAAGCAGGTGGCGGAGGCTGCGTAGTTACCGTACCATAGTTGCCATAGTTACTCCAAGGTTACATATCGCATCTGTAAATGTCAAAGTAATTAAGTTGGTCATATTGAAATTTGAAGGGGAAATTGTTTTAGAAATGTGACACAATTAGCCAAGCTCAAATTTCGAGATGGATTTGATTGCTTAAAAGTATAATGATTCATTTGGTCTAAAAATAACCTCAAAAAGAAGAATAAAAGAACCGAAAAGAATCAAAAAGGCAAGAATCCAAATGCTCTGAATCCAAATTTCACCATTAAAGCCCAACATGAAGAGCTGCCCCAAACGGACCTTCCATTTCTCTGTTCATTTTTATGTCAAACCTCCATCCACCCCTCCCACCGCCACAACTCCCACGCCTCACACACCCCACGTTCCTTCACCGTCTCTGGGCTTGTGGCGCTCCCCCCGGCTGGGCCCCTGTCAAATCCTCCAGCACAGGCGGACGGGCTTGGCTTTTTATGTACTAATCAAGGTGGAATTTGCTCTCTCACAGACACGCCACCTCTGACCCCAGTGTCTAGTCCCATTCATTATTCATCGCAGGCGAGGTGAACCGCCGCATAGGAAGAAGAGGGGAGGGAGGGAAAGAGAGGATGATGCTGGGTAAGGATGCTTGTTGTGCTGCCAGCTCGTGCCATCGCTCAAGTGGCCATAAGTCGTGTGTACAGACGAGGAAAGAATTCATGTAACATTTAGGTCAGGCTATAGGACGTGCGTGTTGTGCTTTTGTCTGCATGCACTCAATTTTCTCCATTACCTTCATCTAATGGATGAACTAGCACAGATGCAATAGTAGCAGTGTGGAAGTTATTTTTAGAGTTACAGCCTTCCATGACAATATTGTATTATTAAAGAAACCCGAGCGAAGTGGACAGGGAGGAATTGGGTCACTGTGCAGTCAAGAAATCACGGTTTCATTCTCGATCTGCACCAGGTATTACATGACAAGTGAATCAAAAATCATGTTTTTTTTTACTACCATGACAACATATAGACGATATTATGGCCCGCAGTGGAAGAAGTACTCAGTTTTGTTAAGTAGAAGAACAGATACCAGAGCAAAAAAATACACTACTAAAAGTAAAGGTATCACATGAAAAAATCTACTTAAATTAAAGTGTTAAAGTACTCATTTAAAAAGGTACTTAAAGAGTGAAAAATAAAAGTATTTCATGCAGATTTTGAGATCTAATAAAGCTCCAATTGTAGTGATTATTATAGAGATTTTGTGATGAAGACAGAAACAACTGAATCAATCGTTTTGTTTCTGTCTGTTTTTGTCTGCGTATTTATGAACATGTTAAAAAATAAACCCCTCAGCCTTTTCAGCAAGTCTCAAACTATAATAATGATAAAATTTAAAAATACTTTCACTTTTCAGTCCTGTTTAAAAATGTACATGTAGAGAAGTAAAAGTAAAAATATATCCACTTTAAAATGGACTTTTAAAGATGCCTAAACAGTACTTTGCTACTTTTACTTTGTCACATTTTACTACTGATTATGACATCCAGAACTGAGCTAAAACGTGCCGCGGTCGCAGTAAATATCTTTGTTCAAAAATTGCAGTAAACGTGAATGGGCTGTAAATAACGTGAGTTCACTGGTTCAATGTAGGTCAAGAGTACCTCGCTGGAGAAACAGAGGTACAAGATCAACCCAGTTAACAGTGAAAACAGTGTCAATGCGGTGCACAGTGGCTTTGTTTATGCACCACTAACACATGATTATTATCTGATTTCTGGACCTTTACGATGATTTCAGTGACATGTAAATAGGAAAATCTGATGTGAGTATCTGAGGGACCACGATCACAGAGAAATCAAACAATTTTGCTGTTTAAATGTCATTTTAATGTTCTTATAACTTAAAATCTGATAATCTGAGTAAATCTGAATGATGTTTTTGGGGCTATACAAATATTAAAATGACATGTGAGTTTGATCATGGTCTGTCTGAATACTCACATTATACTTTGTGGTTTGTGTGATTTAAAGGTCCTATATTACACAAAATTGACTCTTTGAGCTTTTAGCCATGTTAAAATGTTGTCACTTCCTCAAAAACATATCTGGAGTTGAGTTTTGTTTCATTCACATGTTTGAGTAATCTTGCATCCTACATCTTCAAAGCTCAAAATGCTCTGTTCCACCTTGTGATGTCATGAAGTGGTAGTTTTCAGATTAACAGCTCCTTTTTACCTTTTGTTCAATAGAGACTGGCAATTCCAGGGTTGAAATCATCTAAATGACTCTAGTGAAGGTGTGTGGAGTTTAAAAGCACAATGGAGCGCTTCTTGTATTACCTCGTGACATCACAAGGTGGACCAGAGTATTTTCTGTTTGAGAGAAGAACTCAGCCTAAATATGCAGGGTTTGTGTTATACCTGGATGAATGAAACAAAACACAACTCCAGGGATGTTTTTGATGAGGAAACATCATAGCGTAATATGGGCAAATAGTCAAACCTAGTTCATACTTTTCATGGCAAAAAGAGCTGATAATGAAAACAGACGTCGAAGAATTTCATACATATTTTTAATGTATTGTAAACATGAGGATAATGTTAAATCGATTAAGTTTCTGCAAAATCCAAAAAATAGTAAAAGAATGATCAAATATACAATTATATAAAGAGATACTTAACGCTTAAGTTCAACCAGAGGTGACAGAACACAGACTATGTGTAAATTGCTCGTATAAAAAATTGTATCTAAAATGTCAGAATCTATAAACTTGTCCACAGATACACTGCGTTTGAAAGTACACTAAGCTCAAGCAATATCCTTTCACTTCCGATGCAAATCACTGCGCCGCTGGAGTACAGAGTGGGCGTTTTGAAAATTGCCAAATCCAACAGTATCTGGGTTATGCGGGCCTCTGCAGCTGACATTGCCAGTAGCTAATAGCTGTAGCAAAGGTCCAAAACCTTTTGAAAATGACACAATAAATTACATTTCACTCTTTCACTGCCTGATGTAAAAAAATAAGAGAAAGATGTACAGAACAAATGTGGGTATATTGTTTCTTTCCTAATACAAAAATGAGATCGGGTGAATCTGAATTACTGCATAAATCATTGTGTTTTTCAACCTTGAGACGAGAGACCGCAGTGTGGTTCACCGGCATTTTTAGAACTAGTTTTCAGATCATATAATTGTTTAAAAGATTATTCCAGTCAGAGCTAGCTGGTGATTTACATACTTGAGCAGGAGTACTTTTTACCTGAGGGATATGAAATACTTGAATTTTGACTTTGGCTACCCTATCTCATATGCAGGTAAGTGACAAAAAATCATTTTCATCTTCATATTCATACAAAAAGTAATTCAAAGTGCAAAAAAAGCTTATGTACTGCAGCTGTCTTAAGGCCCGTTTGGAGAGGCCAGTGAGGTCGTTACAGTAGTCTAACCTACTGGAAACAAATGCATGGATAGGTCTCTCTAAGTCTGGTTTTGACAGTATACTTTTGATTTTGGCAATGCTTTTAGGTGGTAAAAAAAGTAGATGTTATTGATTTGATGTGGCTGTTAAAGTTCAAGTCTGAGTCCATTATTACCCCTGGATTTCTAGCCTGATTTGAAGGTTTTAGAGAGAGACACTGGAGGTGACTGCTCCACTTTCTCTGTGTTTCTGTGGGCCAAAGATGATGGCTTCAGTCTTGTCTGAGTTTAGCTGGAGAAAGTTGTTTTTCATCCACACACTGATCTGTTGGATGCAGTGGCAGAGTGAATCTACTGGTCCATGTAGAGATTGAACAACAGGGGTCCCAGGATTGACCCCTGGGGCACACCACAGTTTTAGATAGGACTTGAACCGGTTTAGTTCCGTACTAGAAATATCCACTTTCTGTATGTATTTTTTGAGTTTAGAAGTGCTTTTCACAACTCTCAGAGGCCAGAGCGGAGTTTTGTTGTCACAGTAAAGCTAACAACAGCTAGCATGCTAAATTGCACTTTGTGATTATTGAACAATACAACGATTTTTTCAGCATTTAGATGTACTAGACTTATTTTGACCTCAAGTGCTGCTTATACCGTATCTCTGTGCTGGGACAAGACAGTTTGCTCAAATACATGGAAAAAGATTGGGTACAGGGCCTTTAACTTTTTTTTCCCTCTGTAGAGTAATGTTTGTCCACTGATCCGATGGTTGGCGGTTCAAATCCCGCTCTTGACAGATGAATGCTGTCCTTGTGTCGTTGGGCAAGACACTTAACCCCCCTCGCCCCCACTGTCTGTGTGCACTGACGTATGAATGTGTGTGTGTGAATGTTTAAGTGGTTCTTGATGTAAAGTGCTTTGAGTAACTTGGAGATGGAAAAGTGCTACATAAAAATGTGACCATTAACCATTTAGTTTGGTGGAGTATTTTCAAATCAAAGTACTTTTGAAATAGATTTTTTAAGTAGAATACTTGTAGGTTTGTATCTGTTACACTCCACTTCTGTGCGCTGCTTGACTATTCTCTTGCATCTTCCCTTTTTAATGAGCCGTGACCCGGTTTGACCCCACCTCTTTCACTCCTCCGTGTTCTTCCGTAATCAACCCTGTGTAGCGTCAGACATCCTTTCATTCTCGTCCTTGCAACACTGTTAAGAGGGACGCCAGAACAGGAGGTTAAGCGTACAACGGCGCACAGTGTTTCAATGCTGCCGTTGTGTCCTTCGGCAAGAAGTTTCGTGCACTGTGTCTTCATATGTTGTGTGGGTGGTAGCAGCGAGCATCTACGAAGTATCAAATCATGTTTAAAGGTCCGATATTACGCAAAACTGACTCTTGTGAGCTTTAAGACATGTTATAATGCAGTTAGCTCATCTAAAACATACCTGGAGTTGTGTTTTATTTCATTCACATGTTTGAGTAACACTTTATTATTAGTTTGTCTACAAAAAATAATAATACATATCAGTACCCAGGGCTGTATGGAGTTTAAAAACAACTTTTTCATACAGCTGAATATGATTTTCAACTTTCAAAATATTAGCAATTTCTTTAAACCTTCCATTGGTCCTACAATGGCTCTAATACAGACCAAGAGTTTATACAAATTGAGGAAATTGGCTGTATTTGTCCATTTTAAAGTATTAGTACATGCTCAAATGACTATCTAGTTTACTTCTAGTTTTTGGGTACCACCTGTTTCTGAACCCTAGTCTGACTCTATACTTCTCAGTTACCCTATGTGGGCCTGTGCTTTGCTGTGGTGTCCTCTAAAAGCAGCGCACCTGAACGCCCCTCCAGTCTGCTCTCTCTGCTCCATCGGCCTGTCCCGACTGCACCTGAACGCCCCTCCAGTCTGCTCTCTCTGCTCCATCGGCCTGTCCCGACTGCACCTGAACGCCCCTCCAGTCTGCTCTCTCTGCTTCACCCCTCACACTACTTTACTCGACTACACCTCAGTCGCAGCCCTAGTTTTTTGTTTTTGGGGGGAGTTTTTTGGTATGGCTAAAACAGTTGAAGATTCTGTCTATAGTTGTAGGAGTGAAGATGTTTTGCTGCTCATCCAAGCCACTTCTTCAGTTCTTAGCCTCTTCCAGAACTGAAGAAGCGGCTTGGATGAGCAGCGAAACATCTTCACTCCTACAAGCAAAGCAATTACACCTTCATGGAGACAAGCAGGTGACGGACTCTCTCGTAGTCACATGAAGCGCCACACAATCAAACAGGTCGTACGATCTGTGGTGAAATGATAAATGGTCACATTTTTATACAGTGCTTTTCCACCTTCAAAACACTCAAAGCACTTTACACCAAGGAGCCACTCACCCATTCACTCACATATTCATACCCCAGTGTACGCAGACACTAGGGGCGAGGGGGGGTTAAGTGCCTTGCCCAAGAACACAAAAACAGCATTCATGTGAGGGAGCTGGAATCGCACCGCCAAACTGTGAGTGGGTCTGACCGGTCTCTTAATGATTTATGTTGAGATCGGGATTCGAACCGCCAACCTTCGGATCAATGGACAAACACACCAAGTGAGCTACTGTCGCCCTCTTACTGAGTTATCGATCGTAATTGAAAATAGTCTAACACAAGCCGGCTTCATTCAAATCCTATTGCGTGGACTCATCCCGGCCTCTATTCTTGTCACATATACAGGCGCCTCATCGCACAAACTGTGAGAAGCACTGTTACTTAATGCATCTTTTCCTCCCATATCCTCCAGAGAAATATCAACAATGATAAATATGTCAGCTTAGTTTCCTGTGCGAGCTCTTAAGCCCTTAAGCTGCTGTGTAACTGCACAAGGAGCCCAGCACAGTGCATAGGAAGTGTAAGTGCTGCACCTATAATACATATCATACAGTACTAGAACGCAAACATTTACTCTGAACTTAATTACACTCAAAAAGATATTCATTAAACGGGAGGGACTGCTGTAAGAGGACTCTCGACTGAAAGTGGGATTAAGGTAAAGTAGGCACACTGTACGCAACTGTGACTTGGTACAAGATCAGTTCTGACAGCTAACCCGTGTTTTGTATTGGTGCATCCGGCTAAGTGGGTATTCCATAGATTTCAATGGAGAACTCGAGGAAAGTCTCGCCTCGAAAATATGATGCAAAGTCGGTTGATTTGTGTAGAATGTTCGATGTTCTTGTGCGCCAGCAAGTCAACAATGCACCCTTTCTCTGAATGGCTTGCAAACAGCTTTGTATTTGCAGCATAGTTTGGCACCCATATGCAAAATCACACAACTGGAGTGATAATGGCAGCGCCCATGGCAACTTCCTGAACAAGGTAAATACTGTGCGACTGTGCGATGATGCGATTGCACACTTAAAACCATGGATCTATAATAAGAACTGGAGAATTGTAAAGGTCATAATTTAAGAACTTAAACATTATTAAAACCCATTTCTTATTACACACTATGCACATAATCTTGACTATGTGTAATGACTGTCTTTGCTCATGGGCACTTTGGCAAATCTAATTGTAAGTAACTTTTTTCAGATTTTTTTTCTGTATCCTACTGTCTCTGCAAGCACACAGAACTTCCTCCAGCACCAACTCTGAAAAGTAAAGTAAACTGTATATAATCGTCATGCATAAGTGGAGACACACATCTAATTACATGAAGTCGTGATGCTCTGATTCCATATCGTGTGGATTAGCAGGTCGATGACAATGGCCAGACTCACTCCCCTCCCAGCGGGTCTGAAGAATGTGCTCACACTTCTCACTGACTAATTGTATATTACACTCATGTTAGTGCACTAATCAGTTTAGATTCAGCCATCAAGCGTCGTCACATCATTAGGAGACAATCTTCATCTGGCCCTAGAGTGCATTAGACGCCTGAGCGACGCTGGACTCCAAATTGACCCGCTCAAATTGCATCTGGACAGATTTTCAGAACAATAACGAGCGCGGAGAATGACGTGCAAGTGCACCGGTAAGTCTAAAACACATTTAGTCATTCCACTGGGTACCGCCTTCAGCAGACACAAGCAGTATTAATCCTGCTTTAGTGCTGTCCTGGTTTAGTCCTGGTTTAGTCATGGTTTAGTCCTGGCTTAGTCCTGGTTTAGTTCTGGTTTAGTCCCGGCTTAGTCCCGGTTTAGTTCTGGTTTAGTCCTGGTTAAGTTCTGGTTTAGTCCTGGGTTAGTCTTGGTTTAGTCCTGGTTTAGTCCTGGTTTGGTCCTGGCTTAGTCCTGGCTTTTCCTGGCTTTGTCCCTGCTTAGTCCTGGTTTAGTCCTGGTTAAGTTCTGGTTTAGTCCTGGTTTGGCCCGGGTTTAGTACTGTCCTGGTTTAGTTTAGTCCTGGTTTAGTCCTGTTTTAGTCCTGGTTTATTTCTGGTTTAGTACTGTCCTGGTTTAGTCCTGGTTAAGTTCTGGTTTAGTCCTGGGTTAGTCCTGGTTTGGGCCTGGCTTAGTCCTGGTTCAGTCCTGGTTCAGTCCTGGTTTAGTCCGGTTTAGTACTGTTCTGGTTTAATCCTGGTTTAGTACTGCTCTGGTTTAGTCCTGGCTTAGTCCTGGTTTAGTCCTGTTTTGGTCCTGGTTTAGTCCTGTTTTGGTTCACTAATGTTTTTGTTTAGTCCTGGTTTAGACCTGGCTCATTACAGTTCTGGTTTAGTCCTGGTTTAGTCCTGGTTTAGTCCTGGTTTATTTTAGTCCTGTATTTTATTTTATTTTAGTCCTGGCTCATTACTGTTCTGGTTTAGTCCGGTTTAGTACTGTTCTGGTTTAGTCCTGGTTCAGTCCTGGTTTAATCCTGGATTAATAGTGTTGTTGTTTAGTCCGGGGACTCTTCCATCTACTTGTCTCCATGGAAATCCTGTTGCTTTGGCTGTAATGTTCCACAGTGTGCCATTAAACGTATTTTGTATTACCAATTACAGCTGCTCTTATTGCTTACGAAATCATGCATTCTAACCTTCACTGAGGCTGTGTCTGAATGTCCACACTATTCCCTACAGGGGGCACTATTTAGGGGCCATGCCATTTTTAGTAGTGTCTGAATGCCCCGTTGGTGAGAAAATAGAACACCCAAAATTTCCCACAATGCACCAGGAAAAGTAGTGGGCATTGGTGATCACTAGACAGGTAAATGAAGACCACAATGCACTGCAAGAGTTGGAAAAACAACAGTGTGGCGACAGGTCTTTAACCGGACATGAAGCAGATAGAAGCACTGGTTCATTACACTCTTGACCGTTGGTTATGAATGAAACATTTTTCTTTTTTTTTCTGCTGCGATATAAAGTTGCTAGTGTTAGCCGTTTACCTCAGCTTGAGCTGTTAAAAGAGCAATCATTTCCACATCTCAGATTTAAAAACAAATGAATAATCAAGGTTGTTTAAGTGAGATCCAGCTTGACAAAAAGGTAAGGTAAGTCTAAAACACAGTTAGTCTGGGTACCGCCTTCAATGGACTGGATAAATCCTGGTTTAGATCTGGCTTAGTCCTGGCTTAGACCTTGTTTAGTCTTGGTTTAGTTTAGTCCTGTCCTGGTTTAGTCCTGGTTTAGTACTTAGTCCTGGTTTAATCCTGGTTTAGTCCCGGTTTAGTCCTGTCCTGGTTTAGTCCTGGCTTAGTCCTGTCCTGGTTTAGTCCTGGTTTAGTACTAGTTTGGTCCTGGTTTAGTCCTGGTTTAATCTTGGTTTAGTCCTGGTTTAGTCCTGGTTTAGTCATGGTTTAGTCATGGTTTAGTCCTGTTCTGGTTTAGTCCTGGTTCGGACCTGGTTTAGTCCTGGTTTAGTCTTGATTTAGTCCTGTTCTGTTTAGTCCTGTTCTGGTTTAGTTCTGACTTAGTCCTGGTTTAGTACTGTTCTGGTTTAGTCCTGGTTTAGTGTTGTTCTGGCTTAGTACTGTTCTGGTTTAGTCCTGGTTTAGTCTTGGTTTAGTCCTGGTTTAGTACTGGCTCAGTCCTAACTAGTTCATAAATCAGTCCATAAACACCTGTGTTCCAGTTCAATCTGATCATTATTTCTGACAGAAATCCGCTTTTATCAGAGGTTAGCAGACTTTTTTTCACCCTGACTCCGGAGTCACATGAGCCGAATGTTGCGAATATTGCGTCTGAGTTGCTGTGTGAATGAGTGTGCTATACAGTCCGCTAAAGCGTCCGGGGCTATAGAGTGAACAGGGTCGACATTCAGATACAGCCTCAGTTCAGTGCCTAGTTAGATGGTTTATCAGATATTTGAAATCACATCTGGTGGTTGATGTCGTTCTGGTTCGCTCTGCTCTGCTCCACGGGGGACCACACTAGTGACTTTTTCCCAGCTAAATAGCACAGGGTGGACAGAGCAGTGGGGGAGTGGGCAGTAATGGCAGTGTTGTGGTTTATTTGAGTACCATGGCCAATAGGGAGAAAACAGGATCTTTGAAAGTGACCAGGGGATCTGACACAGCAGGGAGGCCACTGGGGGCTCCTATAAATTAGAACTAATCACAGTATATGTGGGGTGAGAGTCCAGGCAGCTGAGACCCACAGTTCTGCAAGCAAAAGGGGGGCATTCACCAGTCTTCAGTGAAAGTACATGTCCTGAATATAAAGCGCGGGTGGAGTACAGAGGTCTACTGTAAATAAATATATTCTAATGAGACAATAGGCTGAGCAGTTAGAATTGCCAATTTCATTTCAACCTTAGAAAAAAGTTGTGAATGTATTCTTGCAAACATTATTGAGTCGATTTTTCACATTATTTTTCAGGTTTAAATTAGGATTCTGGTCTTAATATATTTTTTTTTCACAGGTTTTCAGATCAGTCCAGTGTAGTTCTTTCCTGTCTGTTGGCTACTGTTAACTGTGGTCTATTTCTGCCACTTTTTGCTAACCAGTTATAACAAACAGAACGGATTACACCAGTCACCATATTTTTGGAGCCAGATCTCTTTTCCTTTATCACTTTTCAGTTCCTCTTTGTGTTTCTTTGAAGAGGTAAACAAGGCCAATCTGCAATTGGTTAAATCCATGTGTTACTCACGAGTTGCTGAGGCTGATCAATAGGACATGTGCTTGAGATAAAAGTGTCTTTGTTTGAGCAGAGAGCTGCAATCAAGAGAACATTAGTGAATCATTATCATGGAACTTTGTCACAAGGAATGAGAGCCCAGTTCAATATTTGCAACCATTGCCCAGCTCTATTTGCCTGCAGATCTCCACAGTTTCAGATGATGTGATTGATTGATTGACAGATGGATGAGCCAATCAAAAAAAAAAAAAAACATCATGGGGCTGAAAAACATTGCAAATTTCTGCAGAATCAATGAGCGAAGCATTAAACTCTGTTGATCTGAGGTGAGATATGTTTGATTTTATTTGTACATCATAGGTGACCAATGAGCTCCTTCGTTTCACATGTGTCACTGAAAAAGAAACAAATCTGACTGCACCATCACGTTTGACTGGACTTGAGACCAGGGCCACCCCGGCCTATATGCAGATTAAGCAGCTGCTTAGGGCCCCGAGGCCACCAGAGGGCCACCAAGAACCCATACATTTATACTGAAAATAACGATTGGAAAGTTTTGTTTTTTTGGGAAACGAAACAGAGCTCTGGTGTTTACACTAGTCTAAATATGTGTCTGTACATATGTCACACTATTGAACACATTATTGTCTGCTGTTCTTGTTTAGGGACTGGTTATGTTTGAAAAATGTCTGTAGCAAAACCTGTTGAAGTTTTGCATTCATTCCAGAGCTGCTAATTGGCTGGTTTCAGGTGACAGTATATCCTTAATTTATGCAGCGTTAATTTGTTTTTCAGAGTTAATTTGTTTTGTTTTCTATATTTACAGTATATTGTATACGTGTGTGTGTGTGTGTGTGTGTGTGTGTGTGTGTGTGTGTGTGTGTGTGTGTGTGTGTGTGTGTGTGTGTGTGTGTGTGTGTGTGTGTGTGTGTGTGTGTGTGTGTGTACAAAAAAATCCAACCCACCCTGGGATATTTCTGATGAAACTTTATGACCCATACAGCAGGCCTTGCTTCTGAGCCCCCAGGATGTAATGTTCTAGCATTTGCAGAGCTCACTTAAACTGCCCCATGACATAGTGCATAGTCCATCAAATCAAAGCATCAAACTAGTAACTAAAGTAACTTTGTTCAGAATGAAATGGCAAAAATCATGTGGAAAATATTTACATTTTTATATAGCTCTGTTCCACCTTCAAAGCAGTTTACATCAAGGAACCACTCACCCATTCACACACACACACACACACACACACACACACACACACACACACACACACACACACACACACACACACACACACACACACACACACACACATTCATACACCAGTGTACACAGACACTGCGGCTGAGGCAGGTTAAGTGTCTTGCCCAAGGACACCACAACATTCATCTGTGAGAGCTGGAATTGCACCACCAACCTGTGTGTCAGTGGATCTGACTAATGATGTTTATGTCGAGAGAGGGATTCGAAACACTTAGTAAACGTGTGCAGTGCTTTTGTGTATTATTTTTGTTAATCCAAAGCCCAAAACTTACTTATTATATGTATTCAACTTTTAGCTAAAGGTATGAGATTGAGAGCACAAACTTTCCCAAATGCAGTGCGGATGGTGCAAAAACAAGTCCCATTTTTCTTAAATAAAGTTTGGCAAACCACTGCTTTGCTTCCTCTTTGCTTTCTCAAAACATTACAATTACCACAAATAAACAACCGCAGCAGTGGCCGCAGTTTGCACGGTACGGATTTGACGTAAGCATGATGCAATCCCTCCTGCCCCGCGGCTCTCCAAACTAAAAAATCCAGTTATTTTCATGTCCATAACTGCACTGACAGAACACAGCGTTTCACAACTCCCAAAGAAAAACCTGTATCTTTTGGATGTCGCCCCTCCACCATTTTAACACCATCTCCAGTGGCCCCAAAAAACAGCTTTTATCATGCGCTGCCACTTCGATGGTAGACTAGGCTTTGGAAAATCACACATTATGCACACTCAAGTCTACAGGGTGCTAGCATACCGCATTGTGTTTACAGCAGTCTGCTTTCAGTGACGGACGAGGCTAGGAGCAAAATTCACTCAGAAATTCAGACATAGCACAGCAAGGAATGTAAGGAATAAGCATTGGACCAGGGGTTCTCAACATCTGGCTCTAATGGTATTCATGGGTATCGGCTTCCTGTTATATGCAATATTTTGAGGACTTTTTCCCATTGAAAAGATCCTAAAAGTCCTAATTTGTCATCATTCTGAAACCCATGGTAGATTCAAGTTTTGACCTAGTTAGTCTTTGGTTATAAAGTTCATTAAAAGCCTCGTACCCATTTTCTTCCCAAGCATGAAAAATGCGTCTTGCCCCAGTACAGCTACATTTCATAAGCAGCTCCTGAAGTTACACTAAGTTAATGAAGTGTTTTACCATCAGGAAGTACACATTAACATGCTAGTTGTTAGCTTTACCGTAATGGCACAACTACACTCTGGTCTCTGAAAATTGTGCAGAGCGCTCATGAACTCTCTGGGGTAAAAGTATGACAGACAGCAGGCACATGCGTTGTGTTTCAAGGGAGTTTTTCCAGTACTTATAGCCCGAGAAAGGTTCTATCTATAGAAGCGGACCTATAAGAACTCATTTTATACAGTGTTCATACAAGGTCATAAATAGATATACTGTTAGCTCTTTACAATAAGGTACAATATGTCTCTAAAAGATGCTTGCAGTCACTGAAAAGATGTATTACAAGACTTCTTGTCAACCTGAAGATCAAGAGCTGTGTCATGTAACCAAAGCAGCACGTTCCAGTGTAAATATCTGAAAATAAGTATGTGTCGCTTTCTTACTGAGAAACAAGTTTACCTCGATGTTTGTAACACACAGTATTCAACACAAGGTTTAAGAGACAAATAAAACAAAAATCATGCTTTCAAATACCACTGGAAGGAGGCTCAGTCGATAGACCCAGGACACGCTGGAGGGACTATGTCTCTCGGCTGGCCTGGGAACGCCTTGGGGTCCCACCAGAGGAGCGGGAGGACGTGTCTGGGGTGAGAGAAGTCTGGGAGTCTCTGCGTAGACTACTGTCCCCGCGACCCGGCCCCGGATAAGTGGAAGAAAATAGATGGATGGATGCTTTCAAATACTATAAAAGTATTCCCTTTCAAGTAATCAATTTTAAGCAAGATAAAATACTAGATTAAACTCATCTGGTAGAACTTGGAAAGCCAATTATTTAGTTGGAAATTCTATGTGAAAAGTTCGAGGATCACTGTTTTTTTTCAAACAAGTTCTAACATCTTCTAACTCACTTAACATATTTTAAGACTAGTTATTTTAAAAACACAGAAAATATGCTTTTGTAAAAATATTGTCACACACCACATGCAAAACATTGCCCAGTTGGCATCGATTGCAGACTTCTACAGTGGTGCATATGTTTACAAATGCTTCGTCTCCGTGACAACAGCTGAGCAGCAGCATATCTAACAACAAAATCCTCAATACAGACAGTGAGATAATTACATCTATGCTACATATGGGAGAGAATTGTCATAAATTGCAGTCATAATGAGTTTGAATTTAGATATGATGTTGCAATGCTGATGAATGCTGGTTCCGCTGGTGCTTTGCTAATGCTAGTCTCCTCCATATTCGCTATTGCATTACCAACTGTGACAGCCATCTGGCTAGCAAATCTCCAAACCATTATCTCCGGACAGGACATAGAGAGCTGGCAAAACAGACGGGCGAAGGAAACACCCTGTACTGTAATTAGAACTATTCAAGAAAAAACCTCCATGAATGAAAATGAGATTGTGGAGCCGCTGAGTCATTTGGACATAAATAGAGGGGTGAGTAACAGTGTGATGACTATAGCTTAATAATGGCACAGTACAGATAATGGGCAAAAATGATTAGGCTGAAAAAATATTCGAAACACTTCAGTCATTTTTACATACATTGTTAGATCATAAAATCTAATGTATTGATAGTTTGCAATGACATCACACTGGAGGGGTTCTGCGTGCATATCTATGGTGGAATGTTCAGCAGTTCCCTTGGTGACACAAGGCACACATTAGCAAACACTGGCAAAAAAAAAAGTAAGACAGTCTGAAAAAATGAAAAATACAAAATGGATTTTAAAAAACACATTTGCTGGAGCCTGTGATCAATATGAGACTCTATGTTCCCGTTTAAGTGTTTGATTTTCAACAAAAATGTGAGTGTGACTAACTGAAAAACTGTATGCTAGCTAGCTTGTGACCGTAATGCTATTTTAGAGGGATTTGTTTAAGCGCACAAACCGGCTCACACGCTGTAGCTCTGAGTCAGTTCTTAGTGTTCAGATTGTGTTAAAAAATAACCTCAGATTTAAGTCTAACTCGAGTGCTTCAGACAGAGCAGTGCCTACAGTTAGCACCACAGGGTCTGTAACTGGACAATAGAGCATGAAAATCCTCCCTTTTAACTTGGGACAATCCAACCACAGCCTCTAATTTGTACTACATGTTTCTGTTTTATATAATAATTCTTCAATGGGTCAAGCTGGATATGTCAGTTATAACTGTGTGTTTCTACTGCTCTAGTTCAGGTTCATTTGACAAACTTTTCAGTGTAAATTTCAAATCTTACTGCTGCTTCTACTATTTAAGGCACTGCTAACATTATGGAGGTTCAAATCACAAGAGATCACAAATTTACCATCTTTTTAGCATATTGTGGTGCCTCTGTTGACACCAGGATGTTGCACTCAAGCCGCCCAATTAGCAAATGTAATAAAAGTGTGTCTTAATTAGCCTGTGTTTTAATTGGTGTGACTTTCAATGAAAATACTTTCTGAACTGACACCACATCTACTTTTGTAAAAATCTGTTCATTTCATTTTTATTTTCTCCTAGATGTTTTTCCAAAAACCTGCTAATAGCTGCCACTTAGAACTGTCAACTTCATAGCAGTTTTACCCACTAGGATTTAGCAAGGCACTTAAGGTCCTGATATTTTTTTCTCCATTTTCCATTTCCTTTCTGTCAACTAGTCACATCCAAAAGCATTTGTATGAACACTTTTCTTACACTTTACTTATCCACAGCAGCAGAACTACCAACCTCCTCAGCTTACATCCTCTCTACTGACATTACAGTGACTGGACTAGTGAATATTGCAATTTTGTATTATTGGATCAGCGTTGGTCAGTTTGTTGGCCAGTGAGTGCCTCTGGAGCTCACAGAAAGGCAGCACCAGAGGATATAGGAAACTCGGATATGCTTAGTTAGCCCAATGTTTTTGCAAATACCACAAAACTCTTAGTAAAGGACAGTTAAAGGTGCAATTTGTAACTTTTTAGAGGACAGTCTGCTGCCTGCTTGTCTCCAAGGAGATCGTATAGCTTTAATAATAATAATAATAATGCATTGAACTATTATGGCACCTTTCTATACAACTAAAGCAATTTACACTTCATTATCCATTCACACATTTGAAAGCACGCTTGAAATGTTCTATAGTATGGCATTTGACTTCATTTATAGGTGTTTTATTGCTATTTCGTACTGTGAGCAGGGTCACCTCTCCACAGACCTGACCTTTAACGTGACCTGGTCGTGTCACCTCCTGTCTCCATGGAGATATACAAGTTTAACGTCACATTGTTGAACATTCCAGACAAAGTAATAGCATATCTAATAGACAAGCCTTTCCATCAGAAAAGTTACATAGTGCACCTTTACTCACGTTTCACAGTACACAAGCTTGTAGCACATCCATGCTTTCTGGCTGTAATAACGACTACATGAATTCCAGTCAGCGCACAGAGGTGATATGTGCCGTCAGGTTGTAGTCGGCCTTATATTTGCAGAATTACAAAGCATTGTGAACATTTCTTGTGGGTAATTCTAAAAGACAAATAGCCTGCTCCCCAGACACCTGCCTCCTTCATGGCAGCAGCAGCCTGAGCTAATTAGCAAGGGAGGTGTGAAGGAGAAACCATGACTTCATCCACACTCTGCGCCCCACATAGCCCCAGTCTCTGCTCAAATATGAGACATCTACCCTCAATCAGCATAAGGGACGCAAAAAACTGAGAAAATTCTACTGTAATAAAAGTACAAGGGAAAAATGATATTAATTTGGAATGGGACAAGGTCTCCTGCCACAAGATCTCATGAGAATATTGTGCACACATCAGAAACATTATTGAGATTTTTTTCCGTGTATTTACATTTTGATTGGACAAAAAAAAGGGTTAAAAAGTGATGAGTTACACCTCCGGAGAAGCTGTAGTTCCTAAAAACAGTGCTGCAATTGTGGAGCCAAAATTGTTAACTGAGCTGCACAATTAATTTTTTATAAATAATGTCAAAATCTCTTGACATTATTTATAAAAAAATGCCTTGTTCTTGTGGACCAAATCTTATGCCGCATCTCATCTTGTGGAAACTGTGGCTCGTCCCACCTCTAATATTAATCTATCATTCCGTTACATTGAAACAAAACAGCCACTCCATAAGAGAATGTACAAACACTGTCGTGAGAGCTCTTCGGGGCCCCAGTCTGCCGTACATCTCCATCTCAAGCCACTAACCACTCCTTTAAAGATTGGTGGGGTTCAGGTCTTAGCCAAAGAAAAGAAATAGTTTGAGAGGGAGTTAAAGAGGCAATTTTTGTTCGGAAAAACAATCCATCTTTGAACGGTAATGGGGGCCTTAGACATCATTTATCTCCCATTTATAACTCCATTCTCAGGCCTAAAACAAAACAAGGAAACAATAGTGCTAGTCAGTATGCTAATAAGTGTGAGAGCACCCATTATGGGCCTGAACGATTATGCAAAATATGACTCAGGCACAGTTCAGACTTGGTGTAGTTCAATAGACCTAGCTAACAAGCAGAAACTAAAAAGGTGTGTTAGTTTCAGAGTAGTTAGCTCCTCCCTTCAAAGAGATATAAGACAGTGTCCAGCAGTGATCTGACCAGAACTGAAGAAGCCACTCGGATGAGCGGCTAAATGTCTTCACTCTAAAACCTTTCTCCAGTTGACAGAATTAAATTTTCTTTTGCTATCTATCTCTTTAAAGCTCTTTAAAATGTACCAGTGTTATGCAAGATTCATTTATTTTGGTATTTCAGTGGCAAGATTTTGAATATTTTAAACTGATATTTAAATAAGTAAATTCAATAGATTTTTGACTAGCCTTCCATCTTTAATGTCACATTTTAAACCTTTACGACTACAATAAGTAAAATATTTAGAAAAAGGTCATTTTTTAAAAAAACTTGACAAAACTGGACAACCAAAACAAGACGTTTTGGGGACGTTACATTGACACACATTCATTTCCTGGAGAATGACCGTAACCTTTACCATAGTCACTACTTCCCTTATCTTAAACTATTTTAACCCATTTTAACTTTAAACCAAGATCTAACAATAATAGATTACTATGGGGAGCCTTTTGTCCTCATAATGGAGCTAGGTCAACACAATGTGGAGTGGACACATTTTAGTCCCCACAGTGTAATAAAAAGACACCCACACACACAAGTGTCAATATTTGTATTTTATTTTATTAAGTCTGATACATGACATTGTTCATGGTGCTAAGATCAAAATGCAGGCTAAGTAGACCCTAGACGTAGAAGCAGAGGGGCTGAGGACAGGGGGGTAGGGTGTAGGGGACATGATGGAGTGCCTAGGGGACATGTGGCTCTGTAGTGTTGATGGAGGAGCCTGGTGCATGTGCTGGGAGGTGGAGGCACCACTGTGGCTCTGCTCCCTGCCTGTAATTATGATAGAATGCTTAGTGATTGATGGCTGCAGCCTGTGGGAACCTCCAGTGCACCTTAGCCAAGTGGGTGATGGCTGAGACCCCTGTACACTCCCCTCCTCCCCACACACACACACACACCTCATCTGGGCCCGTGTCCCTCCTGTAGTATGATCCATGAGCAAAAGAGCTTCTCCTCCGACCCCCTAAGGCCTGTCCTGTGAACTACAGGCAGGGCGGCTAAACTGGTGCCCTGTTTTCCATTAATAAGGTAACGAGCGCTAAAACTCTGTATGAATTTAGACTCCTCTATAGGAGTTTCCAGCTCCTGTTGTCCCAGGAGCCCAGAACTGGACTAAACTCTAAATTATTAGAGGAGGGCCCCGAAATTTCTGACGACGGGCCTGTTCTTTTTGTATAAAGAATAATTTTATAGAAGAAATATTCAAATTTAGTTTAGTTCATAGAGCATGACCATATTACGCTCATATCCACAAGCAAAACACAAATATTTTCACATTCAAATGATTCTGCTCACATGCTCAACAGGAGTGGGAAGCAGTGTGACCTTATTTGCTCTCTTTCCTTTTTAATCAAAATACCTTACTTTAACAGAAGATATAATATACATATATAAAATCAAGACATTTTTTCCCTCAGCAGTTACATGGACAAGAAGAACAAACTTGATCAGAATGTTCAAATGAAATGAAACAACACACACACACAAAAACAAACTGTGATGACCTTTCTTTGCTCCCATCTCTTGTTTGAGTTTTCAGTGAGAGCCCGGGTTAACTACCGTAGGCTTGTCTTACTCCCCTCGTACACAGCTGAGCGCCGCGGGCTTTACCAGTGCTATTACAAACTGGCACCAATCACACCGCTCTAATGCCACAAGTAAAGTGCTGCACTTACAACATCTGAACCACTATCTCCTCAAGAACGGCATCAATATTTAAGCCAAGCTCAATTTTACGTACAGCCTTTTAAAATGCACGCTGATATTTATTTTATGGGGACTGAATGCATCAAAGCCGCAAAAAAGTGAGCCTTGTCGAATCTTTAGCCTTATTTCTTTCTCTTCTTCCAGGAAGTGACTTTTTCTGCAGCACTTAAGACACAATGCACTCTGTCTGTTTGTGCCCCAAGTTACACTCTGTCTGCAAATCAAAAGCAGGCGGTGGTAAAAGCAGAGAAGACAGAAGAGGATTCCGGGGTAAGTACTAAGAGATGACCCTCTGGCAAACATTAGCCCATTTGATGCTTTTTCTTTGGGGTTGGAATATTCCTTTATTTTCCATGTCAACTTCTGTGTCCCATTTATGCTCTACCAGTGATACAGCAAGGATGCGGTCCACAAGTGACTTTAATATCAGAATAAAACAAAAATACATATATATATAAAAGTGTATGTGTATTCGCCTTGCTTCCAGTGTCCATGTACATTTGTGTTTGAATAAGAGTGAGTGCAGAACAGTGCAGAGGATCTATACTGCACATCGACGCCCTCCTAAAATAATGGCCTAAGTCATTCCCCCCCATATTTTACAGGAAACACACAAAACCCTGTACCAACTGAAAACGGTACAACATATGCTAATGTTTTCAGACAATTACCATACCAAGCCATGCCCCGGACTAAGGTCAATAGATTATTTGCAAATATCTCATGATCCATTCAGCTGAGGAGGTTCAAATTTGTATCAGAGGTGGATGGTCTCACACAGCTCTGATTCATCCAACAAATGAATTTTTGGCCAAAAAAAATTGACCATTATTTTACACATCCATATTTTTCCTCTCTAGCTCTTAAAATAATTTCCCGTAATGATCTGTGTTATCTTGTGGTAATTCATTATTCTGATCATTTCCATGCTTTAAGGTCCAATATTTCGCAAAATAGACTCTTGTGAGCTTTAAGTCATGTTATAATGTTGTTAACTCCTAAAAAACATACCTGGAATTGTGTTTTGTTTCATTCACACATGTTTGAGTAATCCTTTATTACTCTGTCTACATCTCCAATGTTCAAAATGCTTTGTCCAACTTTATGATGTCATGTAGTGGTAGTTTTCATGTTAACAGCCCCTTTTACCTTTTGTTTAGTGCAGATTGGCAATTCCAGGGATGAAATTATCTAAATGATTTTAGTGAAGGTGTGTGGAGTTTAAAAACACAGCGGAGCACTTTTTGTAGTACCGCATGACATCACAAGGTGCAACAGTGTGTTTTTCATTTGAGAGAAGTACCCCGCCTAAATATGCAGGATTATAACATAAATCAGAAAATAGTGTAACCGAAAGTCTGCCAACAACCAAATGTGGCTAAAATGGGTAGTACCTGGAGGACTAAAGAAGAGAGTGAGGGTGGAGGAGGGGTGAGGGGCGGGGTCTGAACATATGAGGACTAGTTTGATTGGTCTAACAGGAATTCACATTTCAAACTCCAACCCTTCTGCTTACAAACGGTTGGAATCAAGGCAGTCTTGTGTGATGTCACATAGCACTTGGAATTGCATAGACCACCTGAGGCAGCACAGACTCATTTATACACATATGACCACAAAGCCCCAAATATACCTAGTTTGAACTAAAATTGCAAAAAAAATACTATATTATAGACCACATGTATCAAACTCAAGGCCTGCGGGCCAAATGTGGCCCTCCATAACATTTTATGTGGCCCTTGACAGGGTAAATTAAAAGGTGTGATGGTCTTAAAATATATAAAATTTATCAGGAGATACACAGTTACACAGCCATATTTTTACATCTAGGCAAATGCATATGCAATATTTGTAACTTGAATAAGTAATAAATACAAAAACAGTTAAGTAACAAGTTAAAAAAGTAGGTAGATTTATTTTACATCTGGCCCTTTGAGGACAGCCATTTTGCTGATGTGGCCCTTGGTAAAAATGTGTTTGACACCCCTGCTATAGACAGTACAGAACAATTAAAACACCTCGTTTCTACTTAAATTGATATGTGAAATCTATATGAAATACCAAAGCTGAGGAGCACAAAAAAGGCTACAGCAACCAGCAGCATTCCCAGACTTCCCTCACCCAAGACACTTCCTCCAGCGAGACACATAGTTCCTTCAGCTAGCTCTTCTGACCTCATCCAGTGAAAAAAAAAATCTCTTCATCACATCTCTGACAGCTCTCGCCACCAAAGTCCATTCACTGTATGTAAACTTTAAAAATCTCACCCACACAGTCCCACCCTTTAAAAACTGCTCTCCCAGCACATATTCATAAAGGCCCTAATGGCTTCCGGAGGGACAGCAGCCTTCTTCTAGCTTCTCCTCTGACATTTCACAGAGCCACGAGCAGAGCAGCAAACGCCACAAAGAAAAGGACTATGGCGCATATAGACAGAAATAACGTGAGATAAAGCAGAGGGAAGTGTCTTCATCATGGGCCCACTGGGGTCTATTAGGGAGTCTTTATATGTGGCGGATCGCTAAAGTATGTGTGTGTCTAGAAGTTAAAAATGACTTAAGTAAGTGAGGCATTTTCACTGTATTTTATTCATTTTATTTCCTTTAATCTTTTTATGGGAAAACAAAATATCAGTGAGTGAATGAAAACTTAAATAGGCCTATGACGACACTACTACTACTACTTTGTTCATACATTCGTTTTTTCTTAAAGCAGACCTGTTAGAGATTTTAACCATGTTATAGTTGTTCTCCCCTCTCATTTACTATCGCAAAGTTGTTTTTGGAGTGATTCCTGCATGTTTGAACAATCTTTAATCGCTTATTTTCAAGACGCCATATTGAAATCTGTCAGTTTTCACCACCACCAGCGCACAGATACTGCTCTGTACTTACTTCGTTCTTCGTCAATTTTATTTTCTTAATCGATGATGCACGCAGGATTCAGCAGAGTCACGTAGTCATTTTGGTACAAATGCAAAAAGAAAGAAAAAAAGCTACTTGTTAATGTGATGCGCAACTATCCAGAGGAGGAGCCGACAGCAACGGCTCTCTGTTGTTGTAAGGTATTTTCTGGCAGTGCAGCACTACTCCAAACTCGTATCTTGATTTGCTAATGCTACTGTAAATAACACGTGCCACCAGTGGATATGGATTGCGTGGGGGATCACCAGGACGCTACAGAGACCAGCGTGGGACATTACAAGGACTGTGGATAATAAGATAACAGCTATGTCTGGTCCTTTTGGTTTAAGCCACATCTCAGGAATGTATGACCCCCACTTTGAGAGGATTATAAAACAGTCATCATTGTACGACTTTGCCTGAAGTTTCTTAATGTGTAACGCCATGCAAACAAGAAGAAGACTCGCCTCACAAACACATACAATGGGAGACCATATAAAAGCTGTCAACAGGCACATCTCAGGACTCAGGAGAGTCTTTTGCTTCATTGTTCACTTTACCTGTGTGGAACTCATTAAATTAAACCCTTCTGACTTTGTTTCAGTCTTTGTCTCTTTGACGCTCACACCAGAAACGAACATCTCTTACATTGTGATGACATTTATGGCGATGTCATCTTCCACTGGATACCACAGTTTTCTAACATTGAAATCAGTGGACTTGTTCCTTTATTAAGTCATTTTAGATGCATATTGCGATTTAAAATGAACAAATTATAACATAATGCTCCATAGGTGTCATAGATTATATCTATATAGCAGTCACAAGCACAGTGGCTCCTCTTTAAACAATGACACACACATAGGATTCAGCTGCGTTGCGTAGGCATTTTGGCACAAAAGAAAAAAAGTCCACTGCTATTGAACTGTAGGCGTCTGTTAGCATGGCCGGGCAGAGCAGCACTTTGTTGTGATGTGTTTACCAGGACATGCAGCGAAAGGACAGGCAACATCAGAGTTTTCAACTGGAAGCCAGCGGAGCCATTCTATAACGTGGTGTTAGATGTCCGCTGTGTACTGTAAGCATATAATTACAGTGTTTTATTGTTCAAGAATCAGGAAGTGTGCCCTTACCATGCTAGTTGTTGGTAAATAGTCACCAGTGACGTGTGGTGAGGTTCATGGCTGGTGAGGCACTGATGTCGTCACAATCAGATTTACAAACATGTAAACCAAGTGTTGGCAAGTAAATTTGGCTCCAGGTCAGTGTCTCTCACAGTGACTTAAAATCTAGAATAAAAAAATCTTTTCAAAATGAAAGTTTATAAGTCCATATGAAATAGCTCTAATAGTATGAAATGAAAAGCTGGTTTTGTATTGTTTTTTATCCTTATACTGGTTCCCCAATTTTCAATTGATTGAAGTAGTCATTAAATTTCTTACCATTTCGTACAACTCTGTTTGAAAAGAGCGAGTCTTTCGTCCCGTCGTCTGGAGCAAACCATTTAGCTTCTTTAGCGTTGGTCTTCCTTTAATTATAACCTCCTGCTTCGACCGAAAGTCCAGTTTAGAAAACTGCTTGAGCTTTAATATGTAATCCTCCTCCATTTAAAAAGTAGGGCCAGACAAGAAGAAAAAGTGAATTGCTAAAGTTGACTTGCTAACTTTAAATTGTAGTTTGCGGAGTTACAAGAATCCCTGGGCTCACGAGTGCCCCCTAACATGAGGCAGGGTAACTGCGTGCCTCACCCGGCGCCTTTTCACAGCCACTTAAAGCAGCAGCGTCACTGCTGAGTATACAGCACAGTAAGTCCATGTGAGGCACGACTAGTCGGTGCCTCACCGCGCATCTCTTCTCAGGATTTCAAAAGTAAACGTAATTCACCTATTTTGAATACAAAAAGAATAAAAATTGCAACGTTAAATAGAAAATATTTATTTTTTTCTCTGTGATGACAGGTGAGGCAGGGCCTCACATTGATGGCAAACTTTGGTTTGGTCTCTGAAATTTGTGAACATGCTTATTGACTTATTGTGGTGAAAAATTGCCATAAGGGCGCTCCAAATGCATAAAGTAAGTGAGGAATAACTGCAAACTGTTTAAAATTAGTTCTGGTTTGAGACAGTAAAAATCTGGTAGAGCGACAAATTATGAAACTTGAAGTACTCATAGTTTCACAAATCATGATCATTTCTATTTTACATAGATTTTTTTTTGTCTAAGTGCGTTTCTTTGCATCCTGGCCCTAAAAGCCTTGCTGAGGTTGCCAGACTGCTAATAGTAGTGGGTAGAATGTTGGAACATAAGTTGGCTCTTTATGCTCACGTTGGCTGCTACATGTTGATGTTGCTCAAAATGTTTTGTGAATTATGCTTGTTGCTATGATGTATGGCCAAGGAAAGCAGCATAAAAATAGAGTTCAAAATCAGTAACAGCTTTCGCCTTCATCTTTCAATATTTCAACTTTTACTGCTACTGTCTGATACTGCAGTTACTAATACTGCTAATTGGAGCTCAAAGCAAAGAATCTCTGGACCTTACACGAAAGCTTCAAGATATGTAGCTTTAATGCTCCACTGTCAGTCATTACATCAACTTTCAACAGAGAGAAACACGCACAAGTGTTTTTGGTCCAAATGGCGCAAGTCTATTGGCAATAATCAGGTTGAGTCAAATGCAGAAGACAACTTTAACCCAGTGAGGTAAACACATTCACGATTATGATGTGGTTGACAGAGTGCTTTAGAAATGAACAAATGAATAGAAGTCAAAGTTTGGTAAGCAGTGTCAGATAAGATAAGTAAGATAGAAACTGTGAGGTTATTTTTCAGTTTGCAGTGCATTTATATATATACATGACTAACACATTTACAGAATCGTTTAAATAGAAAGCAGCCTCACATGACTCTTGGGTTGCCAGTTTCAATGCTGAAATGCAGCTGGTTTAAACCTAAAAGGACTCTCTCTGATCTAAATCCTCACTACCTCAACCCCAGAACCTGCAGCCAACCATAAATCAATGCTAGTGCTGCGTCTGCATCTGAGTGAGTGAATTCTGGAGGTTCTGAGTTTTCACATTTGGCATGGCCTGTCCATATACTGAGAATGAGGAAAAACGTGTATGTTTTCTGTCTGCAAGTTTAAGCTCTGGTTCAGTTGTAATTGAGCCCTTTGAGCCCAGCCAGAATGCAAGTTACGTCTTTAAAATCAGAATAGTTTTGAAATAATTATGAAAATAGAAGTCAAATATTACCAATTGTACATATAACATATAACGTAACATATCTGAGGTAATACAATACATAATAATGAAAGTAAAATAGAAATACAAATCTTCCTACTGACCTTTACTGAACTTCCTTCATTAAATATGGGAGAGTTACTTCAACACAACTTTTGTCGCATGCTGAACAAACCACAGCATCTGGCGAGTAATCCTTCATGTTTTGGCTGACTTTACCACTTGAGACATTCCCCTCACTTTGATGCAGACACAATGAAAACCTATGCCTTATTTATGTCCCATTAAGGAGCACTTGTGTGGAGCCTTTAATTTAAGTGGATTTACTATTTACACCATAAAGAGCGAATCAAACTTGGGCCATTAGCATCCGCCGCTGCTACTGCTGAAACAATCCTAGCCTCATTAAAATTGCATTGGGAGGTGCCACTTCCCCTTTACCACTTTAATTGTCAGGCTGCGCGCTCTAGACGGATGATATCGAGGACGTCCCTGCCAAAATACATGCTACTGTCAGGGATGAACAGTGTCACCCATCCGTTTCATGATCCATATGTCACCTGGATGAGCCAAATTAAGCTTCAGATGAATTAAAGTGGGTTGCTCATAAATTAGAAGGAAAAGGTGGGGCCATACGACACATCGACGGCAGAATAGTCATCAATCCCGACCCTGTTACGACCCTGAGCTCCCAGTCTCATTGAGAGCTGTCCAGATGATTTTGTGATCTACAAAATGGAGGCTACGCTAAGAGAGAGGTTGTTAATGGCTTTGAGAATTGAGAATATATAAGTACGATATCCTGCAGTGTTTGAGGGACAGACTGCTCCATTGCAAAGAGGTAGGTCTTCAAAGCATAGTTTTAAGATCAGCAAAGCTTCATCTACAGTATGATACAAGTCTGCTTTTGAAGTGGAATTTAATATTTTACAGGAATTGGGTCAGTTTTAAAGCAGACCTATTATGCAAACTCAGCTTTTCAGAGCTTTGAACCATGTTATAGTTGTTTCCCTTCTCATTTAGCCTCTCGAAGTTTGGAGAGATTCGTGCATGTTTGAGCAGATCTTTAATCGCTTATTTTCAAGAAGCCATATTGCAGATCCATCCCCTTTTTCACCACCACCAGCACATACCCACTGCTTTGTACTTACTTTGTGCTTCAATTTTATTTTCTTAATTGGTGATACTTGTAGTTGAGCGTTGAGTATTCATTTTGGTGCAAATGATAAAAAATCTGCTGCTCTTTGGTGTGATGTGCAGCTGTCCGTAGGAGGGGCCAACAGCTACACGGCTCTTTAATGTGATGACGTTTACAGCGACGTCAGCTCCTGTTGGACGCCGCAGTTTTCTAATGCAGAAGGCAGGCGGGCTTGTTTCTTTTATTAAGCTGTTTTAGATGAATATTGCAATGTAAAATGTGCAAACTGTAGCACAATGATCCATAGATTATAATTATACACAAGACACAAGCACAATAGATGTGTAAGGTTGGCCCTATAACATTGGGAAGCCCTCAATCACCAAATTTTATGAAATGGCAATGCTCTTTTATCAGAGTTGTGGTTATAAAATTATGTTGGCTAAAAGAAATACAAAAAAAAAGTTGGACACCTAAAATTAAAAGGACAAAACGCCGTCTATATAGGACAGGGACGTCCAAACTTTGGCCCGCGGCCCAATGCATCCCTCAGGCTAAATATTCTTGGCCTGCAGGCTTTGTGGTGAATGGCCCACATTTCCTTGGGAAGTATTTCTTACTGCTAGCTTTAAGTTGTTAAGTTTTCTATCATTATAACTGAAATAACAGACCTGATATAATGGTTCTAACTTCTGAGACTGAATTACGTTATAGTGGCACTTTAAAATCTCAAAATGAGCCACTTTTCAAAATGATTCAGGGCGATGACCACCAGTCTATGGCCCTTCACAGTCTATGTTTTAATATGTGGCCCTCCATGAAAAAAGCTTGAACACCCCGGTGCAGTCTTGTCTAGCATAAGCCGCCTTGGGAAACTTCATTCATATCGGCCGATGTGCCATGCTGTAACTTGTTTTTCTTTTTTCATTATTATTATCATCATCTCATCCACTTACTTTTTTCTACCCTAAATGATACTAGTTTGGTAAAGTGGAGAACCTATTTAAACTCAAATTAAAGTAAGTGCAAGAAAATGTGTGAATGGTGCAGAGCCTTAAACCGTGATTGTATGGACTCACATTCGAAGGTTGGACTCTTTCTAAAGCCGTCTCACAGTCTTCAGTCAGTTGGTCAGTTTTAATGGACTTTTAACTACACATTTTGCCAAAATAAATACCATGAACAGAGAACCTTGCTCTCCATGCAGCCTATACAAGCGTATACAGCACACTCGTGAAAGCAGTCCCAAGGCTGAACAGCAGAGGAAATGTGTACTCAATTAATGATTCAATGTAGCACTAAAGGGGCTGCCATGAGTGCTCAGGGGTGAAGCATTCCAACAGTGTTCATTTTGTCCACTCAAATATTTTTCCTCATAGTTTGTCAATGTTATATTTTTTTCTGACAAAAACTAAATGAAAAGTAATAATAATAACCAATACATGCATTTCTCTAGCTAAAACTCTCCTGAAATTTCAATCCCAGGAGCCCAAACTAGAGCATAAATGGTAAATGGTCACATTTTTATATAGCGCTTTTGTATGCAGACACTGGGGACAAGGCAGGTTACGTGTTTTGCCCAAGGACACAACGACAGCATTCATCTGTGGGAGCTGGCAACCAATGATGTTTATGTCAAAAGCGGGATTCAAACCGCCAACCTTCAGATCAGTAGACAAACACTCTACCATGTACTTGATGCCGAAGGAGTGTCCCATGAATGAATGTCATACAATTTATTATAGTACAAGGTAACATGACACTGAGAGCTTTTAGCTGTTTTGCTTCACAAAAATATACACTTCAAGGAAACGCAAAACTGGATACATTGGAGACACAGTCGCAATTTAATAATGTGATTTATACACACACCTGCACCTGTTTTTGATGTTTTATATGGACTTATTTGTTTTGATTGTTTTTTTTTTTCAGTCTGTATTGTATTTTAAACAGGGCGCCCATGAAAAAGAGAGCCCAAGTGCTCTCATTGGGTCCCCCTGTATAAATGAAGATACATAAATACATAAAAATACATTTTTTGTTGACTTAAATAAGACAACACAAAGAAAATTAGTTGACTAAATGCTGAGTGAAAAAAAAAATTGTCAGAATAAACACTGTTCCAACTGTTTGAGAAGCACCATAGGAAAACATGTTTACTTTCACATGACTTTCGTTGAACCGTCTTTAGCTTTGATTAAGACATGCATTCACTGTGGCATTGTCTCAATAAGCTTCTGCATTGTCACAAGATTTATTTCCAACCAGTGTTGCATTCATTTTTCACAAAGATCTTGCATTGATGATGGTCGAGTCTGACCTCTGCACAAAGTCTTCTCCAGCACATCCCAAAGATTCTCAGTGGGGTTAAGGCCTGGACTCTGTGATGGACAATCCATGTGTGAAAATGATGTCTCCTGCTCCTGAACCACTCTTTCACAATTTGAGCCCGATGAATCCTGGCATTGTCATTTTGGAATATGCCCGTGCCATCAGGGAAGAAAAAAATCCATTGATGGAATAACCTGGAAATTCAGTATATTCAGGTGTCAGCTGACCTCATTCTTTGAGCTCAGACTGTTGCCGAACCTAGACCTGACTCGTCCCTATAGGCTCGGACCTTTTTGCTTAGTTAAATCCAGGTGGTGACTTATTTTTTGGCCAGGCAGTGTATGATACTGTCATGATCTGATTATTTGTGTTTAGTTCAGAGTACTTTTGTTGGTCTTATAACGATTTCTGTGGTGTATGAGACACCAGCAAGTTGATGTGAAGGTTCGATTCATCAGTCACTGGTCTGTTTTGGAGACTGGCCCTAGTGAGCTGAGACTGCTGTTGTTTTGTTGTTGTTTTAGCGTGGGTTACGGCCTACAGTAGCCTTTGTGTTCAGAAAATAAACGACTACAAGAAATTCAGCGCGCTTCCTTACACCAGAACATTACAATATGAAAGGGAAAAAAATGCCCAGAGCAATGAATGGCAAGTATTTAAAAAAAAATCCTTGCACCTACACATTTCCCTCCACTGCCTGTTCTGTAGCCCAGTGCCATCAGAACGATTGAGCTATAATTGCAGTCCTGTCCCATATGTTGGACAGCTCAGTGCTTAGTCCTCTGCTCTGTTCTGCTTTGGTTCACACTCAGAGCCAGCAGCACCTTGTTAGAACTCAAACTCCGCCGCGCCGCACAGAACCGTCTGATTTCATGAATGATATAGTATTCCTTGTGATTGCCCATAGGCGTTTGGAACTGAGCGCTTGTCTTCAAAATTACACTGCTGCATACCAAATGTGGCCGTTTTCTCCCACAAATGCGTTTTTTTTACTCTCCACTCCAAATGTGGCCAAATTAAACCGAGCCCGCTCGAATAAAACAAGGCTATTTTGTTGAAATAAGCTAATATGTCAGTGCAGGCTTGTTTGATGAATGCAGTGGCTATTGTAGAGAATGCATTGTTTCAAACCTGGCAACGTGTCTCTTCATTTTACAAAAGCCAGAAACCACCTGCACCAGATTTTCAGACCTCTTTTGCTTTGGTCACATGGTAAATGGTCATATTTTTATATAGCACTTTTCCATCTTCAAGGCACTCAAAGCACTTTATCAAGAAACCACTCACCCACTGACACACAAGCTCATACACACGCTCATACACACACTCATACACATACTCATACACACACCCATACACACGCTCATACATATGCTGAATGACATACACACGCTCATACACATACTCATACACATACTCATACACACGCTCATACACATACTCATACACATGCTCATACACACGCTCATACACACGCTCATACACATGCTCATACACATGCTCATACACATGCTCATACACATGCTCATACACATGCTCATACACATACTCATACACATCCTCATATACACATGCTCATACACACTCATACACACGCTCATACACATGCTCATACACATACTCATACACACACGCTCATACACACATGCTCATACACATACACATACACATACTCATACACATGCTCATACACATGCTCATACACATCCTCATACACATGCTCATACACATACTCTAACACATGCTCATACACACGCTCATACACATCCTCATACACATACTCATACACATACTCATACACATGCTCATACACACGCTCATACACATACTCATACACATGCTCATACACACGCTCATACACATCCTCATACACATACACATACTACACATACACATACACATACTCATACACACGCTCATACACATACTCATACACATGCTCATACACACGCTCATACACATCCTCATACACATACTCATACACATCCTCATACACATAGGCATCTGCATTCACCGTCTGTACCTGTCGTCTGCACTTGTCGTCTCCACTCACTGTCTGTCTGCGCACATATCACAGAGGCCTTCAGCTCATTTGGCATTATGGGAGGATATTCTTTTCAAGTTCATGCATAGCTGCCCTCATGACCCAGCCCCGGATAAGCGGAAGAAAATGGTTGGATGATATTTGGTAAGAATTTTATAAGAAGCAATGTACAAATGTTTGCTGTCGAGTTTGTGAGGTTGGTAGCGACGGGCAGGATTCTCTGTGGCTCAGTGCAGCAGCACAGCAGTTGGTCTGATCTTTATTGTTGCGTTTATGTCAGTGGTAAATAACTTTTTCATAGAATTGCAGTGGTACAATCGAGTACTAAAATAACTTTCACATCACAGCTCAAATAGGCCAGTTTAGCTAAATAAATGTTGCGTTGAGCTAACCTGTACAGAGATTACAGGGCCACAAAACCTTTTTATACCTGTTTTAATATCACCCCTCAGTAACACACTGAAACCTGCTTGTGCCTGATAAATGTTTGTGTTTTACTGAATTGTCAAGTCAATACAATCATCCTCATTTGAAGCCTGGGTGTCGTGTTACAATAACCGTTTATGTAATGTACCAAATTATCCTCCGTAGGGGACAGTGAGGTGCTTTTCACAGGACAGGCCTACATAACAAAATGACCTAAAATCCAGAGGTAATTTCAGAAGAGCTTGATGCAAAAGAATATTAGCTGTTAGCTCCAGTGCAATCAGCACTTTAGCAGTCACTTCCTTGGCTGCTCCGGCTCTGGTCCAGGCGAAGTGGAGACTGTGACAGCAACAGTACGCTCGGTGCCTGGAAATGAGGGAAAAGGTGTAATCCACCACAAATATCTGCTCTGGCTCTCACTGTGGTCCACAGCATGTTGGGTTGTTTATAAGCCGTAAAAGGATGAATAAATAACTTCTGTGACTCATTATAGACACAAACTAAGTTCTGAAGTGTTTCATTCAGGTGTTTATTTATTGCCACTCATGTTTGTTTTTTTAACAATATTGTAGATTTAGACGAGTTTTGGGGGATAATCCTGCTGTAGGGTCAGTGGCATAGGTTAGTTTCAATACTACTGTGTATCGTCTGGATTTTCTTCATCTGTGTATCGGACATCAGAGTGTGTAATTGTATCGGGACAATTTGATTGTGGGAGGAGTAAGGTGTTTGTTCGCCTTTTAAAGTCACTACATGCTTTATCTTAACCTACTTTAACCCATATCTGAACTTCAACCATGTTGTTGATCTAATAATAAATAATTTATGTGGGGACCTTAATTTTGTCCCCATAAAGGAGCCCGGTCCTTAAGACGTGAGTGTGTTTACAGATTTTAGTCCCTACAATGCAATATACTTGACTCTGATTGGCTAAATCTTCCTGTCCTTTACTCAGATCTTGAGAAGAAAGTTGTGTTTGAGCTTGGTTCTTATGTAAGTGGTATACGTTGTTATACACACTAAATATTACATTGTCTTTAAAACAATAGAACAGTCTGTGTGTGAGGCCGATCGGTCTGTATTGTTGTGTTAATGTGCTCTTTGAAAATCATTCCAAAGCCTGCTTCAAAAATGAGTCAATAACAAGGTGTCAATCACTCCGGCATCGCAAATAATTCTTCATCTGCAAATATGTCCTCTTCATCACATCTCCACATCTGCTCTGTGATTGGCACCACTTAAATCTTTGATGGATTATTTAGCAGATAGCAGCGTGCGTCCACCGCTGACCCCACGGTGCACTCCCTTGTGACGGAAAAAAACACAAATCGATCATTAATCTGTTTAGTCAAGTGTGGAGAGGAATAACAAAGACTCGGTACGATCATGTATTCCACACAGCACCACCTGTGAACAAGTCTGAGGAGGCTCATTTCAAGAGAGGTGACTGTAATGTGTTTTAAATGCCTGCTCAAAGACCATAATAACACAATGTATACTTCAGGTGCACTTTATTGTCTATAGGGAAAGTTTTCCTCTGTATTTGACCCATCCCGTGCAGTGCTCAGGACCCATCTGATCTTGGTCATGATTACCTTAGCTGGGCTGGTTTTGGGAACTGGACTGTCCCGGGGAAACCCACCCAGACACGGGGAGAAACATGCAAACTCCAAACAGAAAGAACCGGCTCAGGGAGTTGAATTTGATGCCCTGTTGCTGTGAGGAGAGAGTGTGTTAGTCACTAAGCCATGGTGCCACCATAGCTTATCGCAGTGGCATGTCTAAATACTACTAATGAGGCGTTAAAAAGCTCTTAAGGTTTTTTTGTGGTTGTGGTTTTACTGGGATTAATAATTGAAAAGAAATATTGCGCACTATGACTGTTTAATGTTTTATTTCATGGGGTTTTGGTTGGGCCAACAAAGAGAGGCCTAGGCAAAACATAGACAATTTGTGTCTATGTTTTGCCTTTCAAATTCGGTTCATTCACATGAAGTATCAAGTATAAGTCAGAGTTAACCAGTTCCCATTTTAAATAGTAAATGTACAGTTTTGAATTGCCTTGCAGACAAATAAATAAAAGGCTTAGAAGTGAATTGAAAAGGTAAAATAGTCACCAGACCCGCTCCCCGCACCAGATCAGCTCCCCGCACCAGACCCGCTCCCCGCCGCAGACCCGCTCCACATTTGTACAGTGGCTCTGCTCCTGCTGCTCAGGTGAACAGCTGGACGGTGAATATTTGGAGGCTCGGAGCACAGCCAGGCACAGCCAGGCACAGCTGGCTTTTAAGAGGCAGAGCTGCTTGGAGCCGCCGGGAGGTCACAGGCTGCTGGCCGTAAAGCAACCGCCCCACCGCAACCTGCCCTACCGCAACCCACCCCAGCACCACCCCTCTGCCTCTGCTGGAGCTGTGTGACTTTGTGCAGATGTTAGCCCTGCTCTACTGCCTGCCGCCCTCAGACACTGCACGACAGCGGATTCAGATGAGAAAAAAGACTTGAAATGTGGCTCTGTGGTAGACACTTGCCAACAAAGCTCATAGATATTCTGCTCTTGTCTTTGTTTCAAGACGACACTTGACTCAACTTTACTTTAGTGTAGTGGCAGACGGGCCGGTGGTGGTCAGAGCGGTCATGGGTGGAGAATGGCAGCCACCATCTCATCAGTCTGTCCCAGCCCAGCTGTGGCTACAAACAAACATAAAATGAAAAACATCCAAATCCACAGCAGTCAGATGGCTAATGTCCAGAATGTTTAGTTTTATTTTGAGATTACGTTTCAGCAAAAAGCTTTCAGATCATGTTTTTTTTTTCTTTGGACCTTAAGACCAGTGATGGGCAGATCAATAGCAAATATCAATATATCGACATTGACTGAGGTCTTAAAAAGTAGAAGTTTCTTCATTTGAAGGAAATGGGAATGACAACGTAACCTGAATCTCGCCAGACTGATATGTGCAGCCCTCACAACAGAGTTTTAAACATCAGTCTGGGATGGCTCACGCTGAAAGCACTCGAAACCAATGATCGGAGCATTCAAACAAAGACTTTGATTGGTCGAAGCATCAGCGGAATAAGACGTTAAATCAAAATTTAGTTAAATCTAGTTCAGAGAAAAAACCTATCCACAAATGCACAAAGTGCTTCCTCTGCATGTTCATCATAAACAAAATACTGTTTTTTTCTTCTAAATTAGGCTGACGTAGGTGTGTCAACATCACCATGTTTGTTTTAGTTCATTTAGTGATGGTTTCTGCCTAAACCACAGTGCTGTCCTGTGACTGCTCAGGGACATATCACATGCAAACGCTTCAGCCAGAGTGTGTGAACAAAAATCTTGAGGATTCGTCTTGCTGGCATGGCAACGGCCCTAACTATAACCCACTCTAAGAAGCCTCAGTGCAGAAGTGCATAATAAAGGCCATTAACGCAAATCCTGAGTATGATTTTAATACATTTCTTGATAAAGTGCAGTATTTGATAGATGTCAGTTTATATTGTGGGATTATACCCCACAAGCAGAAATATATTGATGAAATAAGTATAAACTTAGTTCAACTCATTTTACAATATTTCAATCAGATTCATATAAGACACTATATGTGAACCTGTTAAAAGTTCATTTTCAATAATCAAGCCATTTAAACCCATTACATTTCCAGTTTGCTCACACACTGTCTTAAGCAGACTGCACAGAGAACACATTCAGTCCTGGCGTGTCTCTGCCTGCGCCGCGTCCTTCAGCCTCGCGCTCCGAGTGCTCAAACAATAAAGTCAGCTTTAAATGAGCTCTCCAAGGCCTCCACCAGCCCACAGCCTCACAGAACAGAGAAGGTGTCCTCAAAAATCCCACCCAAAGTCTCAGCAGCTTCCACCCACAGCAGCGCGCCTCGCTACTGCTAATTACCCACAGGAAAGGTTACGCCCGGGCTGCACAACTTTCAACCTTCACCTTGCTTCTGTATCCTATGAAACATGTGGAGTTTGAAAAGAGCCACGCAAATATGATCAAAAGCCAAAAAAAAAAAAAAAAAAAAAATGTCCCAGCGTTAATTCTCTGGAAGTTTATCGACCTAAGTTCTCCAGGGGGACCAACGCGGCGGTCGGCTCTTCTTTCAAGTGGTCTGTGTTTGTGCTAGCGTTACAAAATAAGTCATGGATACCTGTCAGTCAGTCAGGGGAGGTTGCTTTGATGGCGGAGCACGTTGTAAGAGAGATGGCACCAAAGCAGAGGGGCGTTGTTGGCAGGATCGCAGCCTCAGCATTCCGGTGACAGTGATGAATAGAGAAAAAGGGGAAGTGAGTGGCAGGGACATGGTGACGGGCGTTGCACCTGTCTCTAAGCCTCCGCAGTGGCCTGTCTCTGGACCACTGGCACCATCACAACACATCTGGCCCGCGAGCTGCTCTGCGCTGGCGGCACCAAGCGGATCTTTGATGCTCAATATGTCCAGGGAAAGGGGAGCTCAGAGCAGAGGTGGTGCGGGACGGGGTTGAGTGCTTGGTTTTTCAGTAATTAAAAAAAAATAACTGGCTTCAAGGTGATGTAACAGATTTTTATTGTCTTAAAAACATGAAAAATGAAACGTTTATTGTAATAGGTTTGGCTCAAAGTTTGAAACACATTGCTAGGCTCCAAATTATCGGCTGTGAAGCGCTTTTCACGACTTTCACAGACCAAAAGCTAACAGCTACTAGCATTCTAACGCACACTTCCTGATTATCGGAGATTAAAACGCTTTATAATTAGATGCAGACAGCAAGCAGTGGATATATTTTGACCTTAAGAGCTGCTTATACAGTCTCAAGACGAATTTCGCTCAAATACACGACAAAAAACTGCAGGACCTTTAACTAGAACATTCTTAAATCTGGCTTAAATGCGCTGGACCTGAGTTTTACTGTCTTACAAACATGAAAAATATAAGCTTAGTTTATTTTAAAAGATTTGCAGCGCTCCAAAGTTATTCCTCACTTTCCTAACACATTCCCAGCCTCCTAATTACTGACTGTGACGAGTTATAAGTGCTTTTCACAATTTTCACAGACCAGTGTGCTAAAGATAAAAACAACTCTCAGAAGTGACCTATTATTTGGTTTGTCTCCATGGAGATAGATAAGTTAAGTTACACTGTGAAATATTTTAGGAAAAGCTGTAACATCTCCATGGAGGCAACAAGCATCTGAAATCTGCCTTTACTGATCACTGCAGTGTCCAAATTCATGTCACTGCACAACTAACCGATTTAAATAAGAAAACAGCGATTGTTTAAGCCTCATTTAAACTGCTTCATGAATTATATGGCATGTAGTAAGAAAATCTGGACTATAAATGGACATAGCTAACGTGCTAGCTGCTGCGTTCCAAATAGGAAGTGATCATGGATGGGTTCCCGGCTCCAATTCACTTTCCATTGAAAAACTGTGGCTTCTCTCTCTGTAACTGCTGCTGTCAGACTTGTCATTTTGGTCTTTAAATGTTTATATTAACCTGCTCTACATGATCCTGGTGTTTTTTATTTCGCTATCATGTCTGTAAATCAAGATATGAACATTAATAATAGACAAATCAAGCACCTTCTTTCCCTGGGCGTTACCTTCAACAACCTCGCTCTGGATTGGCTCGCTGGTTGCTATGCTACTCGCGGTCGGACTTCCAAATATGGAAATTGGCTCCAAATTGGCCCCCATAACTGGAGCCGAACACTGTGGGTGACGTCACACTCACTTAGTCCACTTGTTTCCACAGTCTATGGTCTGGACAAGCTGATTAAAACAAGAGACACCTTTTTTGACTCAACTAATTCCATATTTTCACCGCTACATACATACATGTCCCGCCTATAACCACACGACTCAACATATTAAAGTCCACCTGGCTCTGGTCGTTCTGTCCCCAAACTCCCACCCAGAGGAAGCATCTGTTTTTCATTCCAAAAATTGAATAAGGTACTTTTCATATGACTCATTTTATTACAGCCCTTATGCTTAGGCTGGCCCACAGACTCTGCCCACAGCTGGCAGGGGTAACCTTTCAACGTCAAATCAAATACGAAATGGGACAAATTGCACATATATCTCCATAATTGCTGTCTGACATTTGTATTCAATCAGTCCAGCAGCCCCTAAATATGGAAAGATCATTAGAACATCAACAATGGTACGGGCGGAGTGAGTGACAGACCCTCCCAGAGCGCTCGTTCGGAGCCGTGCTGAGGATTGGCCGTAGAATTGTGTCAATGGCATTTCAAGTACAAATTTAAAGGGGCGGTACTAGAGTTTTATCCATGTACTTGAGCAAAATGTGTCTTGCCCCAGTGCAGATATATTGTGCATGAGCGCTTGAGGTCAACATAGGTTCGCTGTATATTGTTTGCATCTAATTATAAAGCGTTCTCTTGTCCGAGAATCAGGAAGTGCAGTAGCATGCTAGTTGACAGTGACAGCCAAAGTCCACTCTGACTCCTGCAAGTTACTTTGGACCACTGCCACCCGTTAAAATGAACTGGGCCTGTGTTTCAAATTTTGAAGACAATTTAACAATAATAATCTCCCTGTATTTATTTGCTTATTGTGCCAAGATTCTTTCTGACATGTCTGATATTTTTTTGTTCTTTCAAGCAAAAATAACTCCCTTTGTGGGCAGTGGGATTTTTGAGTGAATTTTTCAAACTTCACTGCAGATCATTTTGCTTGATGTGAGATTGAGAAAATAAAGCTGTCAGGAATTAGTTAAACAGTGGGTTACATTTTAGAATGATCACACCTCAATGAGCCTCAATAAAGTACACAAAAGGATTATTAAGTACTGCATTAAGAGGTTAGGGTTGGAGTTAGGGGTTAGGGTATTAAGAGCCATTCCAAACTCTTAATTAACGGTAAATGATCAGATTTACATTTTACATCAAGGAACCGCTCAAACCATTCATACACCAGTGTACGCAGAGACACGGGGGGCGAGGAGGGTTAAGTGTCTTGCCCAAGGACACAATGGCAGTATTCAGTAGGTATGTAGGAGGAGCAGGGTTCTATGGTTCTATGTTACGACCCAGCTCGTGTGAGGACAGGGAAGTAACAAAAGAAACCAAGATGGAAAATGGTAAATTAAGAAGTCATTTAATTAACAGGGATGTTAAGGGTAAACTAAACAAACGGGGACTAAAATATATTGAAATAAATGGTACCTTGCAATGTAAAAAAAACAAACATGTTGTGACTTGACCAAATGAGACACACAGTGGCAGACCCAAACAGGTGTCCCGAATCTTCTAAAGCAAGGTGGGAGGCGGCTGAAAGCGGGCTCCAGGATTGGCCAGGTTGGAAAACCGTTCTCCAATCACAGCCAAGGTCTCCAACAGCCACGATTAAGGGGAACGTAGAAGATTCAGGGACACCCACAAGAAACAATGTATAAATACAAACAACAAAAGGAACTTAAGGCCTTGGGGCTGTAACAACGTAGGAGCAGGGGGGTCGTATGGGTGCAGGGACAGAGGTATGTAGGAGCAGGGACAGTATTCAGTGTTCAAGCTGGAATCGCACCGCCAACCTGTGGGTCAGTGCATCTAACCTTTGAAACAGTGGACAAATATTCTGGGCCACAACTGAGCTACCGTGAAGGTGAAGTTTTAAAAAGTTAAAGTATCGTTAAATAATGTAACCGCAAACAAGGCAAAGTTACACAAATCAAGACTGTGACTTTACATCGAAAAAAGTTTGAATTGAGTTGAGCTGAATTGTCTTGTACTATATTTTGTTTAGCTGTGAATTGGAGACGTCGTCCATCTTCCTGTTGTTAAACCTGCCTGCTGTTTTAAATGTAGTTAGTTCTATTGGTCCTTCATTAATTATACACACGAATCTGTCCAAAGGCTATATTGTTGTCTACAGTCAGGATGAAATATTGATAAGGCTCCCACTCTCACCCACATTCCACCGTGTTAACAAATATGTTTTGTTTGCAAAACAATTTGGATTCAATTATTCATCAAAATGCAGACGCCATTATCATGCAAAGGACCGACCTGGAGATCCTCACATTGACGATACATGAAGAGTCCATACATTATTGAGGAAGGTGCATGGTGTCCTTTGGGTGCAGGGACAGACGTATGTAGGAGCAGGGGGTCCTGTGGGTGAGCAGGGGGTGTGGGAGCACGGGGGGTCCTGTGGGTGCAGGGACAGAGGTGTGTGGGAGCAGGGGGGTCCTGTGGGTGCAGGGACAGAGGTGTGTGGGAGCAGGGGGGTCCTGTGGGTGCAGGGACAGAGGTAGGTATGTAGGAGCAGGGGGGGTCCTGTGGGTGCAGGGACAGAGGTGTGTAGGAGCAGGGGGTCCTTTGGGTGCAGGGACAGGCGTATATATGGAGGAGTGCATTTCAATCGAGACTGAGATTCAGACATTTCGTCGAGCGTCAGTGATCAGCTTGGGGCTTTTAAACTGCCAGGTCCACAGCCACAGCCGGTTCTCTGTTAGTAAAATTTTGACTTTGGATCCAGAAATTTGACTTTTATGTGTTAAATGACTAAATGGATAAAAGTCTGTATGGTTTATGATGAGGTGATTCATTATCGAAAGCCATTTATTTTTTATTTTTAGCAAGTCAAAAGGAAATTGAATTCAAAATTGTGACTGAGAAAAAAAAAATAAAACCTTGTCATACCTCCCAGCCCTAGAAAGGCGTCCTGTGGCTGCAGGGACAGTGTTACGCACAAAGGAGCAGAGGGGTCCTATGGGGGCAGGGACTGGCACATGTAGTGAAGTACTTGTATACTGTGGGTAAAGGGACATACAGAGGTGAGTCTGGGTCTGTCTGGGTATAATATCACTTTTCAATAATAATTTAATGTTAAAAATACTGAACAATACAAATAGGTCCATTGAAAACATTAAAACAGGCGCAGGTGTGATTATAAATGTACCGAATATTCTATACGTTCTATACGTCCCTCTGGAGTATAAGCCTGGGGAAAAAATGTATAATAATGAAGAACAAAAACAATAAATATAAGTCGCACTGGGTTATAAGTCGTATTTTTGGGGAAATTTTTTTTTACAAAATCCGAGACCAAGAACAGACATTTTATCTTTAAAGGCAAGTTATAAAAAACAATAAATAGAGAACAACAGGCGAATGGGATGACATATAACAAAATAATTTTTTTTTACAAAAACAAAAGACCAAGACTCTGATCACATTTTATCTGTAAAGGCAAGTTATAATAAAAACAAATAAAATAAATAGAGACAAAACAGGCTGAAGTTCAGAACAGGCACGATGACAAAACACATAGACAACAAAACTGTCTGGTATGTTTATGTAAGATATACGATGTAAATCAGATAACTAAAGCATAAAAAAACAGCAAGTTCAGTCTTGTATGACTGTTCACTAAAGCATAAAAAACAAGGTTCACTCTGGATCTCACTGAAAATCACTAAATCCGTTGAATTCTTCATCCTCGGTGTCGCTTCTGAACAACTCCGCCTTCTCCATAAGTAAATGAAGCCAGTAGATGACTGTCACACTGGTAAACAAGCCTAGAGTGCCTTCGCTCAGTTGTCAGTGTGACAATAACGAAGATGTGAAATTATGTATTTTAATTATTTCCGAAATAAGTTGCACCCCCGGCCAAACTGTGAAAAAAAGTGTGATTTATGGTCCGGAAAATATCTCCAGATTATTAAAGAGCATTTGTGGCACCAGTGTATCCAGTTTTGCATGTCCTTGAAATAGATTTCATTTTTGAGAAGCAAAATAACCAAAAGCTTTTTTTCCCTTTTCAGTTCTAGTGGAGCCAGTTTTTAGACTCAGACAATCATGAGACCTTGGATTAAAAGTTCCTGTATCATTGTTCAACAAGTGAGATACTCAGGCAGTTTAGTGAGAAGTCCCTTATTAACACATTTTACACAGTGTTGTTCTCTTCTGACACACAGTGATGACCAGCCTACTTTCCACAGAGCGACAGTGGGTTTAAAATTCATCACCTGTTATGAAACGAAGGGCTGAGTGAAACAGTGGATCTGAAGGTTTCACAGCAGAGACTGAGGTCTGAATGTAGATTATATCTCCATAATCCAGAACAGAAAGAAGGGCTGCTTGAACAGTTTCTCTCTATAATTCAATGAGATACAACATTTGTTTCTATAATAAAGTGACATTTTTATTTTAATTTTTATTTTAAACTGTTACATAATTCTGAGATCTGTACTTTAAAGGATATGGTGCCAAAACCCAACATATTTATAGGTGGTGACTCTTTCAATCAGTGCACCATTTAGTGTGTACAGATTTGTAGTTTGCACATCTCTTTAATGTTGTGATGATGTTTTTTTGTTTTTCCTTTTGTTTTTTTTTGTTTTTTAGAAAAGATCATGTACTTACTTTTATTTGTATTCAATTATAATTTAAGCTTTTTGAGGTAATTTTTGGATTTCATTAAAATCTTGCCATTTTAAACTCTTACACTTACATATAAAACAGCAAACCTGCATATAAATGTATGAGGCTTTCTCTTAAATTGCAACCAATCAAATTCATAAATATAGTAAAACATAAAATATTGTCAAAAAGTATATAGTAAAAAGTAGTGGGCCAAAAACTGAGCCTTGGGGAACTCTTTACTTTAAACTCCACTACTGCCTGGGTTCTGTTTGAAAGATAATTTTGGAGCCAATTACATCAAATCCAAGACACTTCAGGTCCTTCAAGAAGACTTTATGATCTACTGAATCAAAAGCTTTAGTTAAACCAATAAACGGAGCTACACAGTCTTGTTTGTTTTCAAGGGCTGTGAATGTCATTTAAAACTTCTGTAGTTGCAGTGACATTACTATGCCTTTTTCTGAAACTTGACAGAAAAGTGATTATTAATCTTATCGTTTCTTACGTAATATTTTTTATATTCAGGAAATTAATAGTGAACGCAATTTTATTTTATTTTAAAATAATTTTTTAAATATTATTTCTTTTTTGGGATTGATTAACTTCAGAAACAAAAATTTGATTTTTTTTTTTTTGTTGTAGTAACATAAATACACAAAATTCATAGATATGAAATGAATTAGTATTGCTGTTGACCAAAATATGAATAATTTTTTTTTAACCAATATCACTTCATTTACACTTTAACAAATCAATGACACGTGATACTTTTACTACAGTAACTTTTTACATCTGAATGTACTTTTGGTTCAGTAACAAACCTGAGTACTTCATCCTCCGCTGCTCTTATTCTGACAAATAAATGAATCTGAGGAAACATTAAAGATGAAATAGTTGCTCTGGTGAACTCACAGTTCTCAGTTGTGATGCGACACTTTAACTGTGGACGTCTCACTTTCAGCTCAGTCACAAACGGCTGAATGAAAAGTACAGTATAATCAGTCTGAGTTTGAGGTTTGTAAATTCTTGAGGCGTCTCTAAATGTTTACAGTGTTAAAGGAAGGTGAGAACAGGCGCCCGTAACCTGAGAGCGCTGCCTCTAAGCCCTATTGACCAGCCCGTCAGGCCTGGATAACACACACGCACTTGACATTGGGTTTGCTCCGAACTGCTACAGGAGGGAAGAGGTGTGCGAGATGCGTGACAGAGGGAGAGAGAAAGAGATGGAGAGGAGAGAGAGGGGAGAGAGGAAAGAGAGAGGTGAGAGAGAGAGAGAGAGAGAGAGAAAAGAAAGAGGTGGAGAGGGGTGGAGAGGGGGCAGGAGGAGAGACAGGGAGAGAGAGGAGAGGAGAGAGAGAGAGAGAGAGAGAGAGAGAGAGATGGAGGGGAGAGTAGTAGAGAGAGAGAGAGAGAAGAGAGATGGAGAGAGAGAGAGAGAGAGAGAGGAGAGAGATGAGAGAGAGAGAGGGAAGAGAGAGAGGGGAGAGAGAGAGGAGAGAGAAAGAGACACAGGGGAGAGAGAGAGGGAGAGGAGAGAAGAGAGAGAAAGAGAGAGAGCAAGAGAAAGAGACAGAGAGAGAGAGGAGAGAAGAGGAGAGAGAAAGGGACAGAAGAGGAGAGAGAGAGAAGAAGAGCGAGAGAGGGGGGAAAGAGAGACACAGAGAGAGAGGACAGAGAAGAGGAGAGAGAGAAAAGAGAAGAGAGAGAAAGATACAGAGAGAAGAGAGGGGAGAGAGAAGGAGAGAGAGAGAGAAGAGAGAAGAAGAGAGAGAAGAAAAGAGCGAAAGAGACAGAGAGAGAGAGAAGAGGAGAGAGAGAAAAAGAGAGCGAGGGGAGAGGGACAGAGAGAAGAGAGAGAGGGGAGAAAAGAGGAGAGAGAAGGGTGTGAGTGTGAGGGGGGAGAATATAATGGAAAGAGAGCGAGGAACAGAAGAAAAAGAAAAGAGAGGGAGGAAAAGAGAAGAGAGAGAGGAAAGACAAGGAGAGTGATGGGGAGAGAGAATAAAGGACAGAGAGTGAGGAAGAGAATAAAAGCAGAGGGAGACAAAGAGAGAGAGAGAGAAAGTGATGAGGAGAAGAGAGAGGCAGAGAGGAGGAAGAGTGAGTGGGACTTCCGCTCTAACTGGACTCCATTAATCCAGCGGTGCCTCGTCCCTCTGTTTCTGCTCCAGCGCATCACCTGCCTCTGGGACACTTCACTGGCACTTTGCAGCAGAGACCCAGAACCAGGCGAAAGCAGGAGGCGGAGGTCCAAAAGAGAGAGACAAACTTCAGAAAACTGCACAGGGGCAACAGAAAGTCACCATACTCTCAACTACTATAAAGAGCAGTGTGCGGAGTGAACTTTGACAACTCCAGTGCACAGAAGTAACTTTAAGGTCAGTCAGCGTGTTGCATAAAGAGGAAGTGAGGACGAGGCTGGATCGTACATGATTGGATCTTACAGATGATGTTAAAATATTCAAGAAGCCTGTAGGGTTCAATCGAGATCGCTGCAGGCAAATGTCTACTGTTAACACGCAGACGATTTGGGGATGGGCCCAGCGGAGGAACAGAAAGTAAAAGTACTAGTAGTGGTACTTGAGAGACGGTATCTATATTTTCTACTCCACTACTTTTATGAACTGGACTGAAAAGTAAAACTATTTTTTTATTAGATCTGCTGAAAAGGCTGAGGTTTTTTTTTTTTTTAACACATTTGAGCAAAACAAAAACATACAAAGAAAAACAGCAAGGACAAAAAACAATCAATTCAATAGTTTCTATTGAACAAAATTCAGCACAAATCTTGAATACATTTGGAGCTTCATTACAACTCAGAATCGTGTGAAATACTTTTACTTTTTATTCTTTAAGTACATTTTTAAACAGGTACTTTAATACTTTTACTCAAGTAGTAGTGATACTGTTTTTTTCTTTTTTCTTGTGGTATCTGTACTTTAACAATACTGAGTACGTCTTCCACCACTGGATGGGACATATATATATAGTAAGATTATACATTTTTTTTTCCAAGGTTCATGGTTCAAGGTTTAAAGTTTAAGGTTTAAAGTTTACGGTTTACGGTTTTAAGGTTTGAGGTACACTTTATTGTCCCTGTGTGAAAAATATGTCCTCTAGATTTGACCCATTCTTTAGTGCTATTGGGTCAACCCGTCAGGAGCCATGGACCCATCTCCAGGTCTTGACCCCTGGCTTAGTGAAGACTCCCTTAGCCAGAAGATTTTAACTATTGTTCATGATTTGGGTTAATGGGGGAAACCGGGAGTCGAACCCGGTACCTTCTTGCTATGAGGCAAGAGAGCAAGCCATGTTTATTATTTGAGTTTAACATTCATCTTATAATACAACATAAAACACTGAAGACCACTGACCCATCATTACATTCCATAATCTTAAAATAACCTGTACCCAGATCTTAAAGGTCCAGCATCATGGGATTATCGTACGTTAAAGGTGCTGTACCTGTTTTTCCGTCATAAAAACATGAAAACTTACTCCAAAATGATCCCTCACTTATCTCATGCATTTATAAGAGCTTTTCTTAACTCAGAGACCTCAGAGTTTTGCTGTAACATTAAAGCTAACAACAACTTGCATGCTAACACCCACTTCCAGATAATCAGACAGTAAAATGTGCAGCTGTGGTAATATATTATTTTTTTTAATCTCAAGAGTTGCTTACACTATGTATCTGTCCTGGGGCAAAACTAATTTTGTTCAAATAAAAAAAAAGTCTGGTTCAGGCCCTTCAGTGTTTACCATGGACTTTTAAAATATGACACTGCAACAAAATACTGTATTTAACCAAAAGTCAACTATGTACTAAGTCCAAGAAAATAATGTCACACCATATTGATGTAGTGCTGGCTCGTGCTTGTGTGCATGAGATGCCGGGTCTACTTCTGGCCCTATATCCCGCAGCACACTTGAGGGATGAGCACGGCATCATGGTGTAAATGTGCTTTACGGCACGGCCGATGCTGGGGGCAGGCTGCTTTATGCATTCTGGCTGAGCACAACATGGCCACCTGCTTGGCGTAACAGCCTCGTCGCTATGCCCCTCTCTTTATAGCTATGCCCGCCACCTAAACAAAGATACACAACCACACAGACAGAACTACCTGCCGCATATGGCACGCTTAGGCAGCCGTGAGCGCCCGCCCCCCCACGGCACCTAAGGGAGACGCGGCCTGGTCCATGAACCCTCTGATGAATGGGCGCGCCGATCCACTTGCTCCTGAGGCGTGACTATGCGTGCTACTGCGACGATGACAACTCTATTTGCCTAAGCTGGAGAAAGCTGATTATCCCCAGACCTGGACGGGTAGGGGGGATTCAAGCACCCAAAGGACCCCCTCAAGAGAGTACGAGGCGGGGAGGTGCGCGCCACTCTGCCACCTGCGCTCCTGATCAACAACTTCATACGAGGAGTGATTATTAGAGGGATTTGGGTCTGCCATCCCCTCTCCTCTCTCCGCCGCTATCTCACTTTCAGAACAAAATGACTCCCCGCTAGTGAATAATAAGGGAGTTTATGGATCGTGACGAATGCTAGCGAGCTCAACATGAAATAGCAATGAGGGAGGCGGCGCAGCGTGGCCAATGCTACAACTTAATATCAACAGTCACCTTGGACCGCTGCACGCCTGTCCTCGCCCAAGGACGCAGTGGACAGAGCTGACAGTGTGTGGGCTACAAGGGGACAGGTGGAGGACAGGTGAAGGGACTCGTGGAGACACATAGCTCCATGGCAACAAACAGGGAGACTAAAGTGTCACCTGGCTGAGTACACTGACAGGATGGTGGGATTTTGCCTGTAGAAAGAACGGGTGACCTAGACATTGCAGATCATAAAAGACACAAGGAAAGCAGTAAAGTTGTAAAAATATTGTCACGCTGCAGTTTTGAGTTTCATTTGTGCTGGATAATTTCATAATGAGGTAGCTTAGAGGGGTTTATATAGAGCAGGGGCGTCAAACACATTTTCACCAAGGGCCACATCAGCAAAATGGCTGCCGTCAAAGGGCCAGATGTAAAATAAATCCAACTACTTTTTTAACTTGTTAATTAACTGTTTCTGTATTTATTACTTATCCAAGTTACAAATATTGCATATGCGTTTGCTTAGATGTAAAAATATGGCTGTGTAACTGCGTATCTCCTGATAAAATGACATTTTAAGACCATCAGACTTTTTAATTTACCCTGTCGAGGGCCACATAAAATGATGTGGAGGGCCACATTTGGCCCATGGGCCTTGAGTTTGACACGTGTGATATAGAGAGATGTGATCAAATAGGTAAACAATCCAACGATGAGCCCAGAGATTTACAATAATTGAAAAAATAGGACACAATTTCATTGTGAGTTTTGATTAAAGTCATTTTTCTGGTATCAATGACACTCTCTAGTGCGTTTGGTTTTAATAGTGTCTTAAAAAGCAAAAACGAAGAACAGCTATATAGATAAATAACAATAAATAATAATAATAAAAAAAACATAAGAATGAAAGGAATAATACATTTAAAAAAATAAATGATGGTGGCAGCTGGAGTTAGAGGGCAGAGATTATGAGTTTGGAGTTTTTATTTTCCAGAATCTTCAGAAATCACATTACAAATTATGGAAATTGACCAACCCAGAAGTACAAAACGTGTCCAAAACTGACGCAATTTGGAAAATTTTCTTGCAAGACATTTGCAGAATTGCTTTGTGTAATTCTCAACACATTCACAAATACATAACAACTCCTGAGCCCACAATAATTCCCATCGTATTGCATCACTGCAGCCGATTGTTCCCAACTTCCTTCCTAAAGTCACTTCTTCAGACTCTCTCTCTTGCTCACCTATTCTCTCTCTCTCTCTCTTTCTACTAGAGGTCGGCGGAATTTTTTTTTTTTTTTTTTTTTTTTTATGGCTGGTGCAGATTGTTTAAAATCCAGAGTGACCAATGGCCGATAAACTCTGCCGATATTTTTGAGCCAATATGCAAGGCCAATTTAGATTATAATCCCCAAATTATATCTTTCTTTCTTTATTCTTTATTTGTCAGGGCCCATGTACCAATTCATTAATCTAACAAAAGACGAGATGATTTGTACCAGATTTAGCTTCTTTCCATGTGCAGTCCCTGGGCTGGTGAACACAGATTAAAAATACACATTTCATCACAATTACAGATCATCACTGACATTAGCAGGAAAATACAATAAATGTCCAGTACAGTATGTTTCCTACAGTCAAAACCAATTTTAAAAAATCTATGGTTATGTGCACCGAGGATCTTTTTGGACAGTGAGACAGAAAGAGTGATCGGGTACAAATGAAGAAAGTTTAATACATTTTTTCGTGTGGACACATTATTAGTTTGATGATCTAAAATGTAGATTTGAATAAAAAATTTGTCTCTTATGTATAGTCTCTGAAGGGTTTGAAGTGAAAAGTCCCCCCGAGGTCTTCCTTTTTTAACCACAAACCTTTAAGAGAACTTTTGTGCAGTTAGTTCTTCATATTTAAGTGCTGATATAAAGTTGTGTGTGTATTTTCAGCAGCAGATTGACCAAAACAAAATACTGGCCTATGCTGGAGATTTAAGGCCGAAAAAAAAAAAAAGCCAAATATCAGCAAATCGACACATCAGCCAATCGATATATCGGTCTATCTCTACTTCCTGCCTCTTCCTCTGTCCTCTCCTCTGCCCCAGCATTAGTTTGCAGGTCAGATTTTGCACTTGGGCGCTTTCGGGATGAAGAGATGCGTTTTGGCTCCAAACCTTTCACTACAAAAACGACTCGCTCTTGTTTTCACCTGGCGCATTATTAACAACCTCGGGTTAAGATGTTTTTTTGATGAGTGAAGATTGTATTTACTATTTGCTCCAATGAGTTTGCCAGGTCCAGCTTTTTGTCTTCCCGGTAAGAGACAGAGTGCTCCGGTACTGTCCGCTGGGATTTTTTAAGGCGAGGGCAAAGAACGCGGAGAAACTTTGAGAGAGCTTTTATGTACTTTTGAGTGGGAAAAAGAAGATTTTTATTTAAAAGTATTGCACTCACTCAGTCTCTCCGCTCTCTGCTTTTTACGTCCATCAGCCTGCAGTCTATTCTTAGGTTGTGTCTGTGAAGTGATCCGGGCCATGGCCATAGGCTAAGAGCATGAGCTTATAGTAGTACTGAGAAGATGTAGGCCAAGTCCGTGAGTGTACTGTGAGTCAGCCATTTGGAAGCACTTTGGGGGCATATTAACTGTCTGTAAAAATAAACCGCCAAGAACAGCCCACTCTGATCAGCTGGCTAAGCTATAGGCCGCATGTTTTATGGGTTTAAAAGTGAAGAGTGAAAAACATTTGGAAAACACAACTCATTTGGCTGGTGGTTTATGACAGCTTTAAGGGGCTATATTGTTCCCCAGTGTTTGTATTTTGTATTTAAAACCAACGTCGGGACTGCTTTAGATTAACATTTTTTTTGTTAAACTTCTTCTATGTAACTTTTCTGCTGGAAGTATGGCATTAAACTTGCATGTAAAAACAAGTGACAGTGAGCGAGGTCTCTTCTCCACAGATCTTACCTCTTACTTGGACTGGTGGCATCGCCTGCTCCATGGAGGTAGGACAGTTTAATACCTTATTGTGGAACATTCCTGGCAAAATAGCATCTGCATTGCGACAAGCAGGTGGCAGGTCCTCCATCTGGAAATGTTACAGAGTACACCTTTAACACTGTGTGACATGAACAATGGAAATGATGACTGAACACCCTAAACCAGAACTAAACTGAGACGCATAGGGCTACATACATACTACATCAATTGGTGTATATATATATTCAATTTAAGTCTATTAATATAAAGCACATTTAAAACATAACACAATACATAGGAAAAACACCAAAATATCCTGTATTAAATACCAGGGAGAAATATGTGCTGTAGTTGTGAATGTAAAATAGTCAAACAAGCACTATAACGGAGAGGAGCCACCCTGAGCTTCAGATGGAACCGTGTGGGAGCTGGTCCTATTTAAGAAGCCTGCTACACAAAACAGAAAAGATGTGGGCATGCGCCATTTGGTTCTCCTTGTAATTGTCCAAAAGAATTAGTCACCAGTATGTTTTCAACCAAAAGTTACATTTGAACAAACTGAAACAACTTGAAGATCAGACTGAGTTCAAAACACAAGTTGTACTATTTTGTAAGTTTTGTAGAAGTGGTGCTAGTGTTATGTCATCTCTCAAGATAGAAAAAAAAAACATGCTCAGAGTTTTTTTCAGTGACGTGTGTGAAATCAAGGAGCTCATTGGTCACTCAGCATTTTGGAATAAATGACATTTCTCTCACCTCAGATTAACAATTTTGGGCTTTGCTCATTTACTCTGCACAGTGTTTTCAGTCCCCTGTGATATGTTATAGTTTTATTTTTTCCTCACAAGCAGCAATACTTGTGTTGATATGAGGGACCATGCATGTTCCTGATTGGCTAATCCACCTGTCAATCACGCCCATCTGGACTGGCCAAGATCCACCGGTGACCAAACTCACATCTTCGTAAAGTACTGAAGAAGTGTGTATTCTGGATCCTAGGCAAGTTTGGAAAAGATTTTGTTGTCCTAAAGTGATATTTCGTCCTCATTTATTCCCTCCTTTCAGCAGTGCCACCGGGGCACCTGTCAGGAGCGGTGGGCAGCCTCAGTGCAGCGCCTTGAGGCACCTGTCTGAAACTCGAGCCAGGTTCTTGATCACTTTGAGGGTGAATACGGGTTAAGAGTAAAACTCCATTCTAAAGACAGAAAGTGGATGAATTGTATTCATGTCTTGCACTAAAATAACTAGTTTGGACTGGAGTCTGACACTTCCAGTTTGACATTTTGAAGAGTTCAGACACTTAAAAAAGTGCTTTATGTGAGACAGCAGCTAAGGTAAATATAGGGCATATAGTGATGCGTCTTGATGCAGCGTGACAAGTGAACACAATGAGAGCTAAACTCATTCTGTCGTCTTGGCTTTGGCGTTGGGCCTTTCTTTTAAGCACCAGCCGTCACTCAGCATCCTGAAAGAGCAGCCCTCACACCGCCCTGACACATAAAAGTCTGCTCTTCATCCACGCCTGACATTTTTACCTCCTCCAAAACTTTCAGCCTATCCCTTCTTCTCCTCACACGCACGCACCGCTCGCCCTGTCCGTCTGCCAGCACAAAATGGAGTCGGAGGAGACAAAGACGGGGGCTAAGGCAGTGATCTGAATCAAATGGCGGGAGGAAGACGAGGGTGAAGAGGGGAGGAGGAGGCAGAAAGAGTGATGGCTGCCAAAGAGGAGGCCCAGAGACGTGGCGAAACGGTGCAGGCACTTCATGATGGGCTGGATGTGGATGTTTTCTGACATGCTGCTGTCCCCCCGGAACAGACCTGATCTCCGCCGAGACCTGGGGCTCCAGGAGGGGGGGCGGGGCTAAGCACATCAGAGGAACAGGAGGTATAAATAAAGCAATGAAGTGTGATCATGGAAACGAACGGTTCTGACAGAATGACAGAGGGTTGAATAGAAAAGACAGGACCACCCGGGTTTCAAGATGTTAACCAAATGGATAAAACTTTATCAAGTTGAAAATGTCCTGAAACCCTATTGTAAGTTTAAAGGTGCACTGTGTAACTTTTCTGGTGGAGGGTTCATCACCTGCTTAGAGTGTTCCACAGTATGTTGTAAATGTATCTTTCATGTATACAATTATAGGTGTTTTATTGCCACAAAATACTTGATTTGCTGGAGTTACCTGCTTGTCTCCATGAAGATCATTTTTTGCCATTTTGTGGAGATTCCAGGCAAAAAAAGAAAAAATTCAAGAAGAAAAAAAGGTTGTGACTCTATGACACGATTAGTTGTTTATAATAAATTAAAATAGAGTTTGGAACATGCAAACACTGTACTGAAAGTGATGACCTCAGTGCTGTTTCGAGAGGCAGTAGCAACCCAAAACGAGTCAGAAAAATGGAAATAAAAAGAATTAATCCTCTTGGTTATTAAATGCATTTGTGACGACTAAAACGCACATTGTGAAAATAATACAAGGGGGGTAAAGACCACAGAACAGGAAAAAGATTGATGATGAGGCCTCTTCCTCCTCTTCTTGAAAACTCTTCTTTAGGATCCTCAGAAGCACTCTGTCCATGCAGCTTCTGTCATAACTCTGTCAGTACATCACACTTATGTAGTTTAGCACAGCGCTGGCACCACTCAGTCCTGAGTGAAAAGAGTTGGAGCTGCAACTTGGAGAGGCATTACTTATAACCATTCTAACTTCAGATCAATCTTGCTGCCAAAACTGAACTTCACTTCTACACTGAGCAAAATGTCCAATCCATCATATAGTCTTTTGTGTCCGGACCTGTTAGAGGTTTTATATTCAGAAGACTACACTCAGTATTACAGGTGCACTATGTAACTTTTCTGCTGTTTGTTTATCTTCATGGAAATGTTACTTCTATACTGTGGCATTAATCTTATCTATCATACATTTATTCAACCACAGATGTTCTAGATCAGATAAATACATAAAAATGAATTGATTGAATTGAAACAGTTATTCTTACAGTGAGAGAAGTTGCCTTTACACAGATCTAACCTGTAACTTGGCCTGGTGACACTACCTGCTTGTCTCCACGGGGATGGATAGGTTTAATGTCATACTTCCATCTTTGCGGGGGCTGCCACTTGAAATGTTATATCCCACAGTATGACATTCAACTTTTTATGCATTTATTCACCGCTTGTTTCTATGGAGACGGACAGGTTTAATGTCATACAGTGGAACAGTTCAGGGTGCTGAATAACATCTTCATAGAGACTAGCAGGTGGCAGCCCCTAGAAAAGTTACATAGTGCAGCGTTAGGTAATATGTAGTGAATGAATAGTAGGAGACAGGAAGACACAGAGATGAAACGGTCAATTTTAGACTTGGAAGACATTAAACTTAGAAATCCCCAAATAGCTGCCCACGCTAAGATTTTAATCCGACTTTGACCAATCTTCCCATCACCAAAGTTAATAAAAAAGTCTTGGTTGGTCCCGCCATCGCTCAGCCTGAGTGGTGACACAGGAGGCGCCTCTGCTGCCTGGATCATTCTGAAGACCCATGAAGTAAAGAAAACAGCGGCTGCTATCGATCGCTAAAGAGGAACACTGCAGCGGGGCGTATTGACGGGAGACTTGACAGGTGACTTCCTCTGACTCGGAGTAGAGACAGAGCGACCCGGTAAAGAGGCACACGAGTTGGTTTAAAGAGTGTGTGTCGGAGCGGAGGCAAGTGCTCAACATGAGGGCAAATGTGTCCCAGAGATGACCGAAGGGCGACACTAGAGGTACTGCATACATGCTGCATCTAGTGGCTAATATACAGCTTATGTGGACTATTTAGAATATATTTAATGCATATCTGATCCAACTTAATGTGACTGCACAACTATGAGATCAAGTGGCATCTCAAATAGTTGTCATGGGATGTAGGCGAACCTGCTAGCTGCCACGTTCCAAATAGGAAGTGAGCATAGGCGCGCTACCGGCTCTATCAATTCTGGCTGTAATTCACTTTCTATTGAAAAATTGTTGTCCCTCTCTCTATAACTGCTGCTGTCAAACTCGTCATTTTGGCCTTGTGCGTATTAACCTGCTCTACATAATCCTGGTATTTTTATTTCGCCATTATCTCTGCAAATTAAGATAGAAACATTAGCAACATTCAAATCAGGTGTCTTCTTACCCTGAGGTTGCCCCGCTAGCGTTAGCAACAGGTTTAATTGACAGTGTTGCTAAGTATTCCCTGCTAAACCAGTGGTGCAGGCAGGAAGAGGCACTACCGTCAACACCCTGGCTCCGGATTGGCTCTTTGGTTGCTATGATACTGTAGATGACGTCACACTCCCATAGTCTTTATACATATTCTTCTTTATACATATATGGAATATCGGAGGAGAGAAAGTCATTTAATGGGTTTTAACTTCCTGTTATTTGTGACATTTTGAGGATTTTTTCCAATTCAAAAGATATCACATTTAGTTTAAATTGTTAGTCCTATTTTTTGATCACTCTAAAACCCATGGATAGGCTGCGTTCATGTACTAGAATGTGGCGATGTAATAATTGGCTTTATGTACAGCTCACTGTCTCAAAACTAAAGCTAACTATTATCAGAATGTAAAATATATAACCAACAATCAATACTAGAGTGACCAGACCCTATTTACCTGGGGAAGTCCCTGTTTAGAACCCCATGTCCCGTGTCCCAGCAGATTTATCCAAAACCAGTGATTTGCCCCAGTTTTACACAAGAAAAGTCCCAGGTGCCGCTGTTGTCGTCCAACTTGATAACCACCCAAAGCAAAAGTGGCATAAATAGTCATTTGTTTAGCCAAAATACAAAAAAAAAAATGTGCTTGAAAATGAGCAGAACACAAAAATATGTTTTCAATTGTACTGACTGAAGTCTCTCAGATGAGCTCTTTGCACAGTTTTATTATTACCAAACACCCCTGACCCGGCTGTGTCCCAGATTCTGGTCACCCTAACCAATACAAATTTAAAAATAAAGTCTACATGATTGCTTATATGTAGATTACTTCTGTGTAAAAACTTAGTCGTTCAGGTCTGATCCATAGAAAAAGACGAAGTTTAAATTTATCAACTGGACAAATCGTTGTAGGAGTGAAGACGTTTCACTTCTCATCCAAGCCAGAACTGAAGAAGCGGCTTGGATGATCAGCAAAACGCCTTCACTCCTACAACGATTTGTCCAAATGTCAGATTTAAACTTCGTCTTTTGCTGTAGATTACTTCAGTTTACGACGTAGGTCTCAAATTAGCATTAGCGTTTGCGCGGAAACCTAAAAGACCTAACTTACAAACTCAGAGGAGTCCTTTAATGAACTTTTAACCTAATTTCAAGTCTTTAATGTGTTGTCATTGATCTAAACCTCCTAAATCTAACCTACACACCTGCTCCATGTTAAACTCTAGGCCTCCTGGAACACAACCTATTTACCCGAGTGCATTTTTCAAGTGTGAGTTGCCGCTCCATTGAGATTCTCCGTACGTACAACAGGTAAGCAGGGCATCATTACTGTCTGCGAGTGCGACATCTCCATAGTGTTTTCAAGTAGGCAGAAAAAATGAAGCATAATTATGTCGTACTCCCGCCGACAACTATTCTGTCACCGAACTACAGGCTGTGTGGGGCCGCCTCATCTCTCAGACAAGACAAGGCTACTTACTTTCAGGTTATGAAGAAAGAAAACACATAAATAAGCAATAGAATATGGTACTGCACCCCCAAGCTCATTAGACAAACATACCTTGCTTATCTCTGTCTTATGCTAGCGTCTTCTCTCCAACCAGGGCATATCTCACGCCGCGGGACAATTACCCCCGGACCAGACAAATATGGTGCAGGCTCTAATCTTTCTGAATCACCTGGAAAGCCGAGATGAAAATAGAGAGGCGGCACGCTTTGTAGAAATGAAGGTAAGAGCAAAAATAGGGCAGACAATACAAGCTGAGGAGAGATGAGTGTAGGGAAGATGCCTATATGCTAATGAGGGAGGATTTGCATTAGAGATCAAAAGATGGTTTATAGTGCACAGGCAAGATGTTTAATGATTAAGAGTAATCAACAATGCACTGTATATATGTGTAAAATTAAAGACGCTACCTGAATTTTACTGTCTTACATCTGGCAAAAAACAGAACTAAAACAGTTTGTAGTGGTCCAAACATATTCCTCACTCACTTCAGTTTCAGCTGAAACTTCCCTATTCAGCCTTTCACAACCCTGCTATTGTTCTCTTTGGTCTGAGGATGGAGTTATACATGGGGAGAGATTATGTGTCAGGCCCCTTTCCTGTTTAAGGAATGATTCTCTTTCCTAACAAAAATAGCTTCTTTAACTCCCCTCTCAAACCATTTATTTTCTCTGGCTAAGATCTGAACTTCACTATCTTCAAAGGAGTGGTTAGAGGTTTGAGATGGAGATGTACAGCAGACTGGGGTCCAGAGGAGCTCTCACGCCGCTGTTGGTACATCCTCTTATGGAGTAGCTGTTTAGTTTCTCCAGTGTAATGCTCACTATACTCTTCACTAAACTGAATGTTTGTGGTTCGGGGTTTTGCCCTTTGGGTGGACCAGTTTTTGTCTTAAAGTATTTGTAGGTTTCAGAAAGACAGGAATATCATACTGTCTGAAAACTCTCTGAAGATTTTTCAGACACACCTGCTGTGTGAGAAAAAGCTATGCCTGTCTTTCTAGGTTCAGATTCCCTGTCGTCCTGTTTTTTGGCTCGCTGTGGATCAGACCTGGACGACTGGGGGATTACACAGACATCTTCCAATTTAATGTGTTTTTTTATTGTTACTCTGAGGAGCTTGCCACTCCAAAGAGCTGGCCTGTAACATAGCCTGGAGTTGTGTCCTGCTTGATAGAGAAGTTATTACATACTGTGAAACATTCCTACCAAACTACAATACCATCTCCATGTGGTATGTGGGAGAGGAAAACAAAGTTTTCTTCACGCTTATGTATTTATTAAAACTATCATTTTTAAAAACTTGACTGCCTGACACCCTGCTTTTCGTCTTGAGCTACACACTACCCCCTGTCTTCATGTTTACTCACAGCCAAGTACAAATTAACCTACCAAGATCAACAACAAACCCAATTAGAGATGTTGTTCTCTAAACACCATCACAGCTTGTAGAAAGATGAACCTCCATCTGTTTGAGTGCTCACTGCGAGGGGTGGAGCCAACCGGGAATCAGGAAGTAGATATATAGGAGGTAGACACGACCCTAGTGGCCCCAGGGTTAGCTCAGATGTCAAGACCTATTCCTAAATGTAACAGGAAGGGGAACACGCACTCTGGTTGAATGGAGTTTGTTTATGGGGGAGGGCTTTGTTGCTAAGGGGGTCAGACAGGAACAAGCCTGCATCTGACATGGGACAAGCACCGGCGGTGAGCAGGGAGGAGGGGAGCTTTCAACAATGGAATCTTTTAGTTAGGGAATTGAAGGCATCAAAGGTAAGAACGCTGCTGTTTGTAATGGGTGAGTTAGCGTTAGCCACTGTTAAAAATCTAAAGACAAGAAGGTCAAACGGCAATTTATATTAAAAATGAGACACAACAGAAGTGGACTTTTCAAAGAGCCGTTAAAAAGGTTCTTTTACTATATATTCATATGACGAAGCCAATGTGAGAACTCATTTTATCTACAAAGTAATCACAGAGAGAAACGACCGAGGCTTAAATGTGTTTAAACTGGTTCAAACTGAGAGTGGCAGTGTGTTTACCCTTTCAAATTATGCATAACCGAAATAAAATGTTGGACTACAATAATAATAATTTTAACTGTTATTATGATGCCAAATGTTTTTTTTATGCACAAAGCTCTCACTTGTGTGGCCTGCTCTGCTTCTGTGCTGATTCTCGTGTCGGTTCAGCGTTAATCAGTATTAAAATGCATACGAATTAGTAAGAAAAATATTCAGCTCTTTTTAAAAAATGAGATCCAGATCGAACCGTTCACATTAAGGAATTGTTCAAAAGAGCCACGATCACGAACATCACATCACTAATTGAAATATTGAGTTATTATTCACATTATTCTGGAAGTTGCCACCACAAAGAAAGCAGGTTTGGAGCATTTAGAGGAAAAAAGTGGGTGAGAATGAGGTTAAAAGACAGCTCTACTATACCCCCTCATTTCAATAGTGTTTCCTTCTTTCTTTTAGGATGGTTTATTATATTTCTCTACCTCTCCTCGTCCTCCGTCTCTGGCTGAGGATTTCCACTTTCCCCTCCACTGAAGGAATTCCCCTAAGCTACTGCTGAAGACGGCAGTTGGTTTAAGGACTTTGATGCATATAATCTCCACCTTCCCTTTTTCTAATAATAAAACAAACAAACCAATATTTATACATTTTGTAATTGTTGTACAAGTTGTGCTACTTACTTTTTGTAACTCTTTCGTGGTCATCTGGTGGAGGATGAGAACTGTCTTGATCCCATCCAGGTGCAGTTTGTCCAGAAGATGTTCTTGGCACCATCTCACTACAACATAATTACTTATCTGACTGCGAAACAATACAGTAAAACAATAGAGCTATATTTTCAGTACAATTTACAAAGTATTTCACTACAAACATCTGGCAAGTTTTATCATTGGCACGTTCTGGGTCGGGGGCTCATCCAGAACTTTGAAAAATTGAACGCACTTACATGTTAAAACTACCATCTGTAAGTTTACTAGATTTTTTTTTTTTTTTTTTACCAGTAAATGGCATATGTGAGATGTGTCCCCCCCTCACCTGTCTTGTGCTCTCTGGTCTTCTTCTGTCAGGACAAAGCTGGCACACTATCAGACTGCAGTAACATAGACAGCCTCTAGTGGTGATATGTGAAACTACAACAGGGGTGGGTCTGCCAGTTTTTACAGATGGTAGCTTTAAAGGTATGTAACTTTTCTGGTGAGGGGTCCGCTACATGCTCGTCTCCATGGGAATATAATTGCTTTGAGTAGAATGTTCCACGTAAAAAAAAAAAAAAAACTTATATAAAACTTGTATATCTTAAATTTATTCAGTTAGTTGTTTGCGTTGCTCTAAAATACACTGAAAAGCTTCTATTCTAACTGTGAGTGGGGCAACCTCTCCATAGATCTAATTTGTAACTTAACCCTGTTGCATCACCTTCTCATCTCTGTGGAAAATGATAAATTTAAAGCCTCACTCTGGAACATCCCATGCAAACACACAATGTAACATATAAAAAGAACAACGCAAACCCATTTTACATTTGAGAAATCAGTTTATATAACAAAGTGGTTATTGTTTAGTATCATAATCCATAACATATTCTATGGAAGGACAGTGTGCATAACCAGCTTCTTTTTAAGCATACAAATTAAACTTTAAACGTTACAAATATAAATGTTTCTAGTGACGATGGCGGAGTTAGGCAGGGATATGGCCGCGTCGCACACAGTTTCACATTAGCTAGCTGTGTGTCTTTGCTTTTGCCACAATTGGTCGCTGTTCAAAATAAATCAATAAAGTAAGCACCCTGGAAATTGGAAGAATCGGTGGCAGCTGAGAACTGTTTACCGCGAGCAAATAGTTCCTAGTTAGTAGATTTTTTTTCCTTTTTTTCAAATAAGCAGAATGAGGTAAAGTGCGCAGTCGCTGAGTACAAAATTCCATCCATTTGAGCCACTCGTCAACCCCAAAATGGCACCTCGACAGTTGTGTAATGAAACCTCGCATACCCCTGCCTCCTCCCTTACACAGTTACCATGATTCCTTGACCCACTCCATGTTAGTTAATTCAAAATCCTAAAACGATGGGACCACGGCCTCTCACTATAAACCCTTATTACACTAAAAACAGCCCCGGTCTACGGACAGGCTGCAGGAACAAACACACAAAAGACGATGAGAGGACGCACGTCACTTACAGGAAAGATGGCCGTCATTGTGGAAGTTTATCAGAAGGTAGCTGCACTGGTTTGGAGAAATGATATCTGTAAAAAAATAAAACTAATATATTTTTCATAAATAATATAAAATTGAGTGTATTGTGCATGATGGGTGAATAAAACTGTAAAAACGCCTAGTATTTCGATATGTGTACAAGACTTGGTCATGATGAAACTAGTTTAAATGAGACTAGCTTCAATGTGGGTATATGAAACAGTGGATTGCAGCAGGTTTAAAAAATTAAGATTAACGGACCACATTAGGCTATTTTCTGATCCATGTTATGTTGTTTCCTCATCACAAACAGACCTGGAGTTCTTCTCTCAAACAGAAAACACTTGTTCCACCTTGTGATGTCATGTGGTAAAACAGGAAGTGCTCCACTGTGTTTTTAAACTCCATACACCTTCACTAGAATCAGTTGGAGGAATTGCCTGTCTCTACTGAAGGTAAACGGCAGCTGTTAACTTGAAAACCACCACTACGTGACATCACAAGGTGGAACAAAGCATTTTGAGCTTTGGAGATTCCAACAGACTGATAATAAACATGATGATTAACGTGTGAATGAAGCAAAACACAACTCCAGGTCTGTCTTTGAGGAGGTACTATTATAACATGACTTAAAGCTCAGGAATCCATTTTGTGTAATGTAGGACCTTTAACATTCAGAGCTACAAATCAGGAAAACCGAGCGTTGGCTAAGAATTGTAAATGACATAATTACATATTACATACATTACAGTATTACTGAAGAATTAAAGAGCACTTTTAGGTGTTTCTCTCATTTGTAATACTACTAACTGAATGAGTAAAACTAACTAAAATCAGTCTTACCCTGGTCAGTGCACAATATGTATTTAAAAACAATGATAAACTTCCACAATGACTTACAGTGTATATCAAAGCTTATGAATCTACAAGGGGGTCATCAAAAAGGAATTAAAAACTCCATATACACTTTTTTTTTTATACAAAAGAAATACCACAACAATTACTCTTTAAAACCACATCTACCTTAAAACGATCCTAATTGGCTAAAAACAATGTCTGTACAAGGAAACCGGCGTTCTCCCTTTGATATATAAAATAAAACAAACATAAAATTGGCACAAATTGGAAAATAATGGGTTGGATAAATAATAGTGTAATACTTTTCGGTCAAAATATCGTGAAAATCTGGAATCAATTTGCGAGTGAGAACAACCCAATACAATGCATAATAACGGGACTGACTAGCCGTTTGCACAACCAGCCGGGAGAATGATCGCTCCCTTAAATACGTCTATGGGATCTTTTGGGATGCACCTCGGGGTTAGATGATGTGTTAAATTGCGTTTTGCAGAAGGTCGGAATAAAAATCACACAATCTCGTCTTTCCAGGTCTCCGGAATTCTAGTGCACAGAATCCTATTAGGTCTCTTTGTGATTACCGCTCGCCGTTAAACCAGCGGCCTAAAGCAAAGTTATGACATGATTAAACAGAAAGTACTATAGTTAAAGGACACTGCAGTTTTGGAGATGTGGTCTTATGCACTTGTATTCAGTGAGCGTGTGACTTGAGCTTGTTTAGTGGAGCATCTGCTTACATTTAGGGCAGTGAGGGGACAAAACCACCCTTGGCATGAATATATGAATAATACAGAGTGGCCTGTCTGACACTGGGTCCTTGGCACAAAGATGTTTTTTTCTTTTCTGCATGGTTGTGAAACATTTTGTAAATCTTGTTGAAAATTCTGGTTCAATTTGAAATAAAAAGTGAATTGTAAGATTTTGTTTGATTCTGTGTAGTTGAAAAAAAAAAAAAAAAAACGTTAGCTTTGACATTCTAAAAAGTACAAAATAATGTGCTAATAAGCTGTTATTATTCGAAATTTGGCCCAAACTTAAGAAATTCAGTTAGTTTTACAGTCTGCATTAATCCATTCTTATTCCACATTACATCAACATCATGTTATTTCAAAATCTGTGTTAACATACTGGTGTTTTTTGGAGAGTGTGTGATGGGGGCAAGAGACAGTTTTCCTTATTGATTACACTGAAGTTTGACATGAAATATCCAAAAGGTAAATTCACAAATGCTGAACCTGATCGTTTCTATGACCGTCTAGACCCGAGAACCCACTGTATTACAACAAAAATCTGCTTTTTAACAATACTCATTTTAGCTGCCACCTGTATTACACATAAATGGCTCATAGGATGTTGTTATTTTCATCTGAAACGCAGCAACTGGTTTAAAACCTTCACATCATTATTTAAAGGTCCACGATGTAACTTTTCTGGTTAAGGGTCTGCCACCTGGTTGTCTCCATGGATATGTCATTGCACAAAGCAAATATTCCACAGTATGAAACTCAGTGTATCTAAGTGAACATCAAACCATGTAACTGATCAGATCTGTGGAAAGGCGAGCCCGCTCACAGTAAAGAATGCATATTTTTCAGGGGGTTTTTTTTGCAATACAAAACATTTGTAATTGAATGAACACGAGATAGATACATTTAATCCCACACTGTGGTACTGTGGAAATAAATCTGCATGCAGAACATCAGAAAAGTTACACAGTGAACTTTTATGTACTTGTGGCATGTTGATGTATACATAAATTGAGCTAATTTGTGTGAGTAGCAGACACATGGCCAATTATAGCATCACATGTCTGTACCCACAAGCCCTCAGGGCTAAAATCAATGGTCGTCTATAGTGTTGATATTAAAACAAGAAACTCTCCATAAAACGCATTGATTCTGTCAGTACATGTGCCGCTTTGTAGTGGTTTTATAAGTTTAGTACTTTGAGTGATTTTTCCCAAATGGGTTTTACATTTCTAAAATGAGATTTGTTTTGAAGCAAAAACAAAAGCAAAGTAATACAGCTACAGTCTTATTTGAAAGATGATCAAATGTTTCTTTGAGCAATGCAAATGTCTTCATAATGTATGGATATCTGGGACATTTGCTTATTCGTTTTATTACAACTCAATCCCTTAAATTGGATAAAAGTACTTTTGATAATGTGTATAATTTTTGCACATATGAATACAAGTTGATATGCTTTTCAGTGATTGCTTATCTTTTTTAGAATCTATTTTTACAGTGGCCCACGTAGGTTTAAGGTCATGCAATTGCGAGCAGGAATAATACGCTTTTGGTCAGGAGAGTGCAATCAAGGACACCATTTGCATATTACCCAACAAAAAAATGCCATTATAGATTGCAGTGGGGGTTTAAGTCATCCGGGGTCATTCTTGTGGCTTTGCAGGATCTGTAATGAAGGCTAAAGTTAAACTGTTCGCCTGGAGACTATGTTATAAAGAAAGTCGGAGTAAACAGGAACGTCAGCGGGTTGCAAACATGCACAGCGTTTGATATCTTTTGATTCACTTCACAGACATCTGCCACCGCATCACGAAGCTAAGGACGGTACAGTGTGTTCTTAGCTTACATTAGAGCGCAGTCCATCTTGGCAAAAATAAAATGAAAAAAATTAATTACATTTTTTAAAATTCCAACACCCTAGAATGTTTTTTATGTCCAAATTGCGTAGTACTTTGATTAAAAATGGATTAGGTTAGAATGGCCAGACTTTGGCAAAAAAAAAAATAAATTAAAATTCATAAAATCTTGTGAGAGCTGTGGTCTGTTAATTTTTCTTTTTAGAGTGATGAGGAAGAAGTGAATAAATATGTAAGGCTTGAAATAGTAATGTCTGTGGTATATTTTCCTCAGCCCACAGGGACCTGCAGCTTGGTGAGGGCTTAAGCAGAGCAGTGCGGCGCCCCCTGGGTCAGATATGGTGGAGATGGTGGTACAGGTGTGCACCTGTTTGCCGGCCTCTTTGGCACTTGTCGAGCGTCCGGTGGTAGGCGCGGGCGATCATCGAGCTTGATGGTTTGGGTTGTGTCGTGAGCGGGATCTTTCCAGGACTGCACGCCGGTTGTCTGCAATCAGAAAAAAATGGAAAGACAAAAGAGTTAGGTTGTTGAAAAGGCAATTCATAAGTGGTAACACATACATCTCGGAAAGTACTACGTCTATTAGTATTTACAGTGGTATGTTACGACAAGTAGAAGTAGCAAGCCACTAAATGTACTACATGTGTGCTGTCTACCCTACATTCTACCACCTGCTTTAAAAAAAACCCAAAACAACAACAGACAAAATCTTCTACAACAAAATACATTCAGAACTCATTTCAGGAAGCCTACTAATCCCTCCAAACATGCAAACATTTCAAGTGCCACTGTCTGGACCGACATTCAGCTTTCACTTAAGTCCATAAATGACCTTATCAACACAAGTAACTTTGATTAAAATAACCACCTCCTTATGAGAGTAAAACTTGAGTTATAATAGTGCCTGGGCAATAACTAAGACGGCTCTGAGAAGAACAGAAAGAACACAGGCGAGTGCAGGGAGCAGAGCAGCAGGGGGGAAGCAGAGCACAGGAGGCTGCTGAGGTGCTTGTGTCTGCTGTCATAGTAACTCACAGACAGAGGGTTCAAGAGCCCTCCGTCTACTCTCAAATCACACAGAGCGGGCAGGGAGCAGAGCAGCCAATGGACGCCAATAAACAAGGAGCGCAGCAACAATAACACGCACACTACAGGGGACAACGGCGAGCAAAGACGGCGATGGAGAAGATGAGTGTCGCTACTGTTTTAATTCAATGAAGGGTGGTCACTTAGCATAAAAGACAATGGCCAGTGTAAAGACGTTTTTTTTTTTTTTAATAATACATTATTATTTATGCAAAACATTTGTGTCAGTGTTACAAAACGGGCAGGGATTGAAATAATATGCAGTCATTACAGCTCGAGTCCTTACCAAAAAAAAAAATGTATTCCTATTATTATCATATTTATTGTTCCTCCAAATGAAGTTATCACTAAACAAACATCCAAACTGTTGAGATGTTAAAAGAAAAAACTGTGCCAGAACTTGTGAGACAAGAATCTATCTGGAAAGTGTTTCATTTAAATAAAGGTTTTGGTGACCATTATAAATATGATTCACATATTCCAAGGTCAAACCCACCGCTTTGAACTTACATATTTCCACATTTTGACAGATTTCAGACATTGTAGAAGCCCAAAGTTTCAAAGCTGCAGCAGCCATCACTGGAGTGTATTTGTGCCTGCAGCCTGCAGTGACAGCGAGCCATCTCTTGTGGAGTTTGTGCTCACAAAGTCAACTTTGTACTTTGTTGTGGCCAGCTCAGTGACAGCCTGCACACACTTCCCTCTGCGCTTCAGCTGCTCTGCCCAGAAAAGCCCAGAGACGCCCAGAGATGCCCAGAGCACGAGCAGGAGGCCAGGTGGCAGGTAGGCTGGACACTACCAAGAGATGACCGGAGGCACCGCCACACACCGGGCCCGCCCACACCGAGCCCGCCCACATTGTTGCTATGGTGCCCAGCCCATTACTCAGGGCCTGCTGCAGGGTGCCAGGCGTCCCGGGCTGGGCAGTGTTTAATGGCACTCATTCATCCATCATGTCAGGTAATGAGCAGAGACTGACACACTCCAACAGGCAGCCACCACCAGAGAGGAGGTAGAGAGGGGAGGAGGGGGGGAGAAAAAGAGAGAGGAAAGAGATGGAGAGAAGAGGGGAGAGAGAGAAGAGGGGGGGGGGGATTGTAGAGGGGAAGTGGGGGAGGAGGTAAGAGACAGAAGAGAACTTCAAAATGGACACCAGTGGCCCATGCAGATGGTGCACAGGAGGAGAACAGGAGAAGAGGAGGTAAGGAACCTCCAGCACAAATGTTCACAAACAAAGTCCTCTGCTTGAACATACTTGAACTGTTTGAGGTATGCTCCAATGTATATGCACATTTGACTTATTCATAGAAGTCTCTTCCTTTGCACAGGTTAAGCGCCTTTTAGCATACGTTTCACATCGTGGCTAAAGAGGGAGCAAAATGAGGACAAGGAGATGACCAAAGAATCTATGGCATCTGTACTTCTCTGGACACACACCCATGTAAATGTGCAATAATCCTGTCCAAATATGGACCTCAATTATGAATTGGGCTGTGGAAAAGTTCAGCATTTTGTTGTTTTTGATAAAATGTTATGCTCAATGGGACATTTTTAGCTTTTCCCAAAACACAACCAAGGCACTACTTCTAAATAATACAAGTTTAGTCAAGGTCAGCACACTATCTGTTTTTAAGCTAAGCTGCACAGTTAAAACAGCATTTCCTCTCTGTAAACTGTAGTAAGTCCTGGTACCTGCACACATTTAGCCTTTAGCTTTAGTATCGATGTGCCCCTCTAGAACCACACTGCTGTCATTCTGTCCTGGGACAGCAGATAAAGAGAAAACAAAGCAGGCCTATTAGTGTGGCACTTGTTGCAGGTAAAGCTACAGAGTTGTGGGCAGCGTTTTCGGTGCAATAAAAAACTGAAAAGCCCCTTTTGGGGGTAATTGTGTCTTGGCTAACTGCCTGTACATGGCAAAGCTCTCATGAAAGACTTAGTAGAAAAGATAGTAAAACATCTTGAAGGCAAAACGCATCTCTTCTCAGCGGGTCCTTGAACGCATCACTATCTGCTCCTCATATAGACTTTTTTTTAAATCCCAGTGCATAAAAGCTCATTTCTTTCCCACCTCACATCAATCTATCACAACAATTGAACAGAAAGCAGCCATTTCTACAGGGAGAGACATTACAGCTAGGCTCAAACGGGGAACACTTTGAGCGCACACAGGAATAGACAGACACAAATTGAGGTTGAGGAAACGACTAACTCTACAGAGGGTACGGCTTTCTACGAGCTCTGATTGCGATGCTCTCAAATGCTATTGGTTTTGATGACTTCTTTACCTGCTTCTCCCATCGGCGGTGTCTGTTTTTCCTGGAGTTACAATGAGGTGAAGACACACAAGAAAAGAGGGTAGCGGGAGTCAAGTTATGTGACAATTGAACAAGAGCAGAAAAGATATGGGCTTAAACATGACTTCATTAAAACAGTAGCAGGGTCTACAGTCTATATTTAAAGGGGAGGTAAAGATGAGGCAGGTCAAAGCTGCAGGGGTTATACTTTTGATCTGGACATGATAGATGTGATTGGTACAATGCAATTTCAAATGAAAGCAAATTCTACAATAAATTTGACCAGAAATGATTTAGACAAGCGCTTGGTTTATATGGGAAAGTATATGGTCACAGTAGATCAGTAAAACAATAAAGCAAATAGAATAGTCATAAATGCATATAAGTATTTCCTACCTCATATCGACCTTTGACACCACCTTGTCAGCATCATCCAATCACAACCTGCTATCTTTGCCTCTCAACCAATCACCTCTTAAGTATGTGTGTGTTTTGCCGTTAATCTGATGACATGATATGTATAACGACTCACATGTCACAATAGGAGATATCACAAAATACCCCAATAGTCACAAAAAAAAGTATTACTTTCTAATATTACGCTTTGATTTTCTGTGACTTTGGAAGTCTTTCACAAAATTAAAACAATTATTTCACTTTGTCAGTATGAATGAGTCATGAAAGAAGACACATAAGTTACTATGGGAACTTTCTGTAGAACACTGACTGACGCACACTCAAAGTTTTGATACTTTTGTAACACTTCAAATCATGTCCTGGACAAATCACCTGTCACTTTATATAAAAACTATAATTTATAGTTTCAACTCAATTTTGGCTCACTGACGTTGCAAACAAACATGCACAAATATGCCGCCTCATTAATATGTGTAATGAATATATCGCAGTACTGGTTTCTGAGTATTATAAGAATTGTTCGTTTCTGGTGCAAGCATCAAAGAGGACAAAAGACTGAAACATAGTCAGAAGGGTTTAATGAGTTCCACGCAGGTAAAGTTAACAATGAAGCACCGGACTCTCAGGAAAAGGATAGGAAGAGAGTCCTGAACCGTTTGTGTTGGCAGCTTATATAGGGTCTCCCAATGTGTGTGTGTGTGTGTGTGTGTGTGTGTGTGTGTGTGTGTGTGAGGCAGGTCATCTTCAGGTCAGCATGTTGTTACAATTAACAAACAATGTGATTGCTTTAGTGTCCTTGTTTATGGCCCTCTCAGGTGGAGGTCACACATCCCTTGGTGAATAGGGGCTACAGATAAGAAGTTGCAAGACCAGATCATAGGTGTTATCTTCTTGTCCACAGTCCTTGTCGTCTTCAGCTGGTCTCCATAGCATCCTGGTGATCCCCCCTGCATTCCATATCCACTGTTGGGCATAAGTTATTTACTCTAGTATTAGTAAATCAAGAAACCAGTTTGGAGTAGTGCTGCACTGCTACAAAAATCCTTACAGTATTGATATCAGTATCCCCCACTACACCTGCAGCAGAAAAGAACATAAATGCACCCGTTACACTCACATAAAAAATGTCATGAACCAAATGCGGTAATTGTTTACAAAGAATGCCATATTTCATTTAAATAATATATACCACCCTTTTCCAGAAAACTAAAACATGACTTGCTGCCTGTAATTCGAAGTGTATCAAAACAATCTCTCCAATCAAGACTGGACTACAGCCCGGGTAACATGAGACGACTCCGTAACAACTAAAGGAACCTTAATCCCAACTGCATTCTGGTCTGGGTGCCTTCCATTTAAACGTCATTCTTTGTTAATCCAAACTATAAAATGTGCCTTTCTCCCCAGAACAGATTAAAGTTCGTCAACGCTTTACCATAATCAGACATCTTGAGCTAATTACACCGAAATTACATCACGATAAAGCACTCTATGCTCCGGAAAAACTGCCAGTTATCTATCACGTTTTTGAGCGACGTCTATGGGCTAAACGGGAAGGGGTTTGCGACACGTTGAATCTCTCCTGCCTAGCCTCACACTTCGGGCCCAACGTCTAAACATGGCAGTAGCATTCATCAGTGCAACCATAACAAGGTCAGGCTAGCATAATCAGCAATCATGTGTGTAAATAGCTAGTGGAGAACAAGCTGTGAAGCATGGAGAGAATCTTTTATTTAGCGAAAACCGAGCTAGCTTTGACGTCATCTGACATGTCATGGCCCTTGGTTAATTTTGTTGCGATATTTGGACAAGGCAATGTGTAATAATGGTGATTAAATTTGACCCGTCGTGAATAAACATGCATTGTCCCTGCTAAGTGCACGCCACAGTCTTCTATCAATTCTTTTCATCTACTTTTCTTTTTCTTTTTTTTTTTCCTGAAATGTTTTCCTGCCTCGGAGCTATGGAGTAATAGAGCTCCCTACAAGGAAACAAGATACTGGGTATAAATGGGATGCAGGCGCAGAGAAGCTATTTCTCCCCTGCTGAAAGTTATGGGGCGAATAGTGCAAAAAACATTTGCGGGAACACAGGCTCTCGATTAAGGTTAAGAGTAATAGGGTAAGGGACAAATCCAGGGTTGCTAGCTAAAAGTGACTTTGTATGGGAAGTGTAGCAACAGGGTAAGGCAGCCATGCTATTGTCAGTGATCTTTTGTATCTATAGTTCAGTCTGAATTAATCATTTACAGTCAAGACATTTGTACATTAAAGAGTGAATTATATTACTGTAACACTTTTCTGAGCATTATGTTTGGTGCACTACATCGCTTTATAATTAATTGTTGTATTTAGTAGAGGAGGGTGACCAGATTTTCAAAATTATATCACTTTTGGGTCAGTATGTAGACTAAGGGACTTATGTCTACGCACTTTTTAAATATTACATAAGCAATAGGAAATACTGTATATAGGAAGGAAATACTCATCATCACTTCTCCCATGTAAACCAAAATTCTGGTTGAATTGATTATAGAATTTGTCTTTTATTTCAAACTGCATTGTGCAGTGCCTTGTACTACTCCCAGTACCCACAGATATTTGAAACACTTATTATTAAAAATGTATATTTCAGGATTGTGGCGTCATAGTTTTTTCAGTTAGACTAATGTTAAACCAGTGGAGACTTGAAGATGCTAAACTAGCCTTAGCATTCATTCAAATGTCAAATTCAAATGTCACTACAGAAAGATAGATGTATTTACGAGTGATGACCCAGAAGTTTATCGTGTTGTGCTACTGTGCTTTTGTGGACTTTTTAATGTTGTTTTGTCTAAAATCTCTCTGCAAAAGTTTTGTACTACTGCCACAAAAATTGAGTATTTCCATGACGAGGTTCCATCCCTTAAGTAAAATAAATCTGAAAATGTTGGGAACTGTTTTCCTCTTTGACAAGAAGATCAAAAAATTAACAAACAAAAGCTGGCAGTAATATTTTAGAGATAATGTAGAGATTTATAAAAGAAGTACATCAAGGAATCAACCCTATCTCACAATGGTAAAGACAGCACACAGAAAACATCTAAAAAAAATTCCACTATCACTGACAAAATTAGCCAACTAAAAGTTTAGTGTGAGTAAAAAATATTCAATACAACTTCTTCAGAAAAGTACAAAAAGTCACGCAAGAATAAAAATGAGAAATAAAAAGTACATAGCAATTAGCTCGTGTAAGTTACCATACCATTTTCACACCTTGAATTCTCACCTCTCACTGTTCTAAGCTATATCTGTAACTTAATAAAGCACTTTGAGAACTATAGTCTTCTGAATGTTGATTAGAATTATATAGTTAATTTTGTTTCTTTATATTGTATCTATAACAAAATATTTTCAGTAAATACAACCAATGGCAGTTTCCAAAGCAAAACTATTTAAAAAAATAAAAATAAAAATAAACATTGGTGCATTTTTGACTCAGGTCTCCATGGAAACGGATAAATATGCAACGCAATTCACCAGAGAACATTTCAACCTCCTCCTTCCGCACAAAAAGCTATACATAGTTCCCTCTGCAGCAGTTTTCTCCTGTGCTTAGGCGCTTTGTACAAACTAATACATGTGCTTGCTTTCAAACGCTATTGTGGAGAACCAAAATGGCGGCAGTTTCACAGCGAGTGGAATGCTGTGACAGAGAAATGCCTCCGACAGCTCTGGATAAGCACGCTGAGGCAAGAATCTGAAATTCTACCATTTGGGTTCAATGTGGCTTTGACTCTTTCACTTTTGGTCCTTTTCAACTTTTCTCACAACTTTCTTAGCGCTCTTGGCAACGGCTAATCCCTGAGTGGACACCTAATTGTGCGATGTTATAGGTGCACTAACCCAATATGTTTACTGTGCTCTGAGTCTAACCCCATCAATACAATGAACAAGGTGCAATAGTTAGACAAAACAAATATTCCTGGCCAAGAATACACAGTTCTCCAGTACTTTACTAAAATGTAGTCTGGACACTGATTTTATCTGACAGAGTTCAGATGGGCAATACTGACAGATGGATTAGCCAGTCAAGGTGAATAGTTTCTCCATAGCAAACCAAACATGGCTGCTTAAGAGGAAAAATGCTGCGGTAAATGGTCAAATTTTTATATAGCGCTTTTCCACCTTCAAGTCATTCAAAGCACTTTACATGAAGGAACCGCTCAAACATTCACTCACACATTCATACACCAGTGAACACAGACAGTGGGGACGAGGAGGGTTAAGTGTCTTGCCCAATAACTCAACGGCAGCATTCATCTGTGGGAGCTAGAATCACACCGTCAACCTGTGGGTCAGTGAGTCTGACTGCTTATCTAATGATGTTTATGCTGAGAGTGGAATTTGAACCGTCAACCTTCGGATCGGTGGATAAAAACTCAACCTACTGAGCAACTGTTGCAGAAGAAAGAAGAAGGAAAAAAATGAAAAAAACATAGAAATTTTTGAAATACATTTTCGAATAAATGAAAGAGTGAGTCACCAAAATAAGCAAATAAATAAACCTGATTAGAGAGGTCTATTTGAACTTAGCCTCAGATGCAGAGGAGACTGAGATCTTCTGTACTGAATATACAGACAGAACCAGTCTGGATTCCAGGCAACAGCAATAAGAGTAAATGAAGGGCTAACAGTAGTAGAGTGCCATGATTATTTTAAGTTATCAGTTCATTTAGCAAAGGCAGACATTCATACATTTACATCACTGATATTAAGACCAAGATTGGGCCCTGGGGTCTTCTTTACTATAGACGCTTCATGGTGGACAAGTTTCCAGCAAAAACAAGAGAAACCGTCCTATCAGTAGATCTGGCTCTGGCTGTGTGTACAAAGCTGCGTTTCGCCCTGACAGTTTGTATATAGAATATGAAGGCACAGTGACAAGGAGGAGAGATAAACGGTAACAACCAGGATATGTTTGGCAGAGAGTGTGCTGGTCATAACACATGTGATCAGTCTTGACAGGGCAGGGGGTGCAGTTAATCTCCCCACTCCACAATCACCGCTCTATCTCTGCCATACGCTATATGCAGCAGACTGACCCATATAGTCAATACAGCCATTCTTTCCACTAAAGGCAGACATTTTAACCTGTGCCTCCCTCTCAGTGTTGCCAACCTATTTTTTCTGGCATAAACATTGTTGGTATAAAATGGAGTACGTACAAAGGCTTTACAAATGCATTTGACAATCACAGAAACACTGAAAAAGTAGGTTGGCCATCGCTATCTGTCAGAAGAGAACAACACTGTATAAAATGTATTTATAAAGGGACTACTTGATGGACTGCCTGAATATCCCACTTGCTTGTTGAACTTTGCTACCCAAAAATGGAACATGTTTCAAGGACATACAAGACTGGTGCCACAAATGCACTTTAATAATCATATAATCAATAAAACATTCACATCTGCACCTGTTTTTAATGTTTTAAATTGACCTATGTAGTTATTTGTTTAGTTTGTTTTTTGGGTATTTTTCTATAGTTTAAGGGCACTCATACAAAAAAAAAAAAAAAAAAAAAAAAAAGTCTTAATACTCTCATTGGGTTTTCCTTGTATAAATAAAGATATATGAAAATGATTTTTGACCATAGTTTTATATTCGTGTGGGGGACAAAAAGGATTATGAGATGTAAAGAAAAGCTTTTCCCACATTTAAGTCAAGAGAATGTTATAAATGTAAGAATAACCTCCTAGTTCAACACAAATGAAAAACATGAATTATCACAAATACTTGACACCACTTTTAATAATCAGATAATGAACATTTAATCAAATTGTGGACAAATATTAAGTACGTAACCACCGAATAAATATAACTACTTAAAAAACCCACACAAATCTCACGCCATAATGAAAGTGAAATACATTATTAACTGTTGTTCTACATTGTATCGTTGTATATTACATCTATGTAGTTTTTGTGTATAGAATAAAATATGAACATATAGTTTAAAATTCAACTGTTACTGCTGCTTTTTCATGTTTTGATACCTTATTGACTGAAATGGAGCACCTATTTTGCTCAGTCATTTTTAGCAGGCGCCTGTTTTTGCCAACATATGTCAGTCGTACGTCCCATATTTATACACAAATCCTTCTGCGGCTAAGAAAAGTTTATCTTCGCAGTTAGAGAGCTTTGACAGTTTTCTAGTGGGGACGAAATAGAAGCTGAAAATAAAAAGAGTGTTTGTGCATGTAACACCTGTGTGTACTGTGGACCTTATGCTTTCTGTGGATACACGCGTACACTCCAACACAAATCCATCACTCTCCTTGAAGCCGGGCTAACATTTGTCTTTTGATTGAAAACAACAAGGCCCGACGCACTGGTGTTTGGGCCCGATGCCTCGCTGGGCCCCTTCGGTTCACAAATCTCCTTAAAATATCTCTGCTGGACTCGATTCCTCAGTCACGGAACAATGCCCGTTGGCAGAGTGGGATGCAGCGGAGGTGCGCAGAGCCCAAATGAACAGTTATATGAAAACACTTTGCGATCGATCCGAGCCTGAGGCAAAACTCCCATTCATGATTGTCCTCTCAGCAGTCGAGTTTCACTAGGCAGGCTTCAACTAAGTCTGGCCATGAAACAAAACAAATATCCTCCAGAGTCCGTCCCTAAAAACAGCTACAAGAGAAAGGCAGCACCTGTTCGCCAGCTTCACTTTGGAGTTTGACACGGCCACGCACTCAAGTCTTCACAGTGGGGCTGCTGGGCACTGGCTTGATTAGTAGGCTAACTTCTTATTTTCCTGGAAAACTGTGTGCTCCACTAATATAGATACTATAGATACTTGATTAATCGGTCGATGGGTTCAAGTAAAAACAGGTTCCTCAGAAGAAACATAGACTCAAAACCACATTGGAATAGGGCCGTTATTTAAAAGCAGGCAACAACTACTAGTAATAAATATTGTATATAGCACATTATAATGAGGTAGTAAAATAGTAATATAATACAGCAAGTTATCAATACTTTACATTGGCCCACAGTCTGACTGTGGCGGGGTAGAAACTGTATGTACTGTCTGTAATTTCACTCTTGTTGAAGCTGAAAATAAAGCATTTATATGGACAAGAGCAGAAAGAAGAGAGTTAGCTGGAGATTTGGTAGTGAATTGTGAATTTATGTTACATGTTTCATACAAATATGCAACTTACAGGTACTTTTCTTGCCTTGACTTGGCATATGGGTCAAACAGAGATAGTTTTGAGATCTTTTGCTACTACCGTGCTTCCTTTTTAGTCAATAAATTGATGGATAGGGGAATTCTTTATTTGATCAAAATTGTCTTTGATTAAGTGAACATATTGTTAGAATAGGAAATAGTTTAGGAAAGGACATATTTGTCATGGTTTAGGTAGCAACAAAATCTTAGCAAATCCTTGTGAGTTGAGTTTTGGTGTCAGGAAATCTCCTAAATTACAACACAGATTTACCTCCATAGCCCCACATTTGTTCAGGGCCGCCAATATGAGGAGGGCACTGTACAGTTCATGCTAGGTGGGTCCCTGCTGGTGTCAAATACGCCATGTAGCTGAGTGGGTCTGGTGATTTGGAGCTTCAGCAGTGTAGCGCCGTGACCAGGAAGCTGCAGGCAGGAGCCATAGAGAGCACAGATGGGGCTATGGGAGAGCTGAGCCAGGAGAGAGTCATCCATCAGGCCAAGCGCTCGGTGCCTAGGGGGCTCGCTCACTGATCCTATAAGACTGATCGCGCCGCAGTGGGAGGCCGGGCCCTCACGGCACGGACAGCAGTGTCTGGCCCGCTCCACTGAGGCTTGATCTGAGAGAGGCCGAGCCAGAGCGCTGACCTGCTTCTGTTTGGATTGGGAGGCAGCGCAGTCTAGATTACAGATAGTGGAGTTTTAAAACATGCCAGAGTATGTGAGTGCAGAGAGTGACTTGGGTTCATATCTGACATCTGAACCTAAACAAGTCTATGTAATCCAAACAGACATGTGTCTAAGAATAACAGCCCTGACTCTGAGTCTGCTCACACTCAGGTCCCATGGTGCTGCAGTTAGACATGTAAAAGTTGATGAAGTGATAGAATCCAATGACTTTATCAACACTTCCGTAAGCCAGCGAGGTCAACAGCAGAAGCCAGGTCCACGACAGCCAAGGCTCATCAGAGGATTGACAGGTGAATGAGTAGACACAGAGATAGTTAGACAAATGGAAGCTAAGATATAGTCTGACAGACAGATGGGAGCGTAAATGGATGGTTTGGCAGCATGATAAGGTAAATAGGCTGATGGATCACCAAACAAATGTGGGAGGAGGAAGAAAAGTCCAAGAGAAGAAAGGGGAAGAAGAGCTGCCTGCAGACAACACAAGATAGGAAGCCAGATAGGCTGATAAACACAGATGGATTGTGTTGATACACAGGGAGGTGGGGCAAGATCGATAGATTGTTTTATTCTATTTGCCTGGCAAACTGCAGATTTGATGTGGCTGCTATCACGGCGATCTGTTTCCAATGACGCCAGACGTGACGGTTACAGATGGTGAGATAGCGACACATCTCAATCTTTGGCTAGCCTCAATAGAGTCTAGCTAAGCTCTTGAGCTATCACCACTTCCAGTGTCATTCTCTCTGGGTGTTACATGCAAGACACACGCCAATCCCATTGCTTAAAATTTGAATTTCTACAATGATTTCCTCAAGGTAACAGGATAATCAAATCCAACATATCTCAACTACTGTATTCATAGAGCTTTCTAACAACAATTAGAATATGCAATTGAAAATGTTTAGCGGTAAAATCAAAGCATATGATACATTGATCATAACAAATTCGTCACAACTGTAAATGCTATGGTATTAAAAATACTTTAAACATAAAGAGACATGCGATATCTGCAACAAAGAGACTGAAGAGAAGGTAAAGTCAGGACATGTACATGTGAGAAAAGTCACAGGGGCACAGGGGAATGGCACATGCTTCAATCCTCCACATGCATAGGATACTTTCCCTCTACTCCGATTTGAGTAAAACAATATGAATGCTCTGACAACTAGATGCCTCATTACTGCTGCTTGCGTTTATCATGTCAAAAATGAAGACAAGGGTATGTGAAGTTTAGAGGCAAGGGCTCTCCTAGTTAGAAAAGGTGGCTTTCCAGTGTGGCTGCTTGAGGGACACGGGGTGCACCGAAACAGCCCTGATGAGTGTTGCGGGGCTTATAATAGACAGTAAAGGCCTAGAAAGCATGCCCTTTAGAGGTGCTGCATCTCTCACAGCCTGACAGCTTACAGGGCCCAGGCGCCACAATGACACCTTCACAGCCCGCTACAGATGACACCCAGGTGCTCACACACGCGCAACCTCCCGCCACGCGCCGCAAAGTTTGGTCGCACAATTACACATCCATAAACAAACAGGCACAAAAACACACACTAATCCATTGGCAATGCACAGATATTTCCTGACAAGTGGAATCTTAGCATGGCGCTGACAGAGGTGGCTCTTATAAAACAGGACGAGCTATAAAAACAGCACACCTCCACTCCGGGATAGGGGCTTATAGAAGTAAACAGTTGTTGGTGTCATGTTAAGGGTGCAGTACAACTTCCCCACTAAGCAAAAATAGGCAAAGGCTCCCAATTTTCAAGAATAGTGTCAGATTTCTGTCAAAAGTACATAGGCGGAAAAGAAGTATAAAGGGTGCTTCTCGAAGTTTGCTGGATCCAAAAACACATAAAGGACATACTGTATAATGTATGGGTGAAGCAGAAAGAAGAGATTATTTACCGAATCCAAGTATACATTTAAGGGTGGCAGTGCAGTCCATTTACTGTCCGTTCAGAGTTCAGGGCTAGAACATGAGAAACTGTCAGGAAGTGTGCAAGTAAGACCAGTACGTGAACTAAAAGCATGAAGTGTTTCTGCCAGCTGTAGGAGACTGATATAAGTGTGCAATGTAAAAATAACTCTGACCAGTATACACACACTGCAAAGTTTGCAAAGACAGAATCGATTCTGAGCTTATCTTTATTTTAGTACGTATTGATGTGATATGTATACTGTTCCTTCTTTCCTTAGGGCACTTATTCATGGCAGACTAATCCTCCAGCTAGGTACTCATGACCAAGATGCTGCCTCAAGATTTATATATATGAGCAAATGCTGACAAAATTCTTCCTTATGCTTTCAAAGATCTATCATAAACTTATTACCACTACTAGTGAAAGCAAAACTTGGTACAAGTAATGAAAGGGGTTAAAATGGCAGCTGACATGAGATCCGTAAAGTCTTTCTTTCTTAGCACTAGTTCTTAGTTGTTTTCACTTTTACATTATGCATTGGCTGACGGACTCTCCTGAAGACAGGGGTCATGCATGGAGTTCAGATGGTCAGTTCAAAGCTGGCTCTGCTGACTGACAGCTTGTTTTGGTGAGAACTCCCGGGCCAAACATCTGCCGTTGTTTTTCTGCTGCAATCCTCACCATCGTGCGCAATCTCAGTCTTCTCCAAGACCCCTCGCCACGGAAGCCTCGCAGCAGTTAATAAAATATGGTGTTGCGTGTTATTTATTTATTAATAGGCTTTTTGATGTGTCCCAGTGCGCCCCAAGAGTGGTGCTGGAGATCATAGGAGCCTGTGCAAAAGAGCTGCCTTGCTTTTTCCTCAACGCCGTTGACATCAGACCCATTGGCCAAGTGAAGACGCTCCCTTCTGCTCGCATGAGGGGGTGCTGGCTGGGTGTGCTTCCAGAAAGACTGTCTTTTAATATAAATCTTTCATACGCAAAGATGTTCCCCCATGTACACAAAATACAGCATCCATTCCCGTGATGGGGCACACTTTGCTACCTTCATGTATTTGCTTGTGCATCACTGAAGAGGCTGTCAGCATGGGGTTTGGTAAAGCAGAGTGGATAAAGATAGAACACACCAATATAGACTGGTCACAGAAACAGAATGAATTTAAACCAATTTTATTTTAAACAAATATTGATCTTGTGCACTAAAATGCAGCATTTTATGATGATTAGTAATAATAGCTATAGGTACATATCTATGTGGAAGTTGAATATGTGTGGGACATTCGAGAGTGAATGAAAACAGCATCTTGATAGACATGTATTTAGTCTCATTTTGAAATAAGCCTGTAAAGACGTCAGAGTGCTGACAGATGAAGCAGCGGTCCTGCAGAGTAAACATAAATGCATTTCTCTTGCCTAATGACTTGTGACAGTCACTGTCTATCAGAGCGGCTGGTGTCCAGCACCTGACCGAAGCCCGTGGAGAATGACTGTGACACTGTGGTCATATATGATCTGATGTGTCTTTGAGCATGTGACTGCGACACTGTGGTCATATATGATCTGATGTATCTGTGCATGCACTGCCTCACTGAGGTTAGCTCTAACCTTGCCTCAGGTTCACTATACTCACCCACCAGACATCTCAAGCGACAATGGATTCTGTGCGAATGAAAAATTCATCCAGTCCTTTCACTTATTCATCAAGGAGGAAGATTTTACTGCAGGGATGCCCTCCAGAGATGTGGCGCTCACATGCCAGGCGACCACCACCACATTACCCACAAGCTTTTCAATAAAACAAGCAAACAACACAATTCCAACACCTATAAATAAGAGAGCGTTCCTGAATAAAGTGCTGTACACAGAGCCCTCTCTCATCACACTTTAATAGTTGCTGCACTGGCCAAAGTTTTTTCTATCTCTACTGCTCCAGTCTCTATCTGAGGCCAGAGCAGATTGGCTGAGATGGCAATGCTTAGGCGCTCCAAGAACATCATGAGACCATCACCTGCTTCAGAGATGCTTAACATACATCAATCTGTTCTATTATTAATGATCAACATGCACTTTCACTGGCTTCTGTCGTTCAAACTCACAAAGTCACAAAAACACACACCACCCCACGTTCCTCTTGGGTTATTTTCGCTCCTCATTCTGGAGACAGGTTGTTCACAGCAGTTTGAACATTCAGAGTGGTGGCTCGCCAGATGCTTGGGCGTCTGTCAATGTGCTGCTATTGTTAGCTAGTTTTTGATGAGATTTACATGGCAGAAAAGCCATCAAATAAGATATACTACAGAGAATATGAGGAGGATTTCACCTAATCCGCACACCTGTGTCTTGGCAGTACTAAGTTTCGCTCCCTTCCAGACCAATACACATGCTTTAGAAATGCACTACCACCCACCAACTCCTGCAAAATCAAGACGGCAAATTTAGACTCCAATCTGAGAGTTACACAGTAGCTTGAGTATGACTTAAATGGGGATTTTCCAGCTCAAAGCTTCAAAATTATCATAACTGTTGGAAAAAAAAAACATGCATGGATACAAGACTCCCACCTGTGCACCGTGACACTATGGGAGCGTAAGCTGTAATGATTTCATATCCTGTAGCCTGATCCCTCATCTGTCTGGACATAACTTTACGTGATTCCAACAATTTCTCCTGCAATACAGCTGGACATCACAGCCCCCCAAATGCACATGTATGGCACGGCTGGTAGACTTTGCACAAGCCAACACAATGAAGCCATCTCTTCACTGGCCCAGATGTGCTCAGCCTGCTGGATCTGGGGACACATCTGGTGCATAGATCGCCGCCAGCAACCCGTCTCTTCACCTGCCGCAATCACCCAAATGAACATGGTGGACTGATTAGACTATGTGCTCTGCCGGGGGTGATGTCTAAAGTCTATATTCACACATATATGCCATACATACACAACCTGTCAGAAGAGCTCCCGGCAGTGTCATGGGCAGTGAGTAAAACTAATTATAGAAAACAACAATTGGTGCTAATACACTCGAGGCGAAAACTGTACAACTGGTTTGACAAAGCGCCTTTAGGGATGATTGGAACAGCAAATCTCCCGAAGCAAACGTGATCAAGCTAACATTTGACAAAGTGTTCATGGCGGAGTTTGTTGTTTCCATATAGAGGGGTGGAGAAAGTTAATTAAGGTTGTGTAAGTTTTTTTTCCTACAAAAATTTGATATGGTTATATTTTAAAGCAAGACTGTGTAACTTTCTGGAGGTGGCACGTCTAGGCTTGTCATCATAATTACTATATCGACTTATTGTTGGAACAGTAATTTTTGAGACTCAATATTTATCATGTGTACATTTTTTTTTCAATAGTAGGGAGATTTTAGGCATTTTCATGCATTATGATCAGATTTGAGCGGTAGAAGGTTGAAAAAATTACTTCTATGGCTAATTATTGCTCTTTCTACTATTTATTTTTTGCAGCTCAGGCCTCTTAATGATACTGTCTATTTAAAAATTGGTCTACCGGGATTATCTTGTTTCATGTCAATGGAAGAAGCTTCAAAATCGTTTATCACAATATTTCCCTGTGGCGATAAAATTTCAAAATTTGTTATCGGCAACTGCAAGGAACATTTTACGTTCTGTGGAGGTTAGTTTTATTCCAAACTCGGGAGTATTATAGCCAAAAGAACAACATTGCCATGGAAACAAGCAGGAGAAGACCCTCCTCTAGGCCAAATAAAAGTAAGTTTTTTGAACGTTCAAGCCCGCAGAGTAAGGACACAATAAAAACATCCACAATGAAAACAACATGCTTCTATTGTTGTTTCCTTTTTGGCTAAAAAGTCACACAGTAGAGCTTTAATTGTAAGAGTGTTCTAAAATGTGTGAAATTCAAAGCTCTGCAGCATTTACACCAATATAATCAATTTCCAAATTCAACTTTTAACGATGCTCTAAAGACACAAGTGAAGAGATCAGCAGTGGGCAGCTCTATTGACAATCAATCTAAATAGTTTTCACCACCATAAAAGTTACTTCAAAGATAGTTTATGTCAGCGTCTTTCATCCAAGCACATTTCGAAATTGGTCTTGTCTAATGTGTTAACTATCTGCTATAGAACCCAACATCTTGGAATCAAATGTGCAGTACGTTTTGGCACGGCTCTTGTACTCACAGTATTTTAACAGTATTTCTGCTGCCAACGTGCTGAAGTGAACTGTGCAGTCACTTCAAATGCAAAACAAGACTGCTTTGATTCCTGCCCATTTTCTCCACTTAAGTTATTTTTTCTACATTAAGTACCTTGACTTCCAAATAGGCCAATTCCATGTTCTATTCATACCCAAGAAAATCAAGAGTACTATATATATTAAATATCACAAAAGAAGGTGCATTACCAGATCAAAAGTGAATTTTAAATGCTAATAAAAGGAGCTCCAAAAGTGCACCTTGTCCTCCACCTGTTTGTCACCATAGAGATGTGATTGCTTTATCTGGATTGTTCCACGGTATGGAATTAAACTTGCCTGTATCCATAGAGACAAACAGGCAATGCCACCAGGACAATTACAAGTTAGATCGAGGGAGATCGAGGGTGACCCTGCTCACAGTTAGAATAGACGTTTTTCAAGTTCTTACCAGAACATTACCAACAAAACACCTCCACACCAAGATATAAGATAAAAATTTAATGTCATACTGCGGAAAACCTACCAGCATGGATATGGTAAAATATTGTTTGTTAGCTACTTTGTTAGCTAATTAACAATATAAGCCATAAAACATAGTGCTACCACGTGTTCAACTCTTAAAATGTACTCCTGGAGAAACATTTAGTAAGGACTCGACTTCTAGAGAGTATTTGTCTGAAAAGGCCCGTAGCAGCATCCCTTCAGCGCAGAGCATATCAAACCCGGTCTGATTGGAACAGAACTGGGTCACCTGTGCACTGGCTCCTGGTGGTAGCACTCCAAGCCCCATCGGTTACCACGGCTCCCCGGGCAGCCGTGTCAGAGCCTCGGCCCGCGGCTACGCACCTGTGTCCGCGCTTCTTCACTGGGATCAATTAGCATTAAAGTTGCACAACGCTCTCCCTCCCTTTCTCTCTATCATCATATAGTGGTCACTGGAGGGCTACAGCTGAGCGAAAACAAGCCTGACAGGCACGTGAAGGGACACGTAGATTTGTCCCAATGCATCACAAGCTAAGTCAACAACAGCAACCAGGTCGCAACTGTTCTATGTACATCAAGATTTTTGAAACTTTCTGCCATAATTGCTTTGCCGCAGACTAATTGTGGCCTGTTTTCTTGTTTGGTATCTGTGTTGGGTTTGGTCTGCTGGTCACACGAACAAGCCATTTAGCCACATCTTGTTCGACTAAGTGTACAGTCATTTTTCACTGGTTTGTGATGCCTTAATTCAAGCCAGATTCCCAAATGTGAACACAACAAGACATTCAAAATTTAAAGTTAAAAACATGCAACCCATACTATAGAACTTCTACCTGAAGTAGAAGGATTCAATTTGTCCTTTTACCACTTGTACTACTGCTACAACTACTATTACTACCAGTACTACTGCTTTTAACCTGAGTCCACCATGGTCAGGCTTCAGTAACTTTTCTGGGAAAGCGTCTGTTACCTGCTTATCTGAAAGGAGATGATTTTCTTCCACAATATATATAATATTCCACAGCATGGCATTAAACTCGTCTGTCTTGCATGTATTAAATGATGGTATGGTCCTGCTGGCTGTGCCCAAAGCCACAAAGAGCAGAAGAACAGAGGTGACAGAGCCTTTTCTGTGGCGGTGTCCAGACTATGGATCAGCCTCACTCTGCCTGTCAGATACTCTCAGCTCTTCCCCTGGCATTTAATACTAACTGGACAGGACATCTTGGTGTTTTATTGTTCTTTTTTGATATATTGTGTTATCTAATCTGTATATTTACTTTGGTCAGCGTAAGTTGTTTTTGAATGTACTATATAAATAAACTTGAACTGAAAATTGAATTAAAAACATACATTTGTTTTATGAGTGGGGTCGCCTCACCACAGATCTGACCTTTAACTTGACCGGTTGGCAGCTGCTTGTGATCAATAAATGCCACGCCATACATTCCAGGCAAGGCATCGACATCTCCATAGAGACAAGCAGACAATAGACCTTAAACCAGAAAAGTTAGAGTGCACCTTTAATTAAATATCGTGTTACTTTTCAAGTGATATTACTGTCTCTCTTCCCAGAATGCCCCTGTAGTAAACAAAGAATGAGCAGTGGTTAGGGGCCGCTCTAAAGCACAGACGACAAATGACTATGACGGGACTGTGTGGTCTATCTGGCCACATCTATTACATGTACAAGTGTGTTCACAGCAGGGGAGCCATGCCGCCAGGGAGAATCAATAATCTGCATGTCGATGTACACAGACAACTTGAATCACAGCCTTAGTCCTCCTGCATGTTACCACCAAAGCAGGAGGAGGCTAAGAAGAGCGCTTTCACATTGTTTCAAGGCGGTGTCCTAGATTTTTCCCACCTAAAAAATACGAAAAACAAAACTACTTCATTTGAAATGGGTTGCAGCGGTCCATAGATACTCCTCACTCTCCTTATGCATTCACAGCATCCTAATGATTCACTGTGAAACCAGATCGGAATTTTGCTGTGACGGTAACGCTAACAACAACTAGCATGCTAACTGCGGACTTCCTGATTCCCAAACATAAACTGCTTCATAATTAGATGCAGAATGTACGCAGCAGACTTATTTTGACTTCAAGAGCTGCTTAAACTTTATATATCTATACTGGGGCAAGACATTGGCCCAAATACATGGGAAAAAAATCCGGTGCAGACCCTTTAAGATAACGGTTTGTCCACAATACCAGATGATAATATTTTTTTTATAGTTAAAATAGCGTGGGAGTACAAATCCAGTATTTTCAAACAATGCATGGGTAGACGTGAGTAGCTTTTATTTAAACTCAATTAAAATGGAAGTTGCGCTATAAGTGCTATTAAAACAGAGTTCAGTTTAACATATATTCTAACACTAAATGCAATGTATTTTCTAGATAACACTTTTATTTCACACCCACAACAACAGCCAGATTGAACTTTTGACTACAACATTTATTCTTGGAGAAATGTAATAAAAAAAAAAAAAGAAATATGATAAATTAGCCTTGAAAAAAGTGGTATCTCCTTGAATGTGGATGGGAGAACAAAGTCGGTGTCATGGTGGGAGCATGAACACTTTTACCAAGCTGTTGTGCTGATACTTGCTCTCTTTATCAAAACAATAGGCTGCGGATCACATCATTTGTCTTTGGTAAGAAGTGCTTTGCTAACGACAGAAACAGCCGTTAGCGTTAGCATTGCTCGGATAATCTATTGGTGTCCTGAAGAGTGTGTAGGCTTCATGATCTTGTATTGTGAAATCTCACGTTTCTAAAGTTTCTTGACAGCACTACAGCGATACACAGAGCTACTATGAAGAAACTACAAACACAACAAATATGAGCAAAGTAGTAAAAGTCCTCCGTATGTTTCTGCTGTGTATATTTAACTGTAACCAAATGTGATCTTGAAAATGTAAAAATAGAGATTCTTGAAAAAGTGGCTGTCTTTTAGAACTGTGCACTTATTCCAGCAATAGGGCAATGGAAAGAACCCCAAAACAAAACACTGAGTAGGAAATTAAAAAAGTATAAATGTCTGACTATTTTGGTTAGAGTTGCACGAAGCATTTTGTTTCCATGTTAAATGCTTTTGCTTAATAAAATGCAAAGTAGCCACATTTTCAATTAGTTTAACTTTGATAAATAAAACAGATTTTTGTGTATTTATATGTTTTGGTGTTATTATTTGTTAACTGGTCCTGACAAAGTGCACAGGGCACATAGTAGAAAATATGATTAAAATAAAAACAAACTCCATCCAAGTGGGTGCAATCATACCTTTTCTGACATCTGTTAGAAAAATAAAGTTGACTAAATTACAGGACTATATATTGTATCTCAGAGGAACCTCCCTTGCTAAATATAGGATAAATAAAGTAAATAAATAAACACAGCCCCAAGCCAAACATACTATCTCCTCTCCTCCAAGAGGAGCCAGTCCAAAAGCTAACAGATAGTCAACAAGTAGGTGGTCTGGTTTGTTTTGAAAAGGCGGTGCTGCTCCTGGGGCTGCCACCCTGGGGTGCTTTCCCACCACCATGTGTTAGTGTGTGTGTGTGTGTGTGTGCATCATTTGTGCGTGTGTGTCCTGTGCCAGAGAGAGAAAAGAGCACAGGGCCGCTGTACCTGCGCTGCCTTGTGCTCGTCTCTTGACGGTGGCCTTCACATCACAGTGTGTGCCTGGACATCAGATCTGACAGGCCTGACCTCCACGCCACATCAGGACGCTACAACGAGCAAACACACAAAGACACACACACACGGACACACACAGACACACAGATACACACACGTGCACACACACACACACACACACACAAACACACACACCTGGGGACTGTTACATGAAGACATAAGTACAGACAGCACATGGTGGCACCAATAAGACAATTATACATGACACATTCAAGGTCACAGGGACAATTAAAAGAACGATATGATGTTTTGTTTGAGTATTTAGTTATAAGCTTTAATACACACAGATCATAATTTTGTTCATTGTAAACTGCAATATTGATCTAAAATGGCTTAATACTAAAAACAGGTCATTGACTTCCTGTTTACAGCAGTGAAGCTGATGGCAGGGCGAGCAGTTTAAACCAGGATATAAACTAAATGTGGATTTAAAGAATATCTTGTCAAATCAGATTATATAGACATGAGAAATTTTAGTTTTAGATCCAGGTTTAAAACAAATTCTGCAAATGAATACCAGTGGTGGAAGAAGTACTCAATTTTGTTGTTTTTGTGCAGATACGGGAGCAAAAACTCAAGTAAAAGTAAAAGAATCACATAAAAAAATCTACTAAAGTAAAATAATAATGTTTTACTTTTTACTCTTCAATTACATTTTAAAATTATTTTGCACAGATTTTGAGATCTAATAAAGCTTCAAATGCATTGAATTTTGTTCAACAGAAGCAACTGTATTCATATTTTATTCCTTGCTGTTTTAATTTGTGCATTTTTGTTTGCTCAAACTATGTACGTGTTAGAAATAATCCCCCCGGGCTTTTCAGCAGGTCTCAGACTGTAATAAAAAATGTTTTCACTTTTCAGTCCTGTTCACAAATGTAGTGGAGTATAAAGTACAGATAACTCCTCTCAAATGTAGTGAAGTAAAAGTAAAAAGTATCTATAATAAAATCTACTTAAGTAAAACACACCTAAAATTTATACTTAAGTACAAAACTTCCGTATTTTACTTTCACCACGCATGAATACAGATGACATTTGACAGCAGCCACAGGTCATTAAACATCATTTTGAGGTAGCCCGTTCAAAATGAGCACCTGTATTTTTTTTTTTTAAATGTACTTTTATACCTTTAAAAAAACTTGACTGTTCACATGCTAACTGCTGTATTTAGAAGCATGATGCAGATCGCACTTCCCTGGCTACCTCCCACCTAGCGTCCCCGTTATTCGCACATAACAATAGGGAGAACAGTAGAGCTGCTGCTAGACCGGACCACACTGTAAACAAAGAGCCAATGGAGGACAAGGGGCAGAATCAAAGACAGAGAGTGGATCCGGTTACTATGCCAGAACAGGAAATCATTCGCTGACAATTTGCGTCTGGTTTGGAGGCATTTTGTGTGGGGGTGACACATATATAGTCGGGGGGGTGGGACGAAGGCTGTCAGGTTTGGTGGTAAACTTTGACTCGGATATTTAAAATGTCAAGTCGTTTGTTCTTTACAATGCTGCCTTTTAGTGGTGTTCGGGAATTGTCGGCTAATCAGAATTTGTGTTGGATGTGTCAAACAGAAAGCAGTAATTGATGGGATTCGGCGCAGGCACTATTCACGCTGATTGATAGGAGTGGAGGAAGCACTGAGACTGGCATTTTTCTTGCATAGTAAATAACAAACAGTGTGTTGCATTTGCACGTGTGAAATTCACTTGGATGATTATTTCATTTGGCAACTTCTCAACGCTCCAATCAATACTGCGCTAACGCATCCAGTTTCGTCTGATTGGCCCCAACATAAACAGTGTCATGATAAGTGAAAACCATATCCCCTGAGCTCCTGTCTTTGCTGACATATTTACTTGGTCACCCTGCGGCCTAATTGAAATGAAGTTGGGTGACCTTTAGGGTGCCTATAGGACCCTGCTTGTTCCACTGGGCCCTCACCATATATCATTTGCTATAGCCTCATAAATCAGCCTGTTGAACTGGGATGCGATGATGGTCCCGACCTTTCTCATGACATTTCCAAATGGCCACATCCTCTACCTAGGATCATGGCGGCATGAAAGGCACCCAACCATGGCATATGAAGATGAGTCCGGGATGGACCCAGGCTAGCACAGGACAGCAAATAAAGCACTCATGTTGGCAAATGCCATTGGGAATTGGCACGGGTTGACAAAAGTGCTTTATGAAGTGAGAGATTGCTTGTTCTACTACTACAACAAGTGCTGCTCCTATCCTGAGTGCTTGAAATGTACTGAAACAAGAAATGTGCTGCAAAAATCTCAAAAGTGAATGTTGAATTCTTTTGTGTTTTTTTTGGGGGGGGGATTTATATGTTATGGCTTAACATGCTATTTTAAAATAAACTAAAACCAGAAGAGACGGAGGCTGTAGTATAGTGTGTCATAATTACATTTTGCTTACTTAATGAACAAGCGTAGTTATAATAAACAGATCATTATTCATCCATTCACTGCACTCAAGTTTGGGTGACTTTAGTCAGAGCTGCGCTGAGGCTGACTGACACAATTAAAATGGGTGTAATCTCTATCTCAAGAACAAAAGTACAGTATGCAGAGGTTATAACTAAGATCAAACTGCCAACCTTCCAGTTGAAAGGTGACCACTCTTCTACCTGAGCCACTGCTGCCTGTCAATTCTATGTAGACACACAAGAATAGTCCATAACAATATATTTTAGGCTAGCCTGGTGGCCTAGCACAGCATAGTTTAGCACAGCAGTAAACTATGGTGAAGTATAGTTAAAAGAAGTAGTAATATGAAACACTGTATTTTTATTCACAACAATTATTGAGAAGGAGTGACTAAAAGAATTCTTTTATGAACACAAGAGTTTTACATTTTCTAAGGAGCCGATCACAAAAGCTATTATAAAGCATGTTTCATCGCCAAGGCCAGGTGGTTTTACACATTCTTCTCTGCAGCTCCCTTTGAAGAGGAGCCCGACTGTACTCATTCTATGCAAATGCACCACAAGCCGCTTTCCCTCTGTTCTGGCTTGGTTCTATGTATAGACCTGCTGTGGGTGTGTGTTTGTGTGTGCTGAGGGGGGGGGGGGGGGGGGGAGAAGTAAAGGTCCACTCATGACAAGCCTTCTGGGAATAGGAACATCTGGTGGACCGGCTGCTCCTCTGGTTAACATGCTCCTCCTCAGTGGCCCCCGATGACACAGTCCCAGGTACCACATCCGCACGCGTCCATGGACACAGACACATATGGACACAAGGAAGTCAGGTGTGTCTGCATATGTAGGGTACACCGAACACAAGGCCCTCCAAAGCTGTCAGACGATGCCCTCCACTCTCACTCTCCCCACTCGCGTAAATGTCCGTCCATCATGTGACACCATTATCGGGCTGGAGTGGGGTACAAGCAGAAGGCCGATCATTCACGGGATGATGGTAAAGAGCAGCTATGACCGATTTGCACCAGATGCTCAATAGAGGCGCTTTAGGCTTGCATTATCGCTGGTGGGAAATGTCATGTTATTGGCAAGGTGAAGCCTCTCAATTCCAACGAGTGGTGCTCTGCTCGCGCTGGCTCACACCCATATCCTCCTTTCAATTGACCAGTGGTGTCTTCTCATCCCCTGTTTGTCTCCATCACTCATTAAATCAGTCAAACATGTTTATTAAACGCCATCACTCACATGTCAGCTGGCTTCAGGGACATGCCATCCGTGCTACACTGGGAGGGGCTATGTGTTAATTAACAGTGGGCTAATGTTATCCCGGGAGGTCATGTTACTATTGTGAGTGTGCAGTCTGGAGCAGGAGACAGAGGGAAGATGGGCTGAGTTTTTTTTTTTCCCTTTTTCTTTTTGAAAGGTTGAGTTACTTGATAAAAGTGGCAGCAGTCGGACTAGGATGATTGCACACTGCCCGCGGGGCTGCCATTTGGAGCCCTAGGCGAGATTTTGGACTAATAACTCCAAGCTCCCCTCTCTTCCCGCGCACGCACACACTAATGCTCTGAGAGCCATGTGTTTTGGGGGCAGTACATTCATTTCCCCAGGACGTATCTCCAACACGCCTCACGGCAACCTTTAAACAATTATTTTACAGGTGCAGTTCCATGGTAAAATGTTTTGTGTTGTCCGTCTATAACACACAGGGCAAAGAAATGAGTGACAGGTATTTTTCTTTATGGTGATGAACTGTAATAGGGCGCTTACACTCAACTAGGACATTTGGAGAGTGGGATGGTTACCTACAGAAAACCCATAGGACCTCAACAACACCACTGAGAGTGCTAACGACTACCTCCTGTGCACCACACTACAGCACCAGCTCCAAAGTTCAAATAGCTTTTATTCAACAAAATAATATCTCTTAAAATTCTATATGAGATTGAGGTAACACACCAGATTTATTATGATAAGAACCTCAACATCAGCAATAACACTGCCTAATTTAAGACTTCATATTGATTCCAGAGGATTTTAAACCATAACTTTAGCTTCAACAGTAGAATATTGATTGACTTATTTGCAAGATTGCTTTGTGTCAATTTCATGTAGTGGTCATAAACTTTTACAAATGCAGACATGACCGAATTTTCCACCAAAACACCTCCAGATAGAAACTACTGCTTTATTCCCTTCTTGGTAGAGAACCCAGAGCCTACAGACACCTTGACATTTCCTAGCTGACTCCTTTGATACAATTTAAAATTCATAGTCACATCAATAATATCAAGCTGTCCAGAGGCTGCCCAAATCTCAGCGCTTTAAAGATAGATTAGCTCCTTATGTAAGAGTGCAATGTTTGGTCAATATATAACATCATAGTTGTGCTTTGAGCAACAAAACACTCTTGTTTGAAAGCGTAATCAATCTCAGTGATTTAGAAGTGGTCAATGACTGCTGTACCTCTGCAGCATTCACAAGAGTACTTTGTTTCTTTACAGATAAAGTGCTTTTCAAAATGTGGTGTCAGTTAGCATTACAAGAGCTAGATCTAATGCAATGTTCCATAGTGTATTCTTTTTAGAGACTTTTCAAGACTTGCACATAGCTACATTAACTTTGATTTGCCAAGTCATGGACAACCGGATGTGATCTTCAGAATAGTTATCCCTAAGTCACCCAGGTAGGATCCAGCAAAAGAATTCTGTCAATTGAACAAAAGTTTTGTGAGTGAAGACATTTACCCAAACCTAAACAAATAAAACAATAGGGCTGGTCAGAGTATGATAAAAAGGAGTTAGATGACCCATTAGGTGCATCAACGATTATGCAAACTGTGATTCAGGTAAGTAAGGTCAATTGATTTGACTAATCATTTATACTCCGTAAACACCTAAGATGCGTTAGTTTCCATTTAGTTAGTGCCTCCCTTCAGACAGTTATTTAAAGGTTCTGACACCAGAACCCTGTCAGAACTGAAGAAGCTACCTGGTTGTGTGGTGAAACATAGTAACTTTTGGCAACATTACAGATTTTTTTTTTTGTTTCAGAATAGTATGTTTGAGAAAGTTGAAAAATTTTTGGCTGATAGAATGTATTGGCAAAATAAACACACCTAAATGCGATAGATAGTTCTGTTACAAAAGACTTGGATAATAACTGAGAACTAACCAAAACTTCTGGAAGTATTTCTGAAAGTTGGTACTAGTTCAAATTATAAGAACAAACTCAGCTGAACACCAAATCTCCACTTGTCCTGAGCAGAACTGTGGAGCAGGCTACCCTTCTGCCTGACCCTGCCCGGCCAAGAAAGGCTCAGCTGGGCTACTGCCAGAGCCGCAGCAGCCGTCCTTCACCAATCTATGTAATGGCTGCGCTAATGATGCCAACGCAACCTGGGAGAGCTCCACTAACTCTATGGCTAGTCATTCCACAGCCATGATACGCTCCTCCAGATATCAATCCCACCAGCTCCCAGCGGTGTCATCGTGGCTCTGTGACAAAAGCGGATAATTAGACGGAAAGTATGGCCGCGCACGTTTCCGGGATGAAAATGAAAACTTTTTGAATCCACCCAAAACACTCCAGTTATTGTAAGTGCTTACTCTCTCACGTTGGAGAAAGACGGATGATCGATTTTCCTTTTGAGAGAAATAATACCAAAGAAAGAAAGACACATAAATAAACAAAAAGGAATGTTACGGAGAAGAGGAGGTGAGAAAGAGAAGAAAAAACGGCCAGACATGAAAAGAGTGTTTCTAATGGGAGCGTGCACAAAGTACTCAAAATTTGGGCTGCACGACACGAGAAAAAGATGCAATATTCCATAACTATGTTTTGTGTTGTGCTAACACTATTATTATGTACTTTTGGCATAATATGTTCACTTAATTTAACACAAAAAATGCACATGCCTTCATTTACTAGTCAAACTGGATCAAAACCAACACCAACCCAAATCTAATGAAGGACTTAATAAAGAAAGTCATGAATAGAATCTACATTTTGTCGATTTTACTTTCCAAAAATAATACATTTCTGTAATTAGAGAACTTGGTGTTGTTACGATATGTTCTTTTATATCGTTTATTGCGTCAGCCGATATTGTGATATGATATTTGTATAACCCTACTTCCAAGAGTTTTTACTTATGATTCAGATATGAATGTGGGCATGTAAATTTTGACTGAAGACCACTGATTTCTGTCATATTAACCATAAAGAGGTACTTTGGCATAGTTTGGGCTTCTACCTCCTGCAGAAAACCAAGTTAGCAAACACAGAGCTAGGAACAATTTAGACAGATTTAAATACCATCTCCTTTTCCTATTTTATATGAGATACCCCAGTTAAAAATCCCAGATGGCTGAGACCCAGCTTTGCCTTGGATTTTTTCCGCTCAGGGTTTAAAATTCCTCTACAACTAAAAATATTATTTACTGGTCCTAACTGGATCATACATACTATATTTGGCCCTGTTTTGCATTGAAGAGTCAAAAAACATCCTCTATAAAAGTGTTACTGAGAAGAGGAGGCGAGGAAGAGGAGGAAAAATGGCCCGACAAGAGTGTTTTAATGGCGCTCAAAAAACTCAAAATGTTTTTACACTACGTCCGATTCGAGTGTGGGTAGCTAAAATTTGACAGACGACCATTGATTTCCGACATATTGAGAACAAGGAGGAGTTTTGGCATACTTTGGGCTTGGACCTCCTGCAGTAAACCTAGCATCGCTCACCAGGCGTCGCCCTGTTTACCTGTCAATCATGTCCGCTCAAAGAAGGTTTGTATGTGCGCAATCTGACACATGAACACAGCAGCTACACAAGCAGAGGAACAGAGATGGAGAAACAATGAATTAGCATAAGTCTTCTTGTATTAGACTCCAAAAGAAATATTCAGCAAGTGAGTGAGTGGGAAGAATTTAAATGAGTAAATATCTTCTGTGATGGGTTAGCGCATTCAAAAATATTGTGAAGTTTGTTAGTTTTTGGGTTTCAGTAAAATTAAAAGCTTTCAGTTGTTACACAGATACAACGGCATTAACCTGTCCATGGTTCCCCATCGAGAAAAGAAAGTGACCAGTTCTGTGGAGAGATGACCCCACTCACAATACAAAGGAATGTGTGTCAAGGCAGTTTTGAGCAATAAAAACATGCAATTAAATAAATGAAAAATAATTCTAATGTTATACTGAGTAGTATTCCAGGCACAGCAATAACATCTCATGGTCATGGTCATGGTCACATTTTTACATAGCGGTTTTCCACCTTCAAGGCAATCAAAGTTCAGTACAGCAAGGAACCACTCACCCATTCACACACAGGTGGCTTAAGTGTCTTGTCCAAGGCCACAGCATTCATTTGTGGGAGCTAGAATCACACTGCCAACCTGTGGGTCAGTGGATCTTAATGCTCAACCAATGATGATTATGTCGTGATTCAAAGCTCCAACTTTTGAATCAGTGGAGAAACACATCAACTGAGCTACTGTCGCCCAAGAACATCTTCGTGCTGTCAAGAAGGTAGCGGACCCAACCAGAAACGTTAGATCGTTAAGTTACATCAAATAGTGGCTTGTAGGGCTTCTTTTTCATATGACATAATAGTTAGGACATCCATAAGGTAATATGTAACTAAGTATGAAGAATGAAAGAAATTCAACCCCAAATACAGTCAAGTACTCCTCCCGTTGTGTCACACCTCCAGTATTTACATTAAGAAATGCATTAGCGCCAAGTGATTAGATACAAAAATGTGGGGCATCAGAGTGCTGAAGAGGCCTAAGAAAAGCACAGCAACTCATTTGATCGCGATCCAATTTGACAGGAAATGAACTTTTAATGAAGAGCGGCATGGCGGGAGAAATTAGCCATTACCCTACAGAGATGGCATCAAATGTTTATAAATGACAATGGCGTTGGCATTGGGGAAGAGAGAAAGCTGGGGAAACCGAGTGACGATGTACTGATTTTTTTTTTTTTTACTTAAAAGGAGAGACAGGACAGAGGGAGAAAAACAAGGAAGGAAGGTGTGGAGGAGGGTGGAGGGGTGATGGGGGGACGGCTGTTATGATGTGTGCCCGTGGGAGAGGCAGACAGCGAACGACAGGGCGAAAGGGTTTAAAAGGCATGGCGTCTGCTGGATGGCAGGATGGACGGAGGGTAGCGGGGGGCGGGGGGTGTGTGTGCGAGGGGGAGAAAGAGGGGAAGAGGGGGAGGGGTGTCTTTGGACGTTTTTGCGATGTCGCGAGCGTGACAGATGCGGCAGAACAAACCGCTGGTGACTCACGGGCCCCGTCCTTCCTCCGTCGGCCGTGCTGATCAGATGCGCCCGGACAGCCCACCATATGGGATGGCACAACTTATTCATCCAATCACCGCGGCGACGTTTACAGAACCAGGGTAAAGGGAGGGGCGGGGTAGAGGGTGCCCAGCGCTGCGTCTGTGTGAGAGCATGTGGCAGACAGGACGCCCAAAGGCTTCCACAACATGACAGTGAATGGGACAGGAAGTGAGGAGGCTCAAACAAACAATAGGAATAATCTGATCAGTCTCCGATGGGAAGAAAAGGATTGTGTTCCAAAGCACCGGGGTATGAATATTTCACTTATTACAACAAGTAAGTAAGCAAAGTGCAATATACTAATAATGACACATGATGGAGAGAAACACTGCATGGTGGTGTCACAACATCGGTGGGAGTAAAAAATACATTTTTGGTAACCACACAGCATAATTAAAGGTTCAGTACCCAACTGTTTTGAATCAGTAAGTAAATTCTGTTGTATTCAGAACATCTACTGTAAAAGCAGAACAAAAATCTGACCACTGCAGCTGTCTTCATCTAATAAGAAAATATTTTATTGATTGCAAACTTTAGGAGAGCTATCAACAAGTTAGACAGACCTACTTCCTCCTTTCACAGGTTTCAAAATCAGGTACCCCAGCTTTAATATTAACAATTCAAATACCCAGACTGTTGAGACCCAGCCTTGTCAAAAATCCTGTAAAATAAATACTACGTTTTACTAGTCCTTGTCTGCATTTGGTCTCACAGCAATGCAAAATCCAAAAGGTTCATACAGTAAATAAGAAAGTTTTGATAAAAAAGCATGTTACCCACACGCAATTTAACCAGCAAAGCGCTCACGGGCTAAAGAAATGTAATATTCTCCCTAGTGACAATCCCAGTAACATAATAATAATATCCTACTTACTTGTCCTAGAAAGCAAACCAAGAACTGTACTAAGCAGGGAATTCTCACATTCTAAAATTAGCCAGATTTGTTTATCCTCTTATAGAAAAAAAACGTAACCTGTCTCCCAGATGACACACTAAAAGCACACAAGACGTTTAAACAAATTAATAAATAAAAGCTTTCTGGAGTATAATATTGCAATAATCGCTTGTGTTTTTTTCTAGGCTGCGTTAAATACAGATTAGGGCTAAGCTTCACGAGGTGGCGAATTGAGCTCCTGACATACTGAGAGCAGAAATAGAAACAGCCGTAATCTTAACAAAGCCAGATATTTTTGTAAAGTCAAGATTTTTTTTCACTACAATCTCGGGTTTGGCAAGAGGCATCCTAAACCCTTTTTATAAGGTACCTAAACTACCGCGCGCTCCGCTGAAGGCAGAACCAATTTGCTTAACTTGAAAAACATGCAGGGGCCCGGGCCGATAAAAAGGTTTGTCCGGGGCTGTGGAGGTTGGAGATATTGTTATCCACTTTGTTGCTGTGCCACCTCGCCATCGTGTTTGCCTGGACAGATAGCGATCATCGAAGGGTAATTTGTGGATTATGGCGGAGGTGCGGAGTAATCACATGCTTTTGGCGGCTGCGGTGAAAAGCCCATTCAGAATACATAAAAAGTGACAGAGGTGGTGTGAGGTGGGCCAGGTGTTTGTGGGCATAAACACAGGGTTTGTCAACACGTACAACAAGCTAATGTATACTTAAAATTTCTATATTAACTCTTGTGAGCTTTAAGGCCATGTTAGAATGTTGTTACATCATCAAAAACATACCCAAAGCTGTGTTTTGTTTCATTCTCACATGTTTGAGTAATCCTTTATTATTAGTCTGTCTATATCCCAAAGCTCAAAATGCTCTGTTCCACCTTGTGATGTCACCAAGTGGTAGTTTTCAAGTTAACAGCTACGTTTTATCTGTAGTTCAGTCGAGATGGGCAAGTCCAGAAGTGTAATGATCAAAATGATTCTAGTGAAGGTGCATTGGGTTTAAAAACACAGTGCTTTGTCAGAAATGTTACACAGAATGGCTTTAAACATATCAATCCTTTATTTATTTAATTATAGGTGTTATCGTTTGCTCAAAAATACCTTAAAATACCTATTATGCAAACTTGACTTTTTCAACCAGTTTTTTCGCCTTCTCATTTACCCTCTCACAGCTGTTTTTAGGGTGATTCAGGCATGTTTGTGTAATCTTTATTCTCCTGTATTCAAGACGCCATTACGCCCACTGCTTTGTACTTACTTTGTTCTCAATTTTTATTTTCTTAATTGGTGATACATGTAAGATTTGGCAGCGTTGCATTGCCATTTTGGTACAAATGAAAAAAAAAACAAAAATAAATCAGCTTCACCTGAACACCTGTTACCTTCAGCGAGATGTTTAATGTCATAATGTGGATCCAGAATCAGTAAAGTTACACAAGGGACATTTAAAATAGCTATGTAGAAAAGTAGAACAGCATTGTCCAACAAAAGTGAAACTGAATGCAAGGTTTTGTAATCTACAAAGGGTTTCACATAATAAGTCTAACTGTGTATTCTTCATGAAGAAAGACCAAGGATGTCATTTTAATTTTTTTTTACAATGTAGAGTGAATAACCCAACGTTTAATTAGCAAACCAAATAATTCCCCTTTTTATACAGTTTTAATTCTTTTCTCAAAACTGAAACTTTTTCTTACTTTGCACCTGTACAAAAGATCACACTTACATAAAATGTGTGACTCATATTGTGTAGGCAGATAATGAAAAACTGTCCAAGTTGAGTGTATGTACCATTACCCACAATCCCACTGCAATAAAAGTGGATCAATCCGGTTAAATATGAACAGCATGTGTAAGTGATCCAGCGCAATAGTCTAAGCACGCTAACCACAGTTAAACACAGAGGACAGGGACAGCATGGTGAATTATATGAGTTCTGTCAGAGGCTAGCATTAGCTAAACTAAAAGAACACATTACAAATCCCAGGAGGTTAGTTACAATGTTATCACACTGTCACTGAGTCTTATTCACTGCCAATCGTGCCGCCTTTGTGTTCACGGTGCCACAGGCTGTCCTCTATTCTTAGATCCAAATGATCCACTTTCCACGTTTTGTCCCCGCATTACAGGTAAATTATTGGCAGTTGAGTTTGACAGATAGAGCTCTGTTCTTGAATGGGGATAAACGTGTCACACTTGTTTGTAGTCTTCATGAATAAAACATTAGGGGCCGTTAAAATTAAACTGTGTTGTTCAGTGCGGAATTGCGGATATGATATTGTTCATTTTCTACCATTATAAATACAACTACACCTTATTATTACCTTTTTAATACTTTATTGCATCAAGTTTGTCATTCTTTGTGACATTACACGTTTAGACGCAATATTTATGTTTTTTTCCTCCTAATTTCCCCCCCACCTTGTGCTGAACAAACCACTTAATACTGCGAGAAAAAAAGAAAATACAAACAAACATTTAATTAAAAAAAACCCAACTTATTACTTTCGTTTCAGCAATCACGCTCGTAACATCATTTTAAACCGGTTTGAGGAGTTCACCTGGCATTAAGCATTGTTAAATGTGCCTTGTTATATGTTATTTCAAATGTATTAGGTTAAACTATGAAACTGGTCATTTGGTCGTGGAATCTGAACTTTGCTCCGCACCCTTACAATGTGTTGCCATTCAAGCTGTGCAGCAGTGTAACCCATTACACTGATCTGTTATTGATATTGTAGTTTGGGGTTTATTTCCAGTTTAGTTCCAATTGTGATGTGATGTGTGTGCGAGTGTGAATGCAGCCAGAGTCAGATATAGTAGAAGTAATGGGCAAATTGGTTGCCAGCCTGGAGATGTCCTGGTGAGCCAGCCGTAAAAAAGTAATAGGTGTTCAGTTTTTTTGACTAGCTTTTGACAAAACTGCTCTTTCCACATTTCTATGTTTTAGTACACTGGCAGTCTGAGCTGACCTTAAATACAAGGTTTAGGTTTGTTTATTATACACTATTACTAGGCCTGTCAGGATAAATACTATATCCACTTATCGTTCCATATATTTTAGGTGGAACAATAATTTTTTGGGATCAATATTTATCGTGGGTACTTTTTCTTAGTACAAGTCTGGAACTTTTTGTTGTGTTTTGCTGTTCTACGAGTATAGATTTGAGCTGTACAGGGTTGAATAAATAATTTTTATGACTCTTGTAGATACAAACTAACTGCCAAGGTATTTTATTCTGCCATTTATTTATTGGCATTACGTTTAAAATAGTTTTTGGGGTATAATTCTACTCTAGGGTCATCGCGTCAGTTGTATAAATTAGTTTCAATATTATCATTTATCATCTATATTTTCTTCAGCAGTAGATCCTACTTTAAAATTTGTTATAAGGCAGGGGTGTCCGAACTTTTCTCATTTAGGGCCACGTATAAAAACACAGACAAAGCTGAGGGCCAACTGAGGGCCATGGATTGGTTGCTAATACAGTGAATACTTCAAATCTGCATTATTATTACAAGTTAGACTGAACCACTAGACCTTTTTTCATGCTTACATCCTCAATGGGACACATTAAATATTTGATATGGGCTTGTTAAAGTAGATTTTCAGAAATGTACAGTAAAAAGCAGACAAAGTTACACATTGGCCTTGTTTGGGATGGAAACAATTCTGAACTGTTAGCTTTTAAATTAACTTAAACCATTAAGATAACTAAACTGTCTCTTTTAAACAAATCAATTTTGCCCCCTAATAAAGCGCTAACTTCGATTATACTAATATACTCTTTCAAATGATTGCCTTGATGCAACCCTGTGCAACCATGCTGCTATGGGACAGGCAGTGGACAGGTATCATACAGCCCCATGTGTTTGGACAATATTTGGTCAGTTTAATAGAAACAGAAATTAAAAATCCAGTGAAATGGTTGATTCTCATCAGGCCTGAGCTTACATCCCAGAGCCAAAGAACAGTCTTTAAACCGTCCCTGAATCGGCCCACTGCCCTGGGGCTCTACTCATTGTTTGCCTAGCCCTACCTGGGCCACTGATATTTGATGAGGTTTGACAGTAGTAAAAGACTGTCCACATAAGAAAATAAATAAAGAAATAAAGATAAAGAAAAAAACTGCCACATTCTAAGTCCAGATAATAGATGTTGCCATTCTAAGCCAATAATAGTGTCTATAATGAAATCAGTGGAGCAGAAAAGAGGCGCTCTTTCATTTCCTTACGCAGGGCCGAGCATTATTCATCAGGTCCGCGCTGCTGATAACTGTCCCATTTGCATCTGAATCAAGAATACCTTATAACCCCCCTGCCCACCTCACCCCGCACCCCCTTTAGAAGAGCGCCCCCTATGCAAATGAGCTGACCTAAAAAGAGCAGGGACTGTATTTGGATGTTTGTGACCTACTCTGAGGATCTGTTCAACAGGCTGACCGCAGGAAGCACAAGCAGACGTGAGATGAGATGAGCAGGCTAGCATCTATGTCAATGGATGTATTTAACACTGTGAACCACAATTCAGCAACAGACGAGGTTCAGTACTGTATAGTTAAAGCACTGTTGTATAAAACGGAGAGAAAGCTGCAATGTGTCTTATACTTTTTCCATGGTCAAAATAATGTGTAACTCCCAGTTGGAGGACAAGACTCAGTTTTCTCTATTGATTACATTTACTTATTATAAGAAATATCCAAAAAGGTAAATTCACAACTAATATACCTTTTATCTATATAGCCCTTTTCAAGACACTTCACACAAACAAAGTTAATCAGACAAACTATGTAGAAAAGATGAAAACAGTAGATCAAATTGAGAAAATTAATTTAAAGATTAAAAGCAATGTTGAATCCAGTAATTTCTATCAATGACTAGACCCTAGAGCTAATATATTTAAACTAAAATCTGCATCATTTGTTTTAGCTATCTATCTACCATCTGTATTAAATATCATTGGACTACAGGTTGTTGTAGCGTCATCTGAGAGCCAACAATACAGACGTAAAATTGATAGTTGTCATTTCAATATGAAATTCTTTGTGTCAAAGGTGCAGACCTAACCAAATGTGCGTGCTTGATTATTATTATTATGATTATTATTATCATTATTATTATTATTAGTAGTAGTAGTAGTAGTAGTATTAATAGTAGTATTACCATTATTATTAGTAGTATTATTTCCTAGCATTAGACAATTCATGAATTGCAGTGTTTTTGCTGTTTGCTGAACCAGAACAGACAGAGCTGAAATGTAATGGTGTGTAGCTAAACTGTAGAAAACTGGTGCTGTTTCCCAAATTTAAAGGTAGTAATAAACTGGAAACCATTTTCCTCTACTGCTGTTTACTGCGGCGGTATATTGCTATATCTTGGACTGGTACAATGGACAATTGACTTTCTTTTCTCTTGTGGCTGATCACACACATCCTAAATGTGTCATTGGTGCAAAAACAGTAAAATCATCACCAAGAACAGACATCTATGCTTCAGCCAACGCAATAGAAACCATACTCATGCAAGAGCTCACCAGGTCCAGACTATTCCTTAAGGTAAAAAGTACTACAGTTGCTCTTAAACTAAATCACAACTTTCATCCAGAAATAATGGTCCAATATTCCGACACATGCTAGAAATAGGCTTTAAATAACAGCTAACAAACTGCTCCTTGTAATATCCCTGTCCTTACTATATCTCACGGTGCCCTTTTCGCCTGACGTGGCCCACTTCTGCGAACAAAAGCCAGGACAGCGGCGCGTCACACAAAACGGTGAATAATCTTGGCCTTGATTTTGTACAGAAATCGTTCCCTGCCTCACACCGCTTCACAGCCGGGTTCAAAGGCACAAGTCTCTCCTATTTAAAATCTCGGCTGCCAGTCGGGAACATACTGCGTGATATTTGTGATCAATCATTGCCGCCGAAAGAAAAGATTGCACTGCTTGGAAAATAATAAAAAAAGATGCTATCCATAAAGTGGCAACGCTGTCTTGAGGGATGAACTCCTTTGAGGACCTAGCTGTGCCAGACAAGACGATTCACAGCACTCGGTGGACTGACGCAGGCAGGCAGGGTAAAACCAAAATGGAGTTAGTCCTTAGCCACCATGGAGGTGACGAGAGATATGGGAGATGTGTTAAAGAATTATAAAGAAATAACCAAGATAGTACTGTTGTCCCGATACTAGCATTTTAGAAAGGGCTGAACGATTTGAGAAAAATTTCTAGGAGCATTTTTTTCAAAGAATCCTGTTAAAAGGTCGCATTTCAAACGGGCAACTACAATATGAACTGAGAGTTAGCGGTCTTTTATGCAGAATAAATGGTATTTACAGGGAAAATTATACAACTTAAAAAACTGCAGCCTTTGCGATTTGCTCATTCCATTCATTCAAATTGCAATTTCGATTTGATTGCAATTTGGTCCTAAGGAATAAGCTTGATACCACAATAATAATTTAAAATGTCCCTTTTTAAGACACAAAATAATCATACTTTCTTTATGTTACCATGTGGACTTATACTAGTTCAGAAAAAGCTCAAGATTATACTAAAACTTTTCAGGAAATGCCCAATTTTGGCCTTTTTTGTAGTACTGATAATTGTTCAAATAAGTACCTATTTCAATGGAGTATGGATGCAGCATGGACAACTCTACTGCAATGCAACTCAGAGAATACTACTATTTCAAGACAAAAAAAAAAAAAAGATACGTTCCACTCCTGAAATCAGCACACTTGCAAATGCCAGAGGGCAAGTGAGCAGGGAGAGTGGGGGCCCTTTGTGCAGTCGAAGTTTAGGTCCTGGCCATTAAATAAGCTTGCACTGCAGAGGTGAGCTGCATTGACAATGATGTATGGGAGAAACACAATCCATTGCTGTTATGAATTGGTCGGCTGTAGCGCGGACAATACTCTCCCCTTGCACACACACACACGTACACATGTGAGGGTACACAGGGGGGCCGCGGCAACAGACAACAGACAACACACAATCAAAAGCCAGACCAGCCAATAGTCTACACCATGCCTCCAGACTAATTCGGTTTCCATCCAGGACATATGTAAGCTGATTAAGAGAGCCAGCAGAAAGAGGAGAGATATGTCACCTCTTTCAGGACTGGACACAATATTGAGTTGCTGACCTTTTCTCATCACCTAATGCCACCAGGAATCCTCTTTTTCACTCTGCAGCTCCTTTCATCCCAGAATAGGCAAACATTACTCATAAGAGGCTCTGACAGGCTGGTATGACTCCTCCATTAAGATGTCTGTTTTCTTTAGCTTGCAATTAACATAGACATCAAACATAGGCGCATTATTTTACTGTTTACTAGAGAAATGTGGCTTTGCTCATTAGTGGATAAAGTCCAATGTAGCAGTTTGGAGTCTTTCATGGCACACCCCAATCAGGGAAATATGCTAATCCCAATGTAAGCATGCAGTGTTCTTTCAGAGCAGCTGCAAAGAACAATGAAGGTACAGTTATCAAACATATTCAAAATCTACTAATTGATACTAAAACTAGAATCAAAACTAGATACTCATTTAAGTATCTTTTCCTAAACACTTTCATCTTGATTTTTATCAAGACCACACAGTATAATAAATAAATTCTATTATTTTGTGTTGAAAATTACAATATTATCTAAAAAAAAAAAAAAAAGAGCTTTTAAAATTATCATTTGGGTGTCAGTGTTTTCTTTAGTATCCAAATCCCAGTTTGAAATTTTAGTATCATGACAACTTTACATGAAAAAAAAGTAAAAAATGGACTGGTGACAGGGGGGTCGGACTGGCTGTATCACAACTGTGTCATGCAGTCGCACACATGGTGGTGCAGTGGAGATGTCAGCACTACTGTTTAGTCACTGTGAGATAATGTCACTAGAGCTGGGGATGTGTGAAGAACACATGTGAATTATGAATGCCAGGGGTTAATTATAGATGGATGGGGCAGAAGTAATGCCTCAGATAGTTGCCTGAGACACATGGTTGGATACATAATGGTGGAACCAGCACAGACTTCTTGGCAAGTCACACAGACTCTTTAATTAGCTCCTCGGCCCTGATAGTGGTGGGCCTTTGTTGCGTGTGGACGTACTGAACCTCTTCAAAGACCAGCCCAAGATGAATATGCTTAACTCAAGTTGACATGGAAAACTGTGCTCTTGTCGACAATAAAGAGGCAAAATGATTTTATGAAAAGCAATTAAATTATTAACAATGAGGATGATCCTCGTAGGATGGATGTGGGTGGTGGCAGTCATATCCGACATGAAAGAAATCCATGACAACAGAGAACCACGCACTTGAGCAGGCTTCTGTCAGAACTTTATATGGGAAAAAACACAGCAATTTTGTTATCTTTGATTTTAAATGTGGAGTTTGGTGGATGACACAGATTCCAGACAAGTTCGAAGCAATTTTAAGTGCAACGGCATTAATCATTTTGTATTGTGGACTAGCGTCATTGGCCATGCACCTGGAGGTCTAAGGGAATGTAATGGCCCGTCAAGCACAAACAAAAGCGGTGGAAGCTACAGAGAAAGGTCAAAGGTCGAGGAGTGATATCAGGACTCCCGGAGTGCAGAGACAGGGCTCGTGGCATGACTAAGGGAGAGGCGCGGAGGCCATGGTGGAACTAACAAGGGGCGTGCCGCGGGATGCATGGGAAAGAGGCAGCCCCATTGAGGGAGAGTGATGTTGCAGACGCCTGAGGAACCTTGACGTGGAGGGCATTTGACCCCCGGAGGTGCACCGGCGTAGTGGGAGGATTAGTCACGACTGCTATTGTGGCAGTCATGACCTTGAGCCCTGCAGCTTGCAGTCGTAACTGAACTTTTAGTGAATGTGCAGACTCCCCACGAACTTGCAGCATGATGTCTTCCACCCCCAACCCTATGCATGTTTAAAATACATAGAGACTGCATCACATGTCATTATTAGTAAATAACATTTCCACTCAATATTCTACTTGACAGTGAAATGCAATTTTAAAAGATCATTTAGGCAGTCTTTTCAGATTAAGAATATACATCAAACTCAATATGTGCCTTTGGGCAGTATTTGCGGTATCTCAGACCCACTATCACATATTTAACTGTGCAATGTTAAACCTGCACTCTCAGTCAGAATGCAGTTTCTGATATAAAATAATATTGTAGTACTGAAATGTAATAAGCTAAAAAAAAAAACTGTTGTAACTTTTTCATTGTTTCTTCATAAAAGGTTGTTCAATTATATAAAGTGAAGCTATTATCACAACTGCTTGTTCTGATGTAAATATATTTTTGAGAATTTAGTTGTAGTGAACTTGAGGTTCCACTTTCAAAGGAAAGAAACAAAAACTACTCAGAACTGTCCGTAGACATTGGTAGTCTCACGGTATGCCCCATACAGCAGCACAGGGTCTGACTAATGTCCGTTGGAGTTCTCAGAGCAGGCCCTAGGACATCCTCATGCTCTATTCAGACACTCCTCCTGAAACATTCAAAGCCTTCCTTCCAAAGAGCCAAACTTTTGTTCCTCCACAAAGGGCCCGACCAGAGGTTCTCCCATAGACCCAAGCCCCGTTCCAAATCAGATTATTTCCACTGAAATCCTCCTTTCTCCACCTGCCAGTTAACTATGTCACTGCCATTGTGTCACTCATGAAAAAGCTCTCCATTTGGGCATAATGGAGACTGGATGTGTATTATTGCTATTACTTCCATTTATTCAAAAAGGGAGGCAGAGAAGCACACCCCTCCCCCATTCTATTTTCACTATTTCTTATACATTTTTTTCTTTGAAGCTAAATCTGGGCCACATGCCCCGCAGGAACGCAAAGTGGTTTAATTCATTCGCACCTTTTCTCTCTGGCTGCCATCTCCAAGGCCTCTCTTTACGCCCAGAAGTGATTTGTTCAGGCCGGACCATCAAAGCAATTATGGCAGCGGCATGCTTCCCTTTTAAAAAAGCAGAGATGAGTGACAACAGCAGGGATGGTGGATGGTGGAAGGGCACTTGGCTCCAATTTATGTGATCTGGAAACATTTGTCATTCATTGGCATCCACTCAAGTAACACAAAACAAACACGCTGGATATTATCTCATGTGAGTTGTTATGTTGTATTGACAATCAAGATGGACGATTAACTCACATCTCAAGAAGACATACAGCAAGTTTATGTACTCAACAAAGTTCTATATAAATTGCCACCACTTATCATTTGTTTGCACTGATAACAAAAGACTGTTTTTATATTACAATTTACAGGCTTGTAAAGTACTGCTAAGCTCCTTGTCTAGCCAAAACTGTCCAGGGGTGTCATCTATAAAACTTTACATAGAATTCTTATTGAAAGTGTACATACAGACAAAAACACAAACTTCCAAAAACTTCCTCAAACTTCGCAATCACTTCTTGTCTCAACTCTGTTTTTGGACCATTTCCACATCAAGTTGTCTTTTTTATAGATCACAAACTTCACATGTAAAGTCAAGATCCCAGGGCAGAATGGCAGAAAAAATAATCATATTTCTATATTTTGGTATATGTGTCAATCTCTACCTAACTCACTAATTCAGACTAAACACCTCGCCCAAGTAAGGACAACTTCTTCTATTACAACAACTTCAATAAAACTAAAAATCATGTTTCTTTCCTGCTTTAGTTAACTGCAGTTTGTTTGATTCATGTCATATTCAATGCTATTTCCCAATTACCTCCATTACTTTCCGAGGGCTAAGACGATCAAGCTGCTCAGTGTAGGTGATCCAGGCCAGAGAATGCCAGCTATGTAACTGAATCCTGAAGGCCATGGCAGCCAGTGATGTGTAGCAATTAATGTAATGGACATGAAAGACAGTGCCATCCTTGGGACTAATGAGAATGTCTTATATTACACTGCAAATGCACGGGGTCGCCAAGACTCCTATCATTATGGCCTATAGGAAGATGGCTGACCACAAAGAGGGATCCTCCATAAATGGATAATGTGGGCTGAGAGAGCAGTGCATGGCGCCACGGAGCCCGAGGTCCATCCAGGAGTGATCATTCTGCCCTGACTGAAGCCCGCTCATTGGGATGGATGGAGAGGAATCGCAGGCATTTAAAGAAAAGAGGGCATTAGAGCAAGAGACAGGGGGCAGCAGAGAATGACGGAAAATGAAGTTTGATAGGAATTAGCTGGAGTAATAGAGGAGTAAATAGGTAGCAGTGAGGCGAAGGGGAAACAGGAAGCAGGAAATGGATAAACTGGGTAACAGACTTAAAGCTAGGCAACGCAAACTTCCTGAGGCATGGTTCTAAAGATAGTAGTGCCTTTCCTGCTACTTTGTCCAAGAGGAGTGTGTATATAAATACATTTGTATTGTTAAGGTAAAGGTAAAGCAAGTTGTAGTAGGACAACAGGCAAGTCTTAAATATATTTACAACAATAATTGACCAAATACAGCCACTCGTCAATTAATCAATGAATTAATTCTTACCATTATATTTTCTCTTTAATGATATTTATTGCATCCTAAGTGTATGGATGTAAAAATTACAGCAAAGAAAATGTTATATTCAAACTCAAATTTTCTACAACATTCTAAGTACACCTCGGTAAGGCGTGCTTGCATACCACCAGGTTGGAAAACACTATATTAAACACTGTAATATCACCCATGTTATAATTTGCACATTTTAAATTGCAATATTCATCTAAAAGGACTTAATAAAAGAAACAAGTCCACTAACTTCCACATTAGAAAACTGCAGTGCCCAATCACGTCACTGTAAACGTCATAACAACATAGTAAGTGCAGAGCAGTGGACACATCCTGGTGGAGTTGATAACGAATGACTCCAAAACAAATTTACAAATTAGACTTGTAGAGCATAAACATGCTATCAAAACTGTTAACCTTCAAAACAGCATGGCAGCACATTATGAAGAAGCAGTACAGAAGCAGGGCATGGGAGCTGTAGTAGCCTGAAAATAGTGGACCTTGAACATGTAAAAACGCCTACAAGAGGTGGAGATAGGCTGAAGCTATTACTTCAGAGGGAATCCTTTTGGATTTATACACTAAAGGCGACAGAATATCCAAGTCTAAATCTTGACCTGGAGTTTACATGTTTTTTGTGATATCTTGTCTTCTTTTTACTAAGTTTAATATCACCACCTGTGTTTTACTCTAAATATGATGCAGCTTCCACTGTAATTATTTTGAAGTGTCTGTGTATCTTTGTCTTGTCATGATGAAGGCCCAGTGATGTCGAAATGCGTGTTTTTTTATGAAATCAGCCATGATTGAACAAAGGCTTTTTAATATCTTCTAAATCCCACGAGTGCCTCTGTCCTGTTTTAAACACTCCCAAAACAACTCTGAGAGGGTAAATGAGAAGAGGAAACAACTACAACACGGTTAAAAGCTCTGAAAAGTTGATTTTGTATAACAGGTCTGCTTTAAGGTAAACAACCAACTGGAATTGTGCTAATCATAAACATCAGTCTTTGTACAACTACAGTGAAAGCTAGAACTTCAGATTCCCTCTAATGAAATGCAAGAAAAGCCCTAAAATTGGAGAAAAATCTCAGTTTCATTAAAGCAGACAGTGTTTAAGAGGAGATGACAAAGCGTAGCGTACAGATGGCCATAAAGCAACATGACACAGTGGCTAATCAGTCTAGAGTCGCTTCACTTTCACAAGCTGTCATCTTTACCATCAAGCCATCACAGCCCCACGCCTCTCCCCCTCTCACTGACTGATCCCCCCGTTCAATTATTCAGCCTTTATAAGCAAGAACCATCTATTCAGCGTGCAGCCCAGCCAGTAAAATAATGAAAGGCCTGCTTCTTCAGCCATATTGAGCGTCATAAAAGTTTTACAACTGGCAAAAGAAAAATCAATTTCGTAGACAGACTGTTGCCACCACTGTAAACATATTTAATGCGAGTACAGGGGAAACAGAGAATTCCCAATCATGTGCAAGGCTTTAAAACTGCACGATATAAATGATTTTACAGGGTCTTTCACTAATCATGATCCATGATTGTGTGTGGTGGGGTGTCGAGGAATGCTATATTTGGCCAGTGCTGGTATGCATGGGCCTGGATTTGGGTTAAGTCCAAGTTAATAAGTTCTGTGATGGCGGATAAGTGAGTTCACATCAATCATGAAAATAACTATGGGAAATTCAGATTATATGTCAGTGGGGTATATGAAAATCTCAATATATTTTCCAAGATAATTAGAATAGGTAATACGTGTTATTAAAGTTAAAGATATGAAAGTTAACTGGAAATGATGAGATTAACTGCTTCTCTCCGGCAAACCACAGCTCACTTCAGCCACTCTACAACACCTCAACTACCCACAAGCCCTATTTATACAAGCCTATCCTGGCAGCACCGACTCTGCTCTCTCGACTCCTCCCTCCTACCACGTGTCTCTTCTTCTTCCTTTTCCAGCCTGTTAAAGAGTTAGGGCTAAACAGAGACCCCATTCTGAGTCTCTACCCAGCCTCCACATCTATCATCAATATATATCTTTACTATATTCACCATTTCATATGCCATTGATGTGGCATTGTCCTTAGTAGTAAAATAAAGAGATAGGTACAAACTGATTTTTTTCTGAGCACTCAAATGCAATATAAAGCAGGAATAATCAAAACATAACTCTAAGTAAACTAATATTGCAAGGTGCAAAGCCTTTCTCCTTTAACTGAACCAAATTCCACAAGGTTGTTTGACACCATTAAACAAAAAAACAAAAACAAAAATCATTAAACTAAGAAAATACTGAACATAATTTATAATACATAAAACATATAATACATAAACAATAAATACATAAAAAATATTTGAAGTTCTAGTGGTATGTTTTTATGTGCTAATAACTCTGGTATCCTCCCTTTATCAACTCTTTTGTCTGTATCTCTGATAAGCACATCATGGCAGAAGGAGTTTTCCGAGTTTCTTCATTCTTGACAATATTTCTACGATAATTCAAAAAATTCCAATGTTTTTGTACAGATATATTGTAACTCATCACTGTGAATAATTAGACTCAGAATACACAGGTGAGGAATAACTTTGGAAAACTGCAAACCGTTTAAAAATGGACTGTTTTTTTTGTTTTTGATTTTTTTAAGACAGACAAAAGCTGGCACAGCACCTTAAACTGTGCACCATTTCAAACTGCATACATACTGTGGTATCCCTAGTTTTGACAGCACTGACCTTAAAAAGCCGGGCGCGTGTGACTGATGCCGTGACGTGGTACTCACGGCGAGATGAGGATTCGGTAACAACAGGCTGAATTACACATAAACAACAGTCAAAAGGTCCACGCTGCCTTTTTGACCGCGGCGCTAATCTGGAGGCACATCACAGCTTCAGACCACCGTAATCTGCCCCGAAGCAACGGTGACCTCAGCCATGGCGAATAAAAAAAAGTAAGAGTGGAGGATGGCGAGAGAGAGAAAAAAAGAAAAAAACAATAATGGTACAGAGGTAATGCAGTGTGCAGCTCCTCTTTCTCAGCTGGCAGTGCCTTCAGGGTGAAGATGTTACCAACTCAGCAACCTCCACTGACTTTGTACTAATGCGTGACCCTCATACTGTTCTGCTGTTTCTACAATCTCATGCTTTCACCCCTGACCTAACAGACACTTCATAATTATGTATTTGTGAAGTATTAAAATGGAAGTGTATTAGAAGCGGAAGTAACATTGGTGCATTGTTAACATGCTAGTTGTTGTTAGCATTACCATGACAGGAAAACTTGACTCTGGCCTCTGAATAATAAGGATAGTAGAAATGTGCTAACAAAGCGAGGATCCATTTTGGACTGCTGTAAACAGTTTAAAATGTTCTGTTTTTCATGTTTTTATAAGAGTAAAAATCAGGTACAGCCTTGTCTACACACAGTATATAATGGTGGAAGCAAACAAGCACATCCACGACTGCTCACATCCATACCATGGCGAACTGTCTATTTTTAAAACTTGGCGCATTACTCATTTCTTAGGGGAGTTACAAGATAATTTATGGAATTCATTTCTATGGGATTGTTGTGCTGTTGTGCCTCTTGTTTATTCCTCCTCCTCCTCCCTCCACCTCGGCATTCGGGTTTGGACTCATTTAAATACAGTGGGGTAGATTCCCTGTCTCCATGTGCCGCCAATCAGGAGTTGCTGATGGAGCAGCTCAGTGCATCAGTGTGGGCAGGTGCTAAAAGGGTGAAGTGTCACGGCTGATTTCATTATTCCACAGCTCACAAAAGGGGGAGTAAACGCCGTCAAGATTCACATTTGCACTTTTTTGCATTTTCTTTTCGCCTCCCACTGTTTTTTCCTTCCTTTATGCTATAATTTCTTTCTTTCATGTTAACAGTAACTTTCAGCCACAGTAATAAAGCAGACCGACGGATGATGTGGAAATGTATATACGATTTCCTGACAGACTGTATAAAGAAGTGGATTAAGTGAGTGTGACGTCACATTTATATATGCAGTCTACAGATTTTTTGTGATATTAGTTGTTCTATTACTGTAATCACATTTATCAAAACAATATGTGATTTATCTGTTTGTCTTTATTTATGCAGGGAACCCAATGAGAGCACTCGGACTCTCTTTTTCACGGGTGCCCTGTTTAAAATACAATGCAAGCAGAAAAACAAGCAAAACTAACACGTATACAAGTCCATATAAAACACTAAAAACAGGAGCAGGTGAGTGTATTAAAGTTTGTTACCACATTATTAAACTGTGATTGTGTCACCGTCGTATCCTTGGAGTATATTCCATTTTTGTGAAGCAAAACAGCTAAACGCCTCTTCCCTGTCTCTGTTTGATGTGGCTAATTCGTAGCCCTATGCAGTCATGTGATCTGGTATTAAATGTTCCAGTATCAATGATTAACCAGAAGGTGAGGTATCCTGGCAGGTTTTGAAGTAGTCACTTATAGATACAATTCACACAGCACTGTTTTCTTTTAATAAGGAGCGATAGTCAGCCCACTCTTATAACTGTGCAGTTTTACACTTAAAAGTGATGCTTTCTAGAGTCATCTCATTGATCAGTTGACTCCCTTGCGACTGCTGAAAAGACAAATTGCTCCTAAAGGCCTGTATATGACGTTTTTCATGCAATTAAGAAAAAAATGTTTTCCCCTAGTAGATATATTGTAAAAGCAAGTCTTAGAATCAGATGAGACCGATATCTGCTGTCTGTAATTACAGAGCGTTCTCCATTAAATAAAAATGTAAAAATAAACAGGAAGTTCACTGATAGCATGCTAGTTGTTGTTAGTTTTACCGTGACAGTAAACTCTGCTCTGGCATCTGAAAGTTGTGAAAGGCGTTTATAGTGAGGCTGAGTAACTTTGGGCCATTGAAAATACTTTTAAATGAGCTAGTTCTGTTTTGATGTTTTAGGACAGTAAATATCTGGTATAGCACTTTAAATGGTATGTAAACACTATAGCACACCCTCATAGTACAATCGTGTCTGAACAAAAAGAATGGGGCCAAAATGCAATTAAAAATATTGGATTTTCTGCTTTCTGTTCTATTGGGGTCAGGGAGAGCTAGGTCCACTGCTATATTAAAGCTGTTTGTCTGGTCCCTATCCAAACAAATGGTCACCCCCAACACAAGCCATTTTTGTTCCCTTAACCCGACTTACCTCATCAATTTTAAATCAGCTGCTAAACGGCCATTTATATTTAATCTTCCATTGACCCCAGATTCACCCGGGAGACTTCTGGATGATTCAATTCAAAGTGTGAATAAGGCAACACATCCAAAGAAAAAAAAAAAGCAAATGAAATTATTAGCCAATTCATCTTTGTATTTTCAGGAAATCAGATTTCGAACGCCGCACCAGCTATCCTTCACTGAACTTGACAGTCATTGTTTGCTCTCTTGCAGTGGGACAAAGGTCTTTTGTTGGAATCGTGGTCAAAGACACTAGCATGACCTTAGCTTGTGGGTAATTAAGCATGGGCACTCCCTTAGCGGCTTACAACAGCAAATATGTCATTGTAAGAATACACAACAATTACACTTACACTCATTATGGCCTAATTGCGTCATTCCATGTAACAGTTGCGAGCGCAGGGACATCTTATTAAAAGGCAGCTTGAATATGCAGTGAAACTGGAAAACCGCATCCCACTTTAAAATCGATTTGGGGAGAGAGAAAAAATAGCGGCTTCTGTGAACATTGAGCATTGAACGGAGCGTGCATTTAAAACTCCCGTGGGTGTTCCGGTGGTCAAATATAACAGAGATGCGCTACGTGGACTTTATGTGGCTGTGAGTGGCAAGGGGGTAATTTGACCCCCTCTCCAATCTTTCCATCAGAGGATAACCGAATCGATGTCAAAAAAAGAACTGAGATAGAGATAAAAGCTAAGAAAAAACAAGCCAAAGACCTTCGGGGATTAGCGCTAAGTAACTAAACGGGCCATATCGCTTTTCCATTTCCAGGACTTCAGGAATCTAAATAAAAAAGGTGAACTCTCAGCTATAGCGCTCTTGCATAGTCGCCCATTTTGGCTCTACGGCTATATGCGTTTGCGTGGAAGCTATCGTCGCGTCCTGAGGGTGCATCAATAAATAAAGCTGACACAAATAAACAGATAAATAAATAAAAGTGAGGAGCAGAGTAAATGGGCATCAGTCAGCATTAGTGATGGAAGCATGTCAGCCATAATCAGACACCGCTGGATGAGAACAGGAGGCTGAGGGACGGAGGGAGGCAGGGAGGAAGGGAGGGTATTCTACTGATTGCACACCCACAATGCATCTGTGTGTGGGGGTGAAAGGGCGTGTTGTTTGAGAAAAATAAGCGCCAATAGCAGTCCTGTTGTGTTTACTACTTTCTAGGATAATTGTGAACATATGTATGCTTAATAATTGAGAGGAGGAACTAAAAATACACAGTGACCTATATGAGGAATGCAAAGATCCAAGAAAGGTACAGTTGAGTGCCTGCCACATTCATAGAAGGAAAAAAAGAGTTCTGCTTTACTACTAAGTCAAGCCACTGAAGCTACATGCGCACCTAGTCAGTTTTGGTAACAAGTATTCTTCAAATGCCATTAGTTATAAAGAAGCAATGATTAAACATTAGATGTTAATTAACTGACACGGTAATGCTAACAACAACTCGCATACTAAGCACGTACTTCCACTTCCTTTGGGTACAGACAGTACACAGCTGCCTTAGTTTGACCTTTATACAATATATCTCCACCAGGGCAAGATCGTTGACTTGTTCCTCAATGCAGTTTGTATCATTCAGAATATGTGATTTTAATAGAAAACGTCATGTTTGTCATTCTAAAAACATGTTTCAAGTATTAATTAGTGCGCAGACAAAGCCGTGTTTACTCCATCGGTTTACTTGAGGTAAAGACCTTGATGTGAAGGAGTGCCTGCCCTACCACCAGACGTACATCTGTTGGAAGAACATTGTGTTTGTACTTCATGTTAATTAAATGATCTTCACGCTAACAAAATCTAAAGTTGTCTAATCCAGCCTCAGAAATAATTAACACACTTCTGACTGGCAATCCATGATTAATGAAGCTAATTCACTTTGAGTTTCTGAGGAAGTTGGAGCCGTACAAAAGGTGTAGCGCTGTCTGACATGTATTGGTTTGACTATTAATAGACGTGACTGTTGCAGACGACTAGACGATTACTTTTACGGTAACACCACTTAACCCAATGAGAAAAGAATGGGGACGGCAAACACTTAAGCCTAACGTATCACTTACATTGTAATTTCTTTTATATCTCTGTTACTGGCATCGTCCTCACAGATCCTACGTGCGCCAGATTAGCTGACACATTTTCTCTTCAGATGTATTTACTGGAAATGCCATTATCATTCATCGCTCCTTTTAGTAGTAGCTATTACGGAGGCCAGGACGTCTAATGGGGAATAAAATATTAATTTCGGTCCATTGTGTCTGACAGATACTGACATTTCAAATACAAACATCTGTCAGGACGTTATATGTTAGACTTTAATAGCAGACACAATATATTAAGTTGGTATGGAACAGCGGGAATGGCAGCCGGAGAGGAGGCATTCTAGCCTGGCAGCACGTCTTATTGTCAGTGGAACGCATAACCATACAGGATGGCATCTTATTTCACCGCGCATTATTTGTTCTCTGGCTTATCATCAGTTGGCCCCGCTGTATGCCTAATGAGCTATAAATAAGGTCTAATTTAACCATCGCAACTCGCCCATTTTTCAACACTAAGCATGATGGTCTGGGCCAGATTCCATTGGAATTATATGAGGGCAATTTTTCAGCCGGTGGGATGGGCTGCCTCGGCCCCGTTTGGTTTTCTCCAGCATTCCTTTGGCTTTAAGCTCGGCAAGTTTATAGGTCTATTAGGAATTCATCAAACAATGAATGATATCAATCCTATTGCATGAATGTGCCCAGGGTAGGAATAAGATAAAACCTTCCATTATGGGGCCTCCAAAGCATATTTGCACTCTGAAATTGATCCAGTATTGACAATTTACACTTAGGGTGACCTTTCATAACTGCCCACATACTTGAAAGCCAATATTGTTTGGAGTGAAAAGCAGAGCCCACAGCAAAACCCTCCTCTAGGATATTATTGAGAATGATTACTTATCATCCAGTCAGACGAAGCCAGGGATAGCTGTTAGCCTTCTTAGTGGGAGGTATTATTGCTGTTTATTCTGGCCTCTGTACCAAATGTGTAGAGTTTAATTGGTGTAATGTGTGGAGATGTCTGTGAATATTGATTTGACTTGAAAAACAAAACATAAACCAAATTTTTATCTGACTTATTTTTATCTGAGGCCTTGATTGCATGAGACAAGCTTGCAGACTGTCCTCTGTCGCTAATAATTTCAAATACATTTTTAGGGGCTCCTCAACAGTGGGACAAAACCTCTGATGTCCACTCATACAGTATGCCTTTTATTAAGATTTGATTTATACTCTCAAAATGGCCACTTGTCACACTTCACTTACTTTACACCCTCTCTTGGCACTGTCACACAACGAATCAGTTAAACGCTGAGGGTACTCAAATGGTACATAAAATCTTCATCTATAGTTCCATGATGGCTTCTGGACTGCGGATATAAAAATGAGCTGGACTCCAGAAGGGGACTGTGGGTCAATGGGAGGGACAATGGCTTGGTCTTTGCCCCAGGATATCAACTCTTAAACCAAGTGGAGGTCCATGGATCATTCCTCCCCATTGGCCTTTCACTTTGGCCCAATGATAAATATCCTTATCAAGGAGGAGCAGGTGATAGATTCCGAGCAGCAAGTCTCGCCAGAGCTGTGCCCTCATCTAGTCTACTGATATCTCTCATCTACCAATCCCTCCGAGGTATCGCGTGAGGAGCCAGAACCCCCCTTGGCCCTCCTTGGCCCCAAATCATGTTAGCCTGACTTCCTGTAGTATGGCCTCTGGGACGGGCCCCTATGAAAAACATCTGTCAACAGCCTCAAGTGCACACCGGAGGGGGTGGAGGGAATGGGGGTTCAGACACCCTTCAGCAAGTGCCCTATCTGATAAAGGACACACTCCCACCTCTGTAAGCGAACAAGTGTGACACTAGATAAACCTGTGGCTACATGATGTTGGAATTGGTAATTATGGAGAGAATTATGATCACTATCACTTTCTGTGTAAGCTTTAATGAAACACGCAAGGGGAGGGGGAGTTATGCTAACCCTTTGTGCAATTCAGTGCTTCAGGGGGATTTAATATTAGCATAGACAAAATCACTACTTCCGATGTGTTATTTTCATATTCCCTAACATTATACTCTGATTTCTGAGGCCAAACTGAGCCTGAAGAACAAATCTGCAAGAATACTGGGACATGTTTATGGCATATTTTTGATTTCTGACCCGTGCTGAACTGCGTAAGAGTGAACTCAGTCGAGTGACACAGCAAAACAAATCTGACGTGAGTGGTGACTTTCCCCAAGCAACAAAAGTAACTTATAACTGTGCTTTCAAAACCCACAATATTTCACACAGCCACACACTGTTTGACTCTCATGCAGTGTGGCAGCAACAAGCAACTATATATATTTGTCTATTTCGTGCCTCTGTGTTCTTACTTATGCAAACTGAGAACTAAACTTGAACTAGACTGGGAAAAAACTATAAGTAAGTACTATACCAGGACTCAGTCAAGTCTGCATTCGGGACTAGGCTAAACCGGGATCAAACCAGGAAAAGTATATGGACGAGGCCTATAGACCATACCAGTGATGCATTTAGCATAGCTGCGCACACATGATAGTACCACTATAAATGTTCTAATGCATGAATTTTAATAAGGTATCAATTTTTTTTAATTTTTTGTTTTTACTTTTTAAGGTTGCAGACACAAATGGTGGTTGTTTATATATTTGCCAACCAAACTTCCACTTCCATTGTTTTCTAAACGTTATTATTAATTTATGCAGGACTTGTAGTGCTTGATGAAACAAAAATAAAATGTTATTGTCCAACTGTTGTAGCACGCAATATTTTTTGCGCAATCTGTCCAACATAATGTTAGATTTAAGAAATGTATATTAGCTTAGTTTAGTCCATTAGCTTTTATGCTAATTTTTGCGGAAATTGCTACATCAATAAACTAAGTTAAACACTTCTACAAGTGGTAATATTTTCTAACAAGGCCCTAGTGCTATTCATGTATAGTTGAGTAGTTGCTGTTGTTTCATTGCTTGAGATGTTTGGTGACTAACGCTAACGCTCCCATTGAAAATAGCCAAAGTACGGAACAGAACAAGCCTTTGGAAAGGCCAATATTTATACGATCAGTATTCCTTATCTTTATCATGATCCCAGATCCCTCCTTTTTCTAGTTCCATTAAGATTTTATGAGCCAAAATATGTCTTCTGATTTTTGTTAAACCTACAGGGGGCTCACTCTGTGGCCAGACCATGTGAATTTATTGACACTTGAGGGGATTAGACAGCTGAGCGGAAATTCCTTAATCCTGATGTGCATTATATCACTGCATCTCAACTTTTTTAAATGGCCGAAAAAGATGATCCCTACCAGTTCAATGTCAAATAAGTCCTTAAGAGACTTAGTGAATATAAGGAGAGGGAACTTTTGATGGAGCGTATTGTGAAGGTGAAGTCGGAAGCAGAAAACAGGGCAGCGGAGGGAGCGTGGTTTGGGATTGTATTGGTGTTGAAAAGGGCTGTAAATAAATACGACTGGCTTTGAAATGTGATTGATGTGTCTTTTGGGATGCCCCCCAGTACGAGAGACCTACTGAGTCTGTGGCTTTCATCCCTGACCAAAAATCGATCAGGCAGGATGTACGAGGGGCCGCTCTCTACCCACCGATCTCTGCCAGATGCCCAGGTAACTGTCTCACCAAAAACACAAAAACACAACACATGCTAGAAATTGCACTTGTTTTTTGAACTTTCACTCCAGTCAAATGGCACGTAGGGTAGGGGTACGCAAAGCTGGATTTGAAATCTCAACAAAAGGTGCAGCCTGTGTGTTACATGAAAAGCCTGGGCTGAGAATCATAGAGTCATGATTCAATAGGTCAAACAATACTGCTACTACCATGATGTGGCGAATGGCAATACTGCAAAAATTGTTACATTGAACATGATATTCCACTAATCTTTTACAGTATTTCTAATTTTTGTTTTGTTTTATTTCAATCCACTTACTTAAATGATCAAAACAATGAATACTTCAACTTCAACAAAATAAATGTGCAAAAGTACTTTTGAGTCAACTATTATTCAGCTCAGATAAATAAAACCTTAGTTTTGAACATTTTTCCATTAGTAAAAAGCTAATCATAAAACTTAAGTTAATTAAACAAGAGAGTTACAGTTCAACTAGCACCATGTTTGTTCTAGCATGTAAACACACTCGCTAAGACTTACTGAGATGCTACTACTTATAATGAATCTTGACCATTTGGCCTCCATCAATCCACGTACATTTTGTGTTTTGAATAAGAACTGGCTCATGTAATTGCATAACACACGAGCAGGGCCTCTTGGGTGAGCTTTTCCATCAAAGTGGAAACAAGGAAATGAAAAATGTTTGTGGAATTGGCTGTAATTGTGACTGGCGGCGCCTCCAATTGTGCTCATCTTGACACTTGGAGGTAGTCTACAAAAGTCTAGTTAAACCCCATGAACGACAAAAGATTGGCACGCTGATTTTAACGAAGTCATTTTTCTGACGTAACGTGGATATTTGCAGAAGGCTCTGTGTGCTTGTTTGGGGACGATGGGAGGTTAATCAAGTTTTAAAGTGTGAGATTACAACTGACATGACAAGCAGGAGTGAATATATTTGGTTTGTTTGATCGGAGTGCAAAGAAAGACGTCTTAAAGTGCAAAAACTGTGTTAGAAGAAGCATCATACCCGTCCCTAGTCGCGCGCGCGCACACAAGCAAATGTACATAACAAAAACTAAATAAACATCAATTCCCTGCATGCCCAAATGGCTACAAAGCAATGTTTTAAGTAAGGACTTTTGTCACCAAATTGTCTGGGGAACTTAATTGTTTCAACACACAACAAGCCAGCTTAAAGACTACATTAGGATTTCTGTCTGTCCCCATTCAGGCTCTGAGACAAAACTCCCCCTATGCTCTACAGTAGCAGCTGAACTCATTTCCACATTCCATTTAGGAAAAATCCATGGAGTCTGCATGTCAAAAGGATTTTCCCCTCGCGTCTCACCTCCGAGTAGCAAATCTATGCAGCCCGCGCAAATCCGCAAGCACCAAGCTCCATATCAATAAACAGGAAGCCGTTGGGGCATAACGCATTCTGGGAGGCCACGAGAAGTGCACAGCTCATTGTATATAACCACTGCTTACCTTCTATGATAGGGATGTTGGTACATTTAAGTCAATGTAAAGCGTACTGAGAAGTGATAGTGTTTGCCTCGCATGGGTCTCTCGGCGCATTACACAGTATAGTGCACAAGTGGCCAACCATATCTTACCAGTACTTTGCTAGTCTCAACTGCAATGGATTCAAGGTTGTGGCGCTCATAGAGGCATAATCTTCCACTCGATTCAGCTATTCAGATGGGAGAAGCATTTTCTCTGATACACCAATGACCTATAGAGTATCTGATTATTACTACTAGTACTATTAGTGCCCATTATGGAGGTAGTTATAGCCTTGTGGAGACCTTAGGCTAGTGCATGCCATTCCACACATGGTTCACCTGTAAAAGTTGTGAATTAACATATCAGCTATCTTTTACATTTGAGACAAATTAAAGAATAATGTGGCAGCAACAGAGAGAAGCAATCTTGTAACTGTCAAAGTAAACACAATGTAGACCTGATTATGAGACTTTATAAATTGATAACATTTCAGGTTGTTTTTTTCCATAATAGAAAACGTCCTTATAGCTGATGGATTCTTTGTGTAATTAAAGTAGTGTCTATATTTTCGACTGTATGCAATTATCATCGCTAATTACATCACATTAATACATCAACAAATACATTAATACATTATACATTAACAAATTCAACATAATTAAATTGTATAATGTGCAAGTTTCTATAATTTTTTTTTAAGGCTCCTGTTTTAGTTTGTGCTCCTAACTACCAAGCACATAAGTTCATTTTGAGCCCTGAATTAATCAAAATCACTCAAATTGCAAAAGGGTGGTTTTCATTAATGAGCCCATAGTACGCCATTTTCTGATCTATGTTTTAATGTTCTTTCCTCATCAAAAACTCGTTCACACATGTTTAACACGCTATCAATCAACAAATGTGTTCTTGCTACTAGACCCAGCAAAAACATCTAGAATTAGGAAACTTTTCCACAAGTTGAACTTGTCTTTTAAAAAGCGTCCTGGGGACTGTCAGGAATAGCAACAAAATAACTCACCTTTCATCGCCACTTGTCACATATAATACAAAAAAAACCCAACAAAAAAAACCCCAACATTTAACATCCCACTATACAAACTGTCAGGCACTTCAAGCCATGCAGCTAAGATAGACACGGCAACAGACACTGATGCAACACTCAAAGAAGCAATGTTTTCAGAGTCACAGACAATTGATTTTTGACCGCGTTGGGCCCTGCATAGCAAGACTCCAAAATGTGTTAGAGAGAAGATGTGTGAGAACAGCCTGCTGCTTGACATCACTGACCAGACAGAGGGTAAAATAAAGGTTATTAACAGACACTATGGATGGTTAGAGGCATGTCAAGAAATAAACAGGTCCAGAACATGAGCACTACCAGTGTTTCCCACAGGTTTATGCGAAGACTAAGGTGGCACAAGCGATCTACATTTGAATAGATTTTTTAAATAGAATATTATGGTGTATAAATGTTACATATTCCCACTAGTCATCAAAAAAGCACTGATTGCAGATAAAAAATTGTCACTTCTATATGTTAATAATAACACTACAAGCATAAGGTATAACTTCTTTTATCAAATGCCACCATAGTCTCCTCTATTAATGGGAAACACAGCACTACATCGCAGGTTGTATCATGCTGAGAGCCAAAGCTTCTACAAAGAATCATATCATTAAACGTTAACTGTAGCTGCTCTACCAGACAGGAATTATGAGATATCATAAATGGTTTTGATATATTAGTGTGCATAACAATATCTTTGGGTAATTTCCATAACCCTGGTCTTGGCAGTATAACATTTTGGAGGTCTTTCATGTAAGATTTACATCGAGCCATTTGGAGATGAGTATTAATATCAAAAACACTATTCAATTTTATGTTGAACACCCACAGCTGTAATTTCTATAGTTTATGACCACATTATTAAACTGTATAAAATGTCATATGTCTAAAAATGTTTCATTGACCAAATGTAATCTAGTGAGTAGACCTTCACTGAGGCATTGGCTGAATTCTTGCAATGGTAACGGAACATGCTAAGATTAAATATAAAATAACCTATTCAAACAAAAAATTTAATAGGTGAGTAATGTAAAGACTACTCGATTGTTTTGTATGTACATTATTTCAGTTTGTTGTGTTATTTCAATATTTGTCATGCCTCAAAATTAGCATTAGCGTTAACACAGAGACACAAACATCTCCCTTTCTTAACAAAGAGCTCTCCTCCGCTGAAGTTTTCACCTCATTTGTTTAGTCTGTAACATGTTTAACATTTTCCACTGTCTTATTTTTAAATATTTATTCATTGTAGAGCAACTTAGCAAAAACCTCATAGAGATAGAACTGACAGGAAGTAATGACGCTAACAATGAGGTTGCCAGGCGCTGTTGTGCAATACCTTGTAAGTAATAAGTTTAATATTTTGACGTATGGCAGCAACAAGCAAAAGAAACTGTGTTCAGTGTCTATTTTAGCTGGTAAATCTTACATACAAGACAGTTCTTTTATGATTGGAAATACTGTAGAGCAGCATAGTTAGGGTAATCTAAAAAGACGTGGGCCGCAACAGAGTGCAACGGGCCTACAAAGTGTTACTTATTGTGTGCTGATGGGGTAAGTGAAAGTATAAAATGCACACACCTAGAGTTCGGTTACCATAGTTAGCACCCGGCCACCGAGAGCTTGGACTTGAAGGACTTTGATCACCTGCAACAGTGGTGGGTCATGAGGAAGTGAAGAAGGAAGAAGAAGAAGGGAGGATGGAGAAACAAAAGTGGATACGGTGAGTAACCCATCAGAGGAGAGAAATTTCAGATCAGTAAAAGGAATCACCCTCTCCCAAGGTTTGACCGCAAAATGATAAGAGATATGAAATAATGATTTTATGTAAGTCATGTCGAAGTGTTGAAGTGTGAAATTAAAAATGCTGATAAAAATGGCAACATTTTAAATATATATGCATAAATATAAACAAACATTGCATTTTAAAAGCAGGTTTGTTCACCAATTCCTCCACGCTAGAATTTCATATACATTTTATATATTTTGTTTTAAAATGTTGCCTTTTCTGAAAGTGAAATTTGAATGGTGCAAAGAGGCTAAAAAGGATACTTGAGTAAAATATATGCATTTGTTTCAATATACACAACTTTATACACTGAGACTGTGCTAAAACAACCTCATTCTCGATGTATGTATTGTTGCGTAATGGCACTGTAATAGCAAACAAACAACAGCACTATTGAACTGCTTTAGTGCCGTTTCCATACCACATGCTATATCAATAAGCACACACTTGACGATTATTAACATTACAAACATCCCAGTGCCCCAGTGGCCTTACCGTTACGAGGGGTCCGTTTTCTCCGGTCTCTGAAAGCCGCTCCGGATTGTAGAGCCTCCATTAGGCTGTCCATCACCCCGGTCTCATCTCCCTCTGTAAGAAAAGATAAAGACATTAAGTGGCTAATAATGGCCTCATACGCTATACACATACGAGATGTCTCCAGTGAGGTCCTCCACAGAGAGCACTCCATGTCCTCTGAGTAAAGACGTGCAAATAATCAACGTACATTATGGCATCACACAGAGAGCCCCAGCACCGAAGTGTATAAACAAGCTTTCTATAGACATGGTTAAGATGGAGGCCTGTCGCTCACGCATACGCCTCTTTCTACAGCGAGCAGAGAAAACACACTTTGGCAACTAATACAGGCAGAGGAGTCTGGGGATAAAAGCATGCACTGATGGTCATTGACAGATATTCTTTCTGTGGCTAACGCAGGGGAGCTAAGTGCTCTTTACAAAGATTTAGTGTGGAGCCGCTCAATATGGAGGCGCTCTATCATTGTTCAGTCAATGACACCAGGGCTGGCCTTGGAAAAACATTCCTCCTGGCCAATGTTTAGCTGTCGCCGAAGACTGTAGAGCGAGAAAATACAGGCATAGCTGAACAGAGACAGGTAGCTGACGCTTTCAAAAAGGAGGGCATGGTATGACAGCCTAACCGAGAACATCTAGTGCCAAAAATGAAAAGGAATTCAAAAATAAGCTAAGGTTCGCTATCTGGGTCATCTGTCTTCATGCCCCGATGCTAATGAGTCAGAGGGGCACGCGTTCTATCATCCAGGACCAGAACAGACATTATTTTAAACTAGGATCATTATAGTGACTTATTGTAGAGCTGTGGACTTGGCCATCAATTCTTTTGCATACATGAATGAACTAGCTTTCTTCCTCCCCGGTGTTTATCGCTGAGGTCCGGGTTTGTTGTCGTGAGTTGTCTGAGTTCACGGCCACAGCTGAAAGAACGCATTTAAAACAGAGTGGAGACAACTGCCTCTGCTCCAGACAGCAGCAAAAAAACAATCTTGACAATAACTTCCACTTTATGAATTTTAAGTTATGAAAATGGGTGTAGGAGCAGGACCTCAATGCAGATGCAAAACAGTGTAAGTCCCTGGAGTGGTTATGTCCCGGTCCAGCTGGCGCTCTCACCAACTATTTTTTGTTCCGTTTTACATCGAATACCCAGAAGTGCGTTTTTGAACATTTTAGGAATTTCAGTTTGCCATGCTATTTAAGTGAAGTACCCAACCTTCTATCATTCAAGAAAGACAGCGGTGCAACTAAGAATAGCAATATGTCTCATGCAAATTAAAAACACGTCGCTTCACTCGTACTCAGACTAATTCCGCGCTCTATCTCATTCTTCCGCTTTCTTCCTCAAGTCCTTCCCAAGGGCTACTCCGAAATCAAAGTATCTATTCCGGCTGTGTGCTGTTCTTAAAAGCAATCCCGATTAAATCAAGCTTAATTAGACCGGCTTTATCAGAACAAAACCAAAAGCCAAGCCAAGTAGTGCTTATCTCAAATTGCAGCACTACACCTAAGATAGCAAACGCACTGGTCTGTATGGGGGGGTGGCAGAGGTTTTGTGGACAAGAGTGCAACATGGTGAAGTCTCAGATAGTGGCGGTAGTTGTAATTTAGGCTGTGGCAAGGACGTGACAGAAGGTAGGAAGTGTTAAGTGGCAGGTAAACATTTATCTGGAACCACCTTGGCACCAGAAACTTTTTGACAGCTCCTTCCTCACTGCCTTCTTCGTGGAGACCTAGACATCACAAGGGGCACCTGACACTTTGATCAATTTGTCCTACTTCTCGCTTAACTGTAGCACAATTCATCATGTCTAATGACCAGAACTTGGGAGCCCTTGAAGACCAGGGTTTAGGGGAAAGGAGGCAGACAGAAAAAAGCCAAACTGGACTAAAATGGGAAACATGCTCTCTTGTTATCCACAAGAGTTCAATTAACTGTGTCCTATTGGACCCCAGTTTAGAAAGTTGGCCTCAACTTGTGATGTACTGTATTTAACATTTGCAATAAGAATAATATTTGAGTACACTTATCCAGAAATCCTTTGAGCAAACTCCACTCATAATTGTAGCACTGCCCACTCCTACATTTTCTGCCTCGCTCCTGCGATTCACTCACTGTCTTATTTTGAGCTGTTAAACCTAGGGCAAATATTCAAGTACTTCTCATTAGTGGCGCTGCTAGATTGCGTGCTGGGGAATTACAGAAAAGCTAACCTTTTATGCCCAAAGATCTTTCTCAAGAGGAAAGAACCCCTCTGCTAGCAGGAAATTGCTTTCTTAAATGGGTTAAGACGGGCTAAGACCCAAGACATTGACAAACCCTTCCGGTGATGAAACACCTTGGTGGGCACCTCAACCGACAGCCCCCAGGTGCTTTAATGATCTTATTAAAGCTTGTGAAAGTGTGGAACACGGCACTGGCTTTTGCACTTTTTGCTACTTTCTTAAAAAGCTAAAACCTATCGGAGTTGAAATGCACTTCTGTGAAACGCAACCTCCCAGTGCGAACTTCTGTACCTATTCACTATCTTTCTACTTTGATCCCCTCCAACTTCCAATCCCCAATCCTTCCACTTGCACTTAATATTAGGTGTCAGCCAGACCGAATGTAAGCCATAGGGATTGGCCCAGTCTGCCATATATTTGCAGTCAGAGCTATCACATTTTCTAATTAGGGGATAACAAGAGCAAGATATAGTCTCAGTAGGATTGGCATAAAACTTCACACTTCATATTAGCTTTTAGTAGTACAGTGAAAGTAGAAAGTAGTCCCTACAATGCCACACAGCAAGCCCCCGGGAGCCAAGCACTAAAGGCAGGTGTTAACAGTCACAAGGAGGAGATAGAGAGAGGGAATGAGTGCAGATATGAGTGTCACTAGTGAGAAGGGAAGATATATGGTAAAGGAGGAAGGATGCAAAGGAGAAGATGGAGAACAGGGAAACGGCCAGGGAGAGAAATGAAGAGGATTCTTATTTATTCTTTTAGTGCAAGTCGGAGTGGCTTAGAGAGGGGGGCCCAGCCAAGCGAGCCGAGGCGCAAGGTCATGAAACACCTTCCTGACCAGATACTTCACGATCTGAGTCCAGTGACATTTAATTACATGGAAAAGATACACTGAACTATGCAAACCTATAAAAAAAGTGTGCAGCTGTATCAGCAAGCGGATTGCACGAACGTAGATTTCTAGCCCACAGCAAACAAATGCTAATTAAAAGGTTGAATATTATAAAGGTGCAAGACAAAAATAGGCATATATTGAAAGAATTTTAAAGAATATGGTGGGCGAAAAACTACATTTTATTTGTGAAATAAAATAACAAAATCCTGCATTTACTGTAAATAAGTGAAACTATACTTCAGAGTCAATCCTGCAGGTAGTGGAAATATGTTTTGATTAGAACAAGACAGATGATAATATCTTTATTTTCTTAGTGCTTTACTCTTCCTTTTACTAGATCAGACACCAGTACTTATATTACTTCAACTTGTATATCTGCTATAAGTACAAATAGCATTCTGGTAATACACACACTGAGAGTAGGCCTGTAACGGAAATTACAGCCAGAACAATAATTTCCGTTACAGGTCTACTCTATTTGCGGCTCAAAATGTCTTTGCAACAGTGGGGGGGGGATTATAGCCATCTTTTAAATGTAAAACAATAAGATTTGAGCTGTACAGGGGTGAATAAATAACTTGTATGGTTAATTCATTCAGTTCATTCTGCTATTTCTATGTTGCAACTCATGCCTTTTAATAATAAAGTATATTTAAAAATGGTTTACCGGAATTATACTTCTTTGTGACAGTGGCATAACGTAGTTTCAGTATTATTATCACAATATTTCTCTGTAGTGATATTGTGTTTCAATTTTTTTTTGTGCAACAGGCCTAATTGAGAAATAAAACATACTAAGATATAATTTTTGGTACAGGTGCAATTTGTTCTTTTGCCATAACTGCTGGTTGCAATCTTGTGATTTATAATACTAAAATTACAGCCTCAACAGTACTATTGTGTGCTGCTCTGAAGTAACCCCTGAAGTTACTTTAATAACATGCTTTATTTAAATTAGGTATTTGCAATAATATAATATGTACATTCTTATGCTATGTACAGTCTTAGGTTAGAACAAAGATATAGCTTTCAGTAGTCTGCAGTCTTTTGAAAACATTCATAACCTTTTAACCACACACAGGCCGACATATCAATGCATCGCTAGCACACAGAACAAATCCTTGTAATCAATGAATTATTTAAAAAAAGCATAAATAAATAATTGTATCCTTTTATTTACACTAATTAGTATCTATCAGCTCTATTATTCAAAACATGACAAAGAGTTTGGCCTTGCGTGTATCTGAAAAGGAATACTGGCCTTCGCACACCCGCACCAAAGACATGGCATTTCTATAATTATGCAGCAGTGTCAACAGGGCCTGTTCATAAATTCAATTTGCTATCTGTCATCTCCTACATGTTGGGCCCCAGAGTAGAAGAACAAGAAAAAACCCGGAGTGGATCGATTGAGAACTCAATTTCTGATGGCTCACATGCAGCCGGCGTGATTCATTGGGGAAAGGAGACAAACAAGTCATAGAATTCTAAAAAGCTTGTGTCTGCTACGTGCATGTCTCAGAAGTAATGGCACATAAAGGGCCAGTGCAAAACAGTAAAAAGGAAGTGCAGGGTTAACTCCAAGAGCAAAAAAATAAAATAGGTATATAGATTATAATTTGGAATTTTAGTAATATTATATAGCTAATAATAATAATAACGACAGTTTTGTCCTTGAGCTTCATTCACCTTGCCTGTTTGAGTGAGTGTTGTGCTGGGGGCAACTTTTACTAACTCGATTTAGATAAAGACATTCAAAGTGGTTTAAAGTGTATTATTCATTCCCTCTATACTTGATGGTGGTAAGCTAGTATTGTAGCCGCAGTTGCCTTAGGGCAGACTGACAGAAGCAAGGCTGCCAATCTACCCTTTCTGTGCCTTCGACCGCCACGTATCACTCATTCACACATCACATTCATACTAGGCAAGGTTGGTGAAGTGTCTTGCCTAAGGACACAAGAACAGTTTCTAGCAGAGCCAATGCTGCCCCATTGTGGCACCTGGTAGTCCCAGCGGTCTCTCATTCAAGTATAACCAGGCCCGGCCTCGCTTAGCTTCTGTGATCTGGCGAGATCAGACAGATCTGGGCAAATTGCATATTCTATTGCTGCCAACTTAAGTATAGTTACTAACACTACTACTTCTACTGCTGTGAATACTGCTTACACTACTATTACTACTATGTCTAAGTTTCATAGTTAATAATTCAGAGACTTTTCGCCTAAGTATTTCCACCATCTAACAAAGAAAGTGTTTGCATTGACAAAGAACATTCACTGCCAGATAGCCGTCTATTACCCACTACTAACCCAATACACCATCCTTCTAGCGGTCAATCCCAGCTCTCATTTGCACCGTAATGAGATGTAATGAGCGCTTACAAGTCGCACACTTGATGAATTGAGCTTCCGCTTAACCTCGACAAAAACGAAGATGAGAGAAGGGGAAGGGAGAAGTCTGCAGTCAAGCGGAACAAGTCGACCGATATAGTTATTGTTGCTACAGCCCGGGATTGTTTTTGAACACTTTTGAGCCCATCTGTTCCTCTACACAAAGTCACCTGTGCAATTAACCTGAACCATTAGCCGTGAAACAAAGGCCTTGGAAGAGGGGAGGGTTGCAGCTTTCCGGCCAGGTGGAAATGCAAGTACTCGTTTCATCTTCCCACACCTGCTCTCTCTCCCCTCGCTTTCGTCCACATTTTAGACAAAAACACACAGCTGCCTTACTCAGCAGTCTATGGCAACCGGGCTTTGAGCTTTGAGAAGAGGCTGTACTCAGTGAGGGAGCAGGGACCTGAGACAGAGAGGGAGCATTACCGGCGCAGAGTTCACACACTACTCAACAGCCCCAAGGACACCACCTGCTTTGTTTATACCTCCACAGAAAACATTCCGTCAACCTGACCATGAACTGACCCAAGATTTTATAACAAAGTGTCCAAGCTGAAATAGTAGGAAGGGTGTCTAATAAAGAGACAAATCCATCTCATTAGGAACTAGAAGACCTACTTAGCAAATTATTAGATGCCATGTATGTTTTCTTTACTGATTTTTACATTCTTTAATTTATCTCTGTGCATGTTTTTGTAGCAACATGAGAGATTTTGATGTTTGCTCCCAAGCTCTTTTGCAGTAGTAAGTGTAGCAATGTTAGTAAATTAGTATCAGAATCATTATGGTGATAGAAACAATACAGTACAAGTGCAATATGATTAATAGTAGTGGCGGTTTTGAACTAGGAGATAGTATTGCTGTTGTCATCTTATTTCAATAACTTTAAATACACTCACTTTTAAAGTAGGGCCTATTTTGTGTAAATCCACTTCTTATTCCTTACACTGCTATAGTACTACAGCTGAACCTGACCATAGATTGACCTATGGAAGTTCTCCCTACAACTAAGAAAGGGAATGTTGTCTAATAAAAAAGACAAATCCACCTGCTTAGGCTGTTTTACTGTCCAAAAGCGATGAGTAAATCCACTCATGCCCTGCTAAACTCAATTAGGGATGCTGCCGCAGTACAAATGGCCACGTTGCAATGCTGCTTCCTCTTGGTATGGGCCCCTTTATGGCAGCAGGGTCAGGAGGGGAGCCGAAATACCATGGAGACGGAGGCGCAAGATAGAGTAGGTGGGCGCAAGGTCAGAAGGCGCCTTGTGCTTGACATGCATGATGCAGAGCGGAGTTTGAAAGTTAGAGTGGTGGTCACTGTGAGCCCGATCCCAGAGCCTGGTAAGAAAAGAAACATGTCCTCCTGAATGTAAGAGGAGCAAGGGAATGCGGAGACAAGTCAGATGTCGACAAGGGAGAGATGAAAGTGGATTAGCCGCGGTGGCGATTTGCATTCTGTGGTGCAATGAAAGCCCTAGCGATGCCCCGAATAGCTGGATACATGAATAAGTAAATAAACCAAAACAAAAATAAACCCTCCATCTGGATGGATGCTGCCAAGCCCCAAGTGGGGAACAGTAGGGAAGGGAGGTAGGGAAGGAAGGAAAGAGGTTCACACTGTCACCACACACTCTGCTATCATTTACTGGCTTGCCTGCGGCTCCCCCTTACTTACCATATTGCCATCACCATCTATCTCCCGCTCCCAGCTAGTTTGCCCAGTAACACCACAAACACACCAGGGAGGGCATCACCCCCGCACTGACAGATGTTAAGTTGACACACTTTCTCTCCGCCGCATGAGGTCAACATGTCAGGGTGCCAGCAGGGCCATGGGAGCTAGTGCTAATAGCGGTAGAAGGCTACCAGTGCCCTGCTTCTAATACTTTCAGTGTGGATAAATATAGTTGCACAACGGTGGGTCTGTACACTTTTAGTCAGACTTCACACTAGCTCCAAGTAATATTTAATTGGAGTCATGTGTTTATACTTTTTAGTTATTTCATTCTACAATCCAAATAGACCAAATAATGGATGGGTTGTGCATCAGTTTTTGGCACTTTTTTCTGATGTCTTAGAAAAAAGATTTGTTACAGTGGTTGCTTTCCACCATCACATATCCAGGCAACAAGCTGGCCATAATCACATGGGTTTTCAGTTGGACTAACAAAAATATAAAATGAAATATAGAAATTATGGATAAATATATTGTAACATTAGAATGCCATTCCCACGCTGCTTGTGTTGCTCAAGCAACACAAGCAGCGTATTTAATAAGACATTTTTCGTCAAAACTTATTCAGAAGAGTAGTCAAAAAGCTTATGAGAATGTTACATTTGTAACCAGAGAAAAGAAACCACCTCAAAGTCACACTGGCTACTTTAGAATGATTCATGAATCATTGCCTCCAATAAGCAACAGAAAGATACAAAATATTTGATTTTGTAAGTTCAAAATACAACATTGAAGGAGCAAAAAGCAACCTCTCCCTAGGTAGTTGAATTTAATGACCTTACAAGTTTAGGTTTGTGCCTGCAAGTACTTTGTATTGTGCAAAATAGAGTTTCAACAGAATTTCATTTTTATTTCATAATAATAAATAAATAAGATGGTCTGAAATTAACCAAGAAAGAAATTGATTTCAGACCAAATTTTCTAACTCTAGCCTCAAGTAACAAACAGGTATGTATTGTGAAAGAGGTGAGATCATATTTACTGCTGAACAATCTATTTAAAAGTGTGCAATTAGGCTATTTTACCAATAACAATGATGCTATTAGTAAAATAACATCAAAATAGTGTTTTTAAGCTCCACAGCATAACCACAGTCTGCACCAGTTAAGGACATAAACCTAGAGAAAGCAAAAAACATAATTTTAAAAGCTATCAGATATTTTCTTAACTGTGTCACTCCTGGGTCGAAGACAGAAATAGCCCTGAACCGCTGGTGCCGTGCCAAAAGCACTAGTTGGGATGCTGCTGGGTACATCGCAGCGTGTGGTCTCCAAACTGTACTGGCTTTAAGCATATGCGACTCTTCATGCCAGGTTCACTTAGATAAACCAGGTTACTCAGATGAAAGGAATGTCAGAGGGACTGCTCCACGGATAAACATAGCCAGAATCCATCTATACTAGAACATAAAGCCATTCCGGCTGGAGAAGTTGAGGAATCCGGGTGGTGATAACGTCTGAACCAATCCCCACACGGCCTGTTTGAATCGCAAAGAGGCGGTGCCAACTGGGGAATGCTAAATGGATTTGACAATGGGATTTGATGGTCTTTGTAGTGAATGTAATTAGGTCTGATTGACTGTAAAGTGACTGGTGGAGGTTTGAATCTAGAAGGGAGCACGGAAATGATCAGGCTCTCAAAGTACCCGCAAATTAATGAGATTCAACTGTGCCCCAGCCTGATTCCACCAAGGAGAAAGGAGACATGGGAGACGGGAGGAAAATGGCGGAATGGGTTGGTGGTAAAGTGGCTCAGAGAGTGAAAGAAAAACAGGAAAGACGGATATCTGATCCATGTCTCACCTACTTGATCGCGGCCTTACCTTAATTGAGATAAAGACAGGGATAAAACTGATTAAAAGCTCCGAGGTGTAATCTAATTAGTGCTCTTTGTCTTGGTTGGGATGGAAAAGAAGACAGCACAAATTAAAAAATATGCTTGGTAATAGTGGAGGAGCAGACAGAAATAATAGAGACTATTCCCCAGTGCCCGGCTTTCATTTTGATCAGCTGTTTATCATGCTGCATTATTTATACCAAGAACTCATGGGCCGTCTTAAACATTTATTGTTGTGTTTAACAGAAATGGCTTTTAAAAAAAACCCCAAAACATTATCTCAAACATGTACAAATTGTACCATTGTGTGAAAGGGCAAAAAATAACTAGTAATTTTTTTTTTGTGTATTCCGTTATTGTGAGATACAGGTGATTTGTGAGTATTATTAGATACTTGTATGTTCATTGGATTTATATATATTTTTCATTTCCAACTCATCATAATGTGTGCAGATCTTTTGTTCTACAGTGTTATCACACTCCCTATAGTTGGACGTATTGAGCTTAATGTTCGGCTCCAGAGGCATTCTGATTTCAACATATTATATATTGTGTTATTTTTTACAATGGCTTTATAATAGCGGATCATCCAATGTCCTTGTTTGAGATGTTCAAGGTAATGAACAAAATCACAAATCCATACTGAGGATTCCATACTACTCCATACTAGGAGTTTGCAAGGCTGCACTCCTAGCAGCATAAATGCACAGTGGACAAAAGACATTAAACTAATTAGCTGGGACTGGCAATACTCGTCCATATCCATATGATAGACGTAAGGCAAAAAATACATATCAGATAGAGCTTATAGAGAAAGCCACCAGCAGTGTGTCAAGCAAGTTCAAATGAAGATAACTGTTGCATTTGATGTATTATAACAACTATATCAAGCATAGTAGTATCATTTCTGACCCAGTAGACTGAGTGCTTCAGCTATGAAGTTGTCCAATAGTGCATTCTAAGTACTGTACCTAAGTATACATTTTAGGTATCTGTATTTTATTTAACTAAATTTTAAAGTGGATACTTATTACTTTTACTTCACTACATTTGAGACCAGGTATCTGTACTTTCTACTTCACTACATTTTTGAACAGGACTGAAAAGTAAAAGTATTTTTTATTATTGTTTGAGATCTGTTGAAAAGGCAGAGGGTTTATTTTTAACACATTCACAGTTAGGGCAAACAAAAATATATAAATAAAAACAGTTAAGAAAAAAAATCGATTCAATAGTTTCTGTTGAACAAAATTCAGCACAAATCTTTATCAAAATCACTACATTTGATGCTTCATTAGATCTGCAAAAAATACTTTTTTACTTAAAGTACATGTTTAAACAGGTACTTAAAAATACTTAAATACTTTTACTGAAGAAGATTTTTTTTTTTCAAGTTGTATAAGAGAGAACATTAAATTCTATGTTGGTAGGTGCATTACAGCATATTTGCCTATAATATATAAATTAGTACAACTACTTTGAAAAGCATCAAACTGAAAATGAGCCGTACAAATCTCTCAAAAACCTCTACTCTTTCCGCATAGGGCAGGAATGTCAGACGTGAAGCCTAATGCCATCTTCATTATCCATCTAAGCTCGGGAATAGCAGGAATCCCTCTCGGAAACATTTTTTTTTTTATCTAGCTGTGTTCCGTGACCTTCACATCTCCATGAGCTATCTAATGTGATAATGTTGTTTGCCGTGTCTGCTGCGCTGCGAGACATTGTGCAAACTCGTCCGGCTAACCTGTCCGAGCCACCTCCGCCTGTCAGCCCCCCGCTTGTATGATGATCTCTGGGCTACAGGTATGGAGCAGCGGTGCCCCCAAAGACAGCTGTCAGGGTCGCACAAAGCCATCAATCCACATCTGTGCCAGTGACAGGCGCTCCCGCTATAGTCTCCGCCTCCTGCACCTGTCAGTCACTTTGGTTAACCATGCCGGGCAAATAAAGATAGGCCGCAAGACTGGCAGTAAACAAGTGGACAGGTTGGGACATATTGAAGAATTGAGGAACTATTGAGAATTGGATAACACTTTAAAATAACTACACTTGCAAGAAACCTTAATAAAGCAAGAACGAAGACTTAATTCATAATGGCCAAATAGTTTTGAAGGAGTGAAGTAGGAGTTATGAGGAGTTAGTGAGTATTTAATTAATATCCTAACTCTTTAATTAAGTAAGCATGAAGCATTCTTAATAAACCATTTCTTCATTATGAAGTAAGCCTTTGTTCATGCTTTATGAAGACAAGGGTGGAGTTATAACGATGTGGTACTGAAAACTGAAAAAAACTATGTTAGGTTTATAATAATTAGATTTATATCAGTGATGGCAGGTATAAGAGAGGTGTAGATTGCTTTATGAAGGACGTGCAGTACAATGTTCAGCACTGTGCTAATGAACAGATACTGTTCTACAAGCTCCTATAGAAAAGGGATTTTGTTGCTATAGAAATATGGCCACAAATTAGCTTAACTTGTGTGGACTTATGTGGAATTTTTCAGTTACATTTTCTACTTTATACATTATATATAGCTGTTTAACATAGATAATCATGACAAATCTAAAGATATCTTTCTGAGTTGATAGTAATGTAATATATAAAATAAATAAGAAATAAAATTGTAAAGAACATATCAATGTGAAATTCTTCTTAATATGAATTACTCTTCCCTGTTATGGATCCATTTTGAGGACATTTGCAAGGAATATTTAGTTTTTAATTGAGTTGCTATGACACTGATCCTATTTCTTTACAATTTCATCATGGATATAATTATTTTATTAAATACCAAAATGCAAAATCATATGAATTATGTTTCTATATCTACTAAAATATATACTCCAACACAACTCTATTAGTAGTACTTTTTAATACTGTATTCCAAGGTGTAGTACATGGAGGACTTCATATTTTGCCCAAACATACTGGTTCACCCTCAGCGTGCAGAGCTGACAAACAGGATGCATAAATAGAAGCTGCAGGCCTATCATTGTCAACATGCCAACTTCCTTTCCGCACATAATCATACAGACACGGAGACCTCATTCTCGAGCCTGCTGTCTTCAAAGGGAATAGTAACCCGATGTCTGTCACCAGTGCACAGACTAGGCCTTGCAACCCAAAGAAGGACGCTGGCATCTTGAGTTATGTTGAAACTTATACAAAAAAATTCGGCTTGGCGGTGGGTGAGTTTTTCTATATACACAATTTCAGTAATATGCAATTTTGCCTGTCCTCATTATGTGGGCAGAAAATAGGAGCACAGTGTTGGCGGAGAGTTTGCATTCTCGCTGGAGGGATGACCTTTAATGTATTGAGTACATTCTGAGGTTAATTAGTTCATTGTGCCATGCAAGAATATAATGACCTGTACAGAATGTCACCGGGGTCAGTGTGAAACCTGCACCACTGTATGCATTGTTCTGCTTGTGTTGTTAAATAAGTAAACATTAAATAATGTGACTGATTTATGCACAATTCTGCATTATATGTATGAAGTATTTCTAGGTAGAATTTCATTGAAAAAACAGGAAATTAAAAAAATAAAAAAGTTTGACATTCATATCTTTTGTGATAAAGAGTTTTCATCATTTTGTGTCAAGTGAAATGTTACTAACTCGTTTGAAATACCAGCATACAAGACTGCACTAGACTCTAAGAGATATATATTTTTTTTAAAAAGGCATCATCTGTTAAGTCACTGTATATGTTTAATGCATTTGACAGCTGCTATGCAGGTTTAACACAATAGTGCTCATTTAGGTCACAAAATACTGAACACGTATACTACATTTGCTAAGTCCATGTACCTTATAGTAATATAAAGGTCAGTGAGACTCGCATGCTGTACACATGATGTACATATTATCTACTCGAGTACTACTACTAGAGTAAAGTTGAAGAGTTGTTGGAGTGGTCCTTCACGCTTCTCCCTTCCACCTGCTCACAGTAGTGACAGACTCATCTGCAGCTTGTTTGTTTACTTCTCCGCGGCCAGTGCCAGCCCTGGTGGTGTCCAGCACAGCGGGAGCTCTGTCTGAAGCTTTAGTGGAGGAGACTGGGGAGCCGACATTAGGCCCAGACATCAGGCCCAGACAGGGGCAGTGACCTCCAAGAGCAGCCTCACTAATGCCTCCAAGACACCCAGGCCACATGCACCAGGACCAGGCTGGTTCACCCGCCCGGTGGCCAATACGTTCTGCAGACTCTGTTCTATATGCCACTCTAACAATATCTCCCTTTTAATATGTTTAACTATGATGTGGCTTATACTAGACCCCAATATTCAAGATAGCTATGTGTTTCAGAGTCATACAGCACCTTTAGCATAGCAATCATCAATTAATCACTAAATATTATATCTTCTAAATGGTAAAGAGTTCACAAAATGGTGCCTATAAACAAAAAAGTTATGATCCATCAATATAAATCCATTTAACAAACTAAGCAAATTAAATGTTTAAGACAACAAAACACAGTTTTTAGTAAAATATTAGATTTGCCCAAGACATATCTTCAAACTATAGCTCTCAACTCAACAAGGACAGGACAGCTGTAGCAGGAGATGGGGAGAGAAAGGGTAGAGACATTCAGCAAATGATCATAGTTGGGAAATGACACCATGACACCAAATTAGTTGTTTCACATTGATCCTATATATTGGTATTTTCTCATAAATGTGAATAGGACAATGGAAGACGTAACCACATAAAAATACATATAATGTGCCGTTTTATGGGGGAAAACAATGCTCTAAAAAAGATCCCCATGTTCTGATTTATGCCGAAAAATAACTTTGACTTTGTTCTACGGTGTTCAACAGTTAGCCCCAGCGATTTGGCAAATGTGGAACATCTGGTCAGCTCAACCCGATACGGAAACCCACTTAGGGGAGATTAAAACGAATGGGGTGACCGCGTAACCATTTCATAAGCAATTTCTGTCGTTAGCAATTGCAATACTTCACAAGGCAAACACGTTTCGCTCTACGTCTGTCTCATCCATCAATCAGGCTTGTTGAAGGAGTGCAAAATGTCACTGCGTTTTCCGAGGCTTCAAGTTCCATCAAGTGGCAAATGGGAGCGATTATTATTTTTAGCTTATCTGGTGCCTAAAACGCATTTGTCTGGCACCCTCCACCCACTTCGGTGCCATCCTGGTAAACGCTAAATGAATTAAACTCTCATTAAATATGCATTTCATTGTTAATCATTGGCAAAAGGGAAGAGGATTAGGTCGCAATTTGTGAAATGACACTAAATCTACCCAACACACACGGACTCAGAAATAGCACTTTGAAATGGCATCAAACACAATAGTAGGGCGCAACAAAGCCTTATGAAAAGTAAATCTATAAATACACTGACGATATACTTAAATAAAACGCATATGCTTTCACCATCTGTTCATGCTAATGGGATTGTTAATACTAAATACAGCACATTTAGGTCAATGGTTTTGCATTCTCTACGTATGTCTGTGCCAGTTGGTCTGTCAATATACATAGCGGAGGTTTTGAATAATTACAGCCAGAATACCCCATTCAACCTTGGGTCCATTCAAGCAATTCCATTACCCTTTACAACCTTTTAAATACAAAATATAAATAGTTTGGATAGAATTACTAAAAGGTGCAGCTATTCACGGCAGATTTGTGTTGCATGCTACATCATTCTTTTCAGCCTTTACCGTATACACCTATACACACACGGTGGATTCAAGTGATGAAATATTGATGTGAAAAAGTCTCCTCTAATAACGAACTCCTCGTACATCTGAAGCACATATAGAATTTTAGAGGAGAAAAAGCTGGGACTCTCAAGCCAAGGCTATCAACTGGAGAGGGATTCAGGCAAAGAGAAAGAAAAATGAGCAACAGGAAAATACCAAATATCCGTCCGTGTGTGTTTGTGAGTAAATGGCTCTGAGAAAAACACACAGTCGCTGGTGTAACCTCCAACCTGCTCCAGGCTCAAGTTCAGTGTCACATTCGCAGGATCCTTTTAAGGACCTTTATATTTGTATTATGCTTTCTCTGATTGCATTTCACTTGGAGACAAGTTGGTACACAAAGGAGTACTATTCAAGGTTTGATCAAATGTGGAGTCAGAGTAGGTAAGGACCTTGACAGAAAAAAAGCTGACCAAGTTGGGCACATGTTGAATTTTTAAAGTGCATTTCATAACTGCCAAGGTCATTGTGATGGGGACAGTCCAGTGTGCCGGCTGTTGCAGTGGAGGACAATACCCACTATCTCCAAGGCTGCAGGCAATGTTGCTCATGTCATCCTCATGTTTTATTCATACAAGTCATATTATGGCACCCAGAAAGTGAGATCAAAATCTACTCTGGCAGAAATATTTCATATTATACCTACTACTCCAGCCTTCTCCATCTGGTTAGCCCGAATGAGAAAGCGGCTAGACAGGCTCTTTCAGCTCAGCTATGTTGGATTATTAAAAGTGAAGCTTTCAAAGAGGTCACTGCTCAGAGGGAAAATGTAGCATGCATCAATTATCCCGGAGAGTTTGTGGCACACTGAGGACTGTCTTGTCACATTTTCACGATGTGGCTGAGCTCCACAGGCCTGGGCTGCCACTGACATTTAGAAGCTGGTGGATTGTGAAAACTCCAGTCTGATTGTCAAAAAAATAGACAAAAGAGCACACTGACTGTTGGCTCCTTCAGGCCTGAAATTCCTTCTCAATGTCATTGGCATAACTAGACTCAGGCGACTCGCTCTGTCACTCTTATTTTTCATGGCTGAACAACAACAGCTTACACCAATCAATACACACTTTACTGGCATTGCTGGACAACAGGGTAATTCAAATTATTCGCCACAATAAATATAGCACATGCCCACAAGCGTTCTCAGGCAGTGGCTGAGATGATTATCTGTCATTTACCTGCCTGGCCAGAAAACAGGAACAACTGTGGGATCACAGGAGAGGACTAATGTGCTATGTATTCTCATGACTTCTAATGCTGAAATGGGACTTGTATATAACTGAGGCAATTAAAATGTCTCAAAAGATGCCCATTGGATGTGTGGGTGAATATTTATCATATAGTGGGGACTGAAATAAGACGCTTTCAAGGAACCTACATCCATTATGGGGACACACATCAGATCCTCCACAAGGCTTTCAGTATTAGATCAACTACATGGTTTATAGTTACAATAAAGGTACAATTTTGTTCAAGATTCGGGTTTTGGGTGCAATTGTGGTTAAGGTTAAGATACAGGACTTTAATGTAGGTCAATGAAATGTCCCCACAAAGCATTGAAAACCAACTACTGTATTTTTCAGACTATACATCACTCCAGAGTATAAGTTGCTCCAGCAAAAAAATGGCAAATAAAAATTTATTTTACAAAATCTGAGACCAAGAACAGACATTTTATCTTTAAAGGCAAGTTATAATAATAACAATAAAATAGAGAACAACATTCTGAATAGCAATACAGCCCGCTAACATAACACATAGACAACAAACTGTCTGGTATGTTTACGTAAGATATTAACAGTTAATCAGATATGCTACGCTAACGTTATATATGCGGCTTATCCGCAAAGACGAGAGTTCTTTTCACTGATATTTACTGTGTCTTACTTCTTCATCACAGTTCACACCATAGAACTAGCAAACACATCAAATATAACATAAGCTCTGGCTCATATAACATAAACACACAAAAGTGCATCTGAACGCATGATAAATATACATACCACTTTGGCTGCTAGTAAACAAACCGTGAACCCGAAACTTTATATTTTACTTTTCAATTCTTTGTTAAATAGTGCTCTGTCGGGTAAGACTTCACATTAGCATAAAAGGCTGAACCAGAAAACAGGAAGTAGTTTTTGTGACCTTAAACTAGACTTATGATAAACTTTTTACAATATTTACAATATTGTTCCAAATGAGAAATTATCACCTTTATGGTCTTATAAATGAAGGGGAAATAAATATGAAATGTATAAAAGAAAAGGAGTCATGTAAATTTTCTTACAGGTATTACAAACACAACAGCACCATCTATTGGTCAAACAAGTGAACTGTAACGTGTAAATTTATAATCAACCATTACAAAACACATATTTATTCAACTACACGAAGCTTAGACAATAAACTGAATACGTGTCTGGTATGTTAAGGTAAGATATTAACAGTTAATCAGATAACTACAGCTTAAAAAACAAGCCAGTTTACTCTGGATCTCACTGAAAATCACTAAATCCATTGAATTCTTCATCCTCAGTGTCACTTCTGAAGAACTCTGCCTGCTCCGTAAGCAGATGAAGCAGCGCTTCAGCGTGGCTGTCATACTGGTAAACAAGCCTAGAGTGCCCTCATGTAGTTGTCAGTGTGACAATATCAAAGACATGAAATTATAATTTTAATAATTTCAGATACAAGTCGCAACCCCGGCCAGACTATGAAAAAAGTGCGACTTGTAGTCTGGAAAATACAGTACACCTTTTATGTCATTCTTAAAAGTAAGCTGTAGCCTACATTTTCCGATCTCACAGCCTGTATATTATGGATGAAGCCACTGTGGTACCCATTTTGATATGATACAATTGAAATGTACATCTGTCACAATTCTATGCAGAAAGCCTATACCATTGGACAAAGGGAAGCTAAAAACTGCATAATCTGACTGTTGTTTGTCGACAGCTCTGGGAGTAACTGGAAGATTCCCTCTCAGTTGAAAAGGCAACCCCCCCCTCATTTTCTAACGTTTCCATACATTATCCCAGTGCTTCCTGGTTCTGAAGTAACATTGTGATGCTCCTTATCCCCAACCCCCCATCCCTTATCTGGGTCCCATTCGTACCGCGCGTCTCAGAGGTGGCAGTGACATACCTTTGTTCATGTCAATCAACTGCTTCTTCTTCTGCTGGCGTTCGTGCTTCTCGCGCTCAGCCTTCTCCTTCGCCAGCTTGGCTCTCTTGATCTTCTCCTCCATCTCCCTCTTCTTATGGTTCTCCTTCATGGCTTCCTGATGAAAAAAAAAAAAGAAAGATTAAAATCGGCATCCAAATCCTGCCACCATCAGTCTTTTAGCTCCTGTACAGGTTTAGATTCATATTCATGGGAGATTTTGATATTTGGAGATAGGCTGGTGGGGTAAACAATACATCATGGTGGGTTGTGCATGTGGATGTCTGAAGTTATCTCAAGAGCTTGGTGCTTTTTTTCCATATACTCAATAATAAAAATTGGATTTGGTGTTAATATATTACTATGTCGCATTTCACATACATTATAAAACTAGGTTGTGAGACATATGCAGTCTTTATCTAATGTCTTATAAAAAATATCTTGAGGACATTTTGTGGTAGATTCAAAATTGTGTTGCCAAATTCAATTGAAAGGGACGCTGTTTACTTGTGTTGTATCAAAAATGGTTTTGTTTTAGCTTTGGCAAAATATTTTTATGACAGAAACATTTTGGAGGTCCAGAATAGCAAAGATTTGATTTTGAAATGCCAGCCATTACTCTGTGACCATGGGGTCCTGTTTGTTGGTAATCACTGTTGTTGTAAAGGGAACAATATTTATAAGGGTAGTTGGTGCTTTGCTCAAAGAAAAAAAATAAAAATCATAGCACCACCAGCAGGCTCAACAGGCAAACAGCAGCTTTGTTCATATTGTAAATGACACTAATGCGTTGATATGGAAAAAGAGGACAGCATGGTTTCTTTGTGCTCATAATGAAAGCTTCATATTTTTACCTGAGCAAAAATATCTGTCACAATTAGACTGGGGAGCCATTTTGTTCCATCTGTCCCATGGTCTCTTAAATCATTTCCACACAACAGGGTCACTGATGCACATAATATTTGTTTGCAGGGAATGAATTTGTTAGCGGCACTTCATGTCGCTAACAGTCAGGTTGGGAAAATGAATGAGAGTGTAGCGCTGCATGTTAATTTAAAAGTTCCGCTCATAAATCTTCGAAAATTTCCAGCGGGGAGCACTGGTAGAAAAGGTTAGCGTCGTAGCAACCAAGCTCTTGGACAATACAGAGAGACCTGCAGTGTGCCAGTCTCGGAGGAGAAAGACGGAGAGATATCATCCTACTCTTCCTCGGCTGAAATGTCAGGAAGGAGTCAGGAGAAAGCGAGATAATGGACGCGCTGGTTTGTTCCCGTGCCGACCGGGACTTGGATGCAACCAGGTGACCTTTGGAGACAACAAAATGTCTGTCGTCTTTTGCCATTGACAGAGACCCACATACAGAGGTAATACATGTGTGTGTCACTGACAGGAAGTAAGACAATTTACTATGCTTTTGGATAAATTCACATTAAGAAGTAAGAAAAGCTATTTATAACTGGGATGGGAAAAGATCTAATGAAGGTCGTAAGTATATATGTATATATATATATGTATGTATATATATGTGTATATGTATGTATATGTATATATATATATATATATATATATATATATATATATATATATACATATATTATTTACAGTTTGTGTTCGGTAGGTTAGATCATTTACTAAATTTACAATTAATAATCTACACAAACAATATGCACAGCTGTTACATAAAAATACACAGAATTATCAAAAAATGCTCAATAAAAAACAACCAAAGACCAAATATACGTGATTTATCTTGTCTCGATTGTCAAAAATCTTTTCTAGTGGCCCCAAATGTGTGTCTTGTTAGATGTGTGGCTTGGCTCACCCCTAAAAAACAGTATAAAAAGTGGTTTTAGATCACAATAAATATTTTTGTGGTGTGCTTATTGCGCAGTGTATTAAAACTAGTGTAGTTCTTCTTGATGCTATTGCCTTTTGTCAAGTGAGTGTGTACAAATTTCCCTCATCCTCTTCCCTGCTCTCCCTTTGGCCCCTCCCATTGCCCTGCCCTGGCCCCTCCTTTGGGCTTCACCTTCCCCTTGAGCTTCGCCCAGAAGCTTTAGTTAGTGGGCCAGCTCACCTGTTGCTGGCATTGAGGAGCTCTTTCCTTTCCTGAGAAATGACAGTGAGTTTGTCCTTTTCATTTATTTATCCATGTTTATCTTTACCCTCCAGGGTGTCACTTTAATTTATATTTGTCTAATCCATATTGATCTAGTTTTACTGTCATTTACCCCAATTGTTTTCTGTTGGTATTTCCTTTAGACAAAACCACTGCTTCACTGCCTGACTGCTCCACGTCTCTCCTGCCAACTCCCACCAAAAACCAATAACCCACTTTACAATCCTCTCGATAAATATTTAAACTGGACTTTGGTTGCGGCTTCATCATTTGTTCAGTTTGGTGAAGACACTACTTGGAATCAGTCATCATTATTATAATAACAGTCACATAATATTTTCCAGAAAGGCTCCTAGAATGTTACATTAAGCACTGTGACAGCGTATGTATGTATGTATGTATGTATGTATGTATGTATGTATGTATGTATGTATGTATGTATGTATGTATGTATGTATGTATGTATGTATGTATGTATGTATGTATGTATGTATGTATGTATGTATGTATGTATGTATGTATTATGTAGTGCTAATTGCTACAATAAATACAAACTTGCTAATGTTCTCTGCCAACATTACACACATGTAGTCATGTAAGTTTTTCACCAAATGCGTATCTGCAGTTGGTAAAAATTCAGACATTAAAAATGTATCGGGGCGCTGCTGAACTTGCAGCACCACAATGTTCAGCCATGTTTACAAAAGGGCATATATAAATATTAATACAATCTCTCAAAATTAATGTATAAATATTAATGCATTAACTTCTATATCAATGTATAAATAATACAACAGATTGGGGGAGGAATCAAACACATATTTTGAAAGTAAATTTTCACAAGTTATTGCTGTTATCAGCTTTTAATAGATCCCTATACACATATCTCTTGAACATCTTGGTTAAACTATATATATAAAGATCTGCTTTAGAGACCACATATTTATTACTAACTAAGTATTTTTTCTTACTGTTCATTAGCATTTTTAGCAATGGATGCTATTGTCAAGTATTATAATTACACAAAAGGATTTCAGTTTCCTATTTACAGATGATATCTTGAGAACTATTCAAAAGATAGACCTATAATATTTAGTTTTGATTTTTTTATTGCTATGGCAACAGTGCTAGATTTTCATCAGTCTGAAAGCCTCAGCTAAATGGCATTCCAAGTACCACAGTTAGCCATTCCTATGTTATCCCAAAATGAGTTAGGCTATGCTCTGTTTTGCGCTCTCGTGCCATGATTTCTATGATGTCAAAAAACAAAAAAAAAAAAAAAAAAAAAAAAAAGATGTATTAATTCCTTTACATACTGTTTTTAAGATTACAGATTTCTGATCTCAGGTATAGTTTCCAGTGTATCTCCTCTCTATTTTTGGTCATAGCTGCCTGGCGTTGGTATAATAAGACGGTATAGGTCTCTGGCACCAGGCCCCTGTGATCGGGAGGGACGTGCGTGTCGTGTTGGCAGCTAAGACGGGGGGATTATTACGGGATTGTGCAGAAGAACAAGGAAAGAGCAGATCATCATGCCAGTCAATAGTAGAGCTTTGCCTCACGCCCAAGGACACAGGACAGGGCCTGGTTGTCACTGTCCCCTTGACGTTTGACAAGGGCAACAAAGAAGCCATAGAAAGGTTGATACAGGTGATATGGTGAGAATAGTTGTATGAATGAATTGGAATAAAGAGGTTTGACTGACAGAGGGCATGCATGCTAGAAAACGCATTCACTGTGGCATTGATTCAATAAGCTTCTGCAATGCCATGAGATTTATTTCCATCCAGTGTTGCTTTCATTTTTCACCAAGATCTTGCATTGATGATAGTTGAGTCTGACGCTGCACAAAGTCTTCTCCAGCACATCCCAAAGATTCTCAGTGGGGTTAAGGCCTGGACTCTGTGGTGGCCAATCCATGTGTGAAAATGATGTCTCATGCTCCTGAACCGCTCTTTCACAATTTGAGCCTGATGAATCCTGGCATCATCATCTTGGAATATGCCGGTGCCATCAGGGAAGAAAAAATCCATTGATGGAATAACCTGGAAATTCAGTATATTCAGGTAGTCAGCTGACCTCATTCTTTGAGCTCAGACTGTTGCCGAACCTAGACCTGACCAACTGGAGGAGGCTCGGACCTATTTGCTTAGCTAAATCCAAATGGCAACTTATTTTTTGGCCAGGCAGTATATATTATGTTTTTCCCTGGTATTTATCTATAGCATTCATAGATTAATTGATCTAAAACAAGTAAATAATAATAGAAACAGGTCCAACTTAATAATAGAAACTAGGTCCATTGACTTCTTGTCTAAAGTCTAACTGATTCTGTGTGGCTTGCTCCATGTCTTAACAGTGGCATTTCCCAATAACATGTAGGAGATTTTCATTTATGAGTTTTATTTTGAAAAATGTCAGCATAACATATGAATCCTATGTGTATGATCTAGGCTGTGCCCGAATGTCCACACTACCCCCTAATAAGGTCACTATTTAGGGGTAATGGGCAGTTTTTCACAACAGGTGAAAAAAATTTGTGCACTCACAATTTCCCACAATGCACCTTGAAAAATAGTGTTCAGCGCTGGTCACTACACCAGTCAATACAGACCACAATGCATTGCGAGAGTCAGAAAACAACAATGGACAGTGGCAGGCCTTTAACAACACTGCTGAATGAAAGCGGATAGAAGTGCTGGTTTATGAATAAACCCCTATTAACTCTTTTATGGACTGAGCACATTATAGACCATTATAGCTCACCTAGACTTTTTTTTAGCCATAAAAATCATGTAGAATCATGAAGTATCAACATGCACTTTTGCCTTTTTTCACATAACTACCTCTATTTTACATATCCATCCTTATTTTGATGCATCAAATAACTGGGAGAATCCCGGAGGCACCTGCTCTCTGATTGGTCATCTTCGACGGACAATGTAAGCACATTACCGTAATGACAGTATCATATTTAAAAAGCCCTGTGCCTCTGCTTTGAATGTACATGAGAGAACAATTGGTTGCGGAGTTACGGTTATGGGAAGTCTGCAACTGTGAGTCTATTGGCATCGATAGCATCTGACGCTATAGACTTAAATAGATCATTGCTGTGAAAAGGTGCTAGTCTTAGCTGCTTAAATTCATTTGAGCTGTTAAAAAAGCAATAATTTACACATCTCAGATTTTTTTATTTTTAATCTAGGCTGTTTACGTGAGATCTAGCCTGACATAAATGTGTATGCTTATTATAAACACTGCCAATTTGAGTCCAATTTGATCATTATTTATGATCAAAATCAAGTTGTATCAGAGTTTAGCTGATTTTTTTTTCATGTGACCCAAATGTTGTGAGCTGCATGTCTGAATCAATGTGTGACTGAGTGCATTGTAGAGTCCATTAAAGAGTGCAGGGCTATGTAGTGAATGAAGGGTTAGGGGCAGCCTATCCCCTAACCCTTCATTCAGAAATTCAGAAACAGCTCTAGAGCTGGAAAGTTTCAAAGACTAGTTAAGAAATACTGTGGGCTGGGATAGGGGGTAGGTGAGACACACATTTTTGGATGCCTCAAATGAAGGACAATACAAAATTACTCAAACAAGTACGGATCACTCAAACCACAACTGAGTGAGAGCTAAGCCAGTGATGTGGGATAATCATTATAGCTTGGTAAAATAATGCTGATTTGAGATCTGATTCATAGTGGTATGGCGATTCTGAAAGGTCATAATATCGGGATGTTTGTGGAATATCTGTTTTGTCTTGCATGCTTTTATATAACCCCAAAATCTGTAAATTAACAAAGCAATATTAAACTATAAAACAGTACAACACAAATAATATTACAAAATTAATACTTGGATTATAATACATATCACATAATTTGATTTAATGTCAATTTTCTGTGTCATGTGCTAATATTAACGAAAACCCAACTTGAAAGGACCCATTCTTCGTATAAAAAAGTAATTAGATCCAGTGGCCAGGCTAATAAATAATAAGGCTATGCTTCAATGGGCCTATGTAATGTGAGCTGGCCTCTGATATGCATCTGCACCCACCCACACTTAATTTAAATCTAATACTGCGGAACGGCTCCACACTGTAAAATAATTATGCAGATTACAAATAAAATCCTGCCGGCGAAACTTACTTTAAACAAACAAGTGATTCTGACTGTAAACATGATTATGCAACGTAATTACGATACCCTAATCAAACGGCTCCACTAATTACCATGGGAACAAATATTCTGATTTGTCCTCCACGGCACGCTTTGGCAAGCTGGTTTTCCCTGATGGCAATAGAAGATTGTATCAGGTTGGAATTTTTATTTGCTTTTTAGCACGGCGCAACAAACTATGAGGATTTTTACAAGTTTTATCAAATAACATGTTCAGTGATTACAAATGAATTTCTTTCAAATCCTCCAGATGTACCATTGGAAAAATAGTGGAACTACCACCACTAATGAAGTGCTCAAAATCAAAGCATAATATTTTGTTTTAAATTTGCAGGGTATTTTTGGTCTTCATCCACAGCTGGAGCGCCACTGCAGCCGTAATACCTGATGAGGGAGTAATTATTCCAATGAAAATTACAACCCTTGATCTCCTAATTGAACACAAGAAAGTATGACTGTCACACTATGGGGTGAGCCGTGTAGAGCCAATGTGAACACTGTAGAACAGGGAGTACTGAGGAGGAAACATGAGGAAGTATTGTACTGGTTGTGCTATAGCCTTAAGTATTCAGGTTTAGTAAAAATATGTTATTGTTTAAAAACAAAAAAGTACACAAAGTACTTGGTAAACATAATATACATATTTGTTGATAATAGGCCATTCAGCCTGGCCATCATAGGTACTAACAATATTAGTATGCATTTGATTCATAGTTTTAGTTTTGAACACTCAAATATGTTTTAAAATACCTAGATAACAGCATAATTCATTCACCACACTGTTGGAGCCATAGCTGCCCTAAGGTTGGCCCTTTAGACCACCACCAATCATTCTGGCACACACTACATACTAGGCAAGGTGATTGAAGTGTCTTGCCCGGGGACACAAAAACACAAGCTAGAGCCACTGTCACCCCACTGAGGCACCTATATATTCCCAGTCGTCTCCCATCCTCATACTAACCAGGCCCTGACTAGATCGGGCATTCTCAGGGTGGTAAGGATGTAAATTATGAACAGTGCCAGTAAAGTATATTCATTGTAGGCTAACTTAGCTTGGTACTGATTATGAACAAGTACTGTCACAGCAACATGCGCAAATAAATACCTAGATAACAGCATAATGTCACCTTGAGTATACCTGACAACCAGCAGCACATGTGGCTCTCTCATATGCCATATTCAGATGGCATAGGACTGCCAGCTTCATCCATACCTTGCTACTCCATAAGCAGCAAAGAGTGCAACCCACAGGTCCAGTCTAACCAACAGGGTCCAGGCTGCGTTTTTCTTCTCGTCTGCTCATTCAATAATTCATGAAATGTGTTTGCTGTTCTTCCTTGACCCTGCGCACCACAATACATCTCCCTCAGCGTGGTTTGCCTCCCTTGCATACTAGTTGTAAAGTCCTTTTATTTATTTATTTATTTTCAGCACACTATTTTCAAATGCTCCATCTCACAGCGGATGTCACTGCTATAGATCATTTGAATTTTACAAACGCCACAGCGCCGGGGCTTTAAGCAGCAAATGTGTTTATTAGCCATCTGTTGGACTGTTTGCCGGGTGTGAGATTGGGGAGGGCTGGCGCACAGAAGTTATAGGTTACAGATTGCGAGACTTCTGCTCTGTGGCAGAGACGTGTTCCCATATTGATAGGTGACCTCTAAAATCTGTTGCAATCATTTTAATGGCTGTATCATGAGTTACAAAATGATTCTGAAATGTGTGAAAATGGTGAATCAGCGTCAAGTGTGGCACTGTTGAAGATGTCTCTGCATGGTTGTGATGTACTGGTAAATTGGTACATAGTGTTGGTCTGTCTTTGGTGTCGTTGAGAAGTAGGGGGCAGTAGTTCAATGCTGAGAGGCTTTGCCTCTGTTGTGTCATTGGATAAAACACTTCACCTACATACTGAGTACGCGAGTGGCAGCCTTAGCTCCATTGGTCTAGCCCAGGACAGCTGTGGCTACATAAGTAGCTCACCACCTTCAGGTGTGGACTGAATGGACAATGACTACTTGTAGCACATGACGCAACACACAGCCATGAATATTTTTGGTGTCACATTTTTGGTGACACACATAATTATGGTGGCATAATTGGTGTGTGGACTGATATGATGACGTATATGACTACTTGTAGCACATGAGAGCAACAGAGAGAGAGAGACAGAGATATATAGATAAGTAAAAAAGGCTTTATTGGTTAAACATTCTTTCAAATGTGTAGTTAACACCACACACACAAATCTTTCTAGTCTTAAAAGTCCTCTATCGCTGCTCTTATTAGAAGTCACTCAGTTAACACAGAGCATGATCCCGGACCATTTGCTGTGCTTTGATAACTCATTAATGGGAAAACCCTCACGCCCCTGGTGCTGTCTGATCTGGATTACGCTCCGAAACTTCCTTTTTGCATTTCACACATGCTCTGGAATATGAGGCCCACTTTAAACTGACTAATTTTTTGTCTCTAGGTATATAGAGATAGCATGCCATGGATTCAAATATCTTATAGCTGGCAGTAAAATAAAGAGAAAGGGTTGGATAGAAAGCATACGCAGACTTCTCCTTTCCGTTAGATTCATTTTACTTGTTAGCATTATCGTGATGACAAAACTTTGATCTGGCCCCTCAAACTTGTGAAAAGTGCTTATGAACTCACAGTGAATAATTAAGGATGCTCAGAACGCATCTGGTGAGTGAGGAATAACTTTGAACCTCTGCAAACTGTTTCAAATAAACTAGTAAAAATCAGGTACAGCTCCTTTAAGCTGACCGTATAGCAATGCCATATTAAATGACTGTGTTGTGACTGCATTTAACCGATACTTGATGAGATCGCAAAACGAAAATTATTGAGTGACAAGGCAATGATGTGGCTTATTACATTCTTGGAGGCGAATCGGCTCTGGTTGACGTGACACTGTCAAAGAAAATACCTGAGTAGGATTTTTTTTGAGTTGACAAGTGAAATCTTGGGAGTCGAGTTGCTTTCTGAGGCTAAAAAATGAAAACAACATTGAAAGAGAAGCAGTCATTGATTGCATGTGCACTGCAAGCAGATGGTATTAGCCTTTCTGTCAGCAGTACCGAAGAGCCCAAACTATAAATAATAGCAGGAGAGTGCGGTGATTAGAGGATTGTTTTCAGACGAATGCATTAAGGTAAAAACCAAGGCCCATTTCGACAACTTCATCGCGCTTATATCCTTCTCCATATCCGCGGCAAGCAAAGTTTAAATCGCTAATAAAATATTCATCCACAGCTATTTGCTTGAGAGAATAATTTATTTTCCTGGGTGGATGCCTCTTTTGGAGATATGCAACTGTGGAATACTTGAGGGAGCGTTGTGTTGCGTGCCGCTGTGCTTTGATCAGCAGGAGGAGAGGTTGGGTGCGGATGGGGAGGAGGGCAGGGTGAGTGGGAGGGGGAGGGGGGTATTCAGACGAGGGGACCTTGCCATTCACAGTAATGGTTTGTGAAGACTGGGAGCATGCCTTCTGGACACCGTGTCATCATCCTGACATGGGCCAGATCCGGGGCGTTGCCGGCAGCAGCAGATAAGAGATGGAGAGGTTGCAGAGATGATGGAGGAGCCCAGGGTTGAATAAATGTTTTACACACGTGTACTCAAGAAAAATGACATGGTACTGTGGCCCTAAGACCTCAACATGAGCAGAAAGAGAAAATGAAGCTGGTGACAGGCTTTTGTTTGATATCAGGAAAAGCTGACATCAAGCCACTAATGGTTTAAGCACTGCCACTGCATTCAGGTACCTGTTATTTTACTGGCATTTCCGCTGTAATGAAACCTACAAAATATGTTATATGAAATTTTGACTGAGAAGATCATTGAAAACTTTAAAAAGCCAAACAAACAAATTCTTTAGTACAAGAGGTCAGACAAGAAAAAGACATTTTATGCTCTGAGTTACAGCAAATACGATTCTGACTTCATGACCATGACTATTACAATAAAGACGTTTCCTTCCACCCTGCTCCGTTTAAAGCTACACTATGTAACTTTTCTGTTGGTGCAGCGGTCACCTGCTTGTCCCCATGGAGAACATATTGCTTTGCCTGAAATGTTGTAGTATTAACAGTCTCAATTCAGACAAGCAGGTGATTCAACCAGACCAAGTTAAAGGTCAGAAGACATGATTTTATGGGAGGTATCTTTGAGTAAAACACACCTGCAATTGAATAAATGCAAAATAGGGAAGTTTAATGCCATACTGTGGGACATCTCCATGGAAACAAACAGGTAACATAATGTACCTTTTATCCTTCAAAGGCATAAACAAATGTACAGGGAGTATTATAGATCAAATATGGCCTTTATTTTTTTAGTGTGTGTGCTTGCATTGCTAACCTACTGTAACAATAGCAACGACACACTTACCATGAAGAGCAGGCGGAAGTTAGCCAGTTCCCCGAAGAACTCCTCCACGCTGACGGCATGCGGGTCGAAGGCGAAGTAGTTCCCGATGCTTTCGTAGAGCTTCTGCATGTTCTTGTGCATGGTGGACAACTTCTCGTACTGCTCCCGGGAATGCTTGGAGAAACCGTGGGATAAATAGAATCAAGGAAAACTGTCATGTATCACTTGGATCGAACAGCAAATACTGCAAATGCATAATGTTACAATGGCATCTTAAGAACAGGAAGCAACAACACCAGAACGTTTGATTTATCTTTTGTGTTTTATGGCCATTCAAAGAGTGCACAGATGCCAAGGTCAGAAAAACAAAGCTGCGCATGAAGAGGGGTCGTGGAGAATCTAATGCATTATGACAATAACCTCTCTAGCTCACTTTGGAGTCAATAGCATGTGGAGCTAATAGCCGCGGCCCTGGAGTAATGGAAAGGTGTTTTGTAGGCAGCAGCATGACACAGGTGCTGGCTGGAAAACCTGATTGCAGTCATTGTTCCATTGTTTCTCCCAACAACAGTGGGGTCAGGTTGTTTTGAACCTGCCGGCTCCCGTCGCACTGTGTAATTTACTGAACAGGCAGAACACTTTGCTCCCGGTGAATGGCTATTGACAGTCGGCATCAGTTAAGTATTATCACAGTGGACACTGACCTCATGGAGAGTGGCAGTGGACACACCAAGACTGCACACGAGCAAGGGGGCCCAAACATACCAATTTGGCAAACACAATAAGAATTTGATGAAAGGGATTTTGAATAATCAGTCTTCTCCAAAATATAGGCTGTGCAAATATGGCCTTCAAGTTAAATGTGCATTTCAATAAGAAAAAAAAAAAAAGCTAATTGTAGGACTTTATCAAACAATTTTCAAAGTCAGCAAGTTCACAATCATTAATTTGAATGAAGAAGTGGTGCCGTTGTCTGGCAGGGCTCACAAAATGACTAGGCATGGGGATGAATTGAAATACTGAAATTTGTTGACACGATTATCATGGCCAAAATAATTGCGATTAACGATTAATTACAATAATTATTAAAGTTGCTAACAGTTTAAAAATGTAATGGGTATGAATAATTATAATTTGATTATTATGAATAGGTTCAATATTTAAACTGTTATAGCACTGCACTTTGTTATAAGTGACAACTTGACATTGGTGTTCATGTTTTTATGTTATAACAAGCAATGTATTTTTTTTTATTAGATTTTTTTTTTTTACTATTCACTATGAACCATGGATAAGTAGCTTTTTCTGCACATTCTGGTGATATAATGGCAGTTATCACGTTTATATAAATTATTGTCTCATCCCTACTCTCTATACCAATATTTGTCTTGGTTTAAATTATATTATTTTAATCAACAGGATATTAAAAAGTCAAACAGAAAGACATTATACAAGACTTAGATGTATTTGTCCTAGTAAAATCTAAAACTGAAAACTAACTACTGATTTTCCCCAAATGTGCCTGCTAAAAGAACTTTTATGTGATGATTTACATTTGAATGAGGTACCTATTATTACTTAAAATTCTATTGTCTGTTTTATGAGTCACATACTTTTTCTGAAAAATAAATTTCTAAAACTTATTTGAGAAATTGTAAAATGCTAATTAACAAACAAAAGTCAATTTTAGAAAAGGATGATTCTTTTTGCACATTTTAGCATAACATTTTATTCAGAGATGATTCTCAGATTTCCAGTCCATCCTACAAAACACAGGGTGTTATGCACTGTGAAAAGGAACACTGTGAGCTGAACTGGAATGCTCTTTGAGCTCTGAATAAAGGTATGGGCAATTAGCGTCTTAGCAGCACAACATAGCAACCAGCGCCATGATGTGTGCCATTATAAAAGCATTTTCCATGGAGATGAATGCATGCAATTTCACAACATATTTTTGATCTTTTGTTTGTTATTTGTTTAGGCCTGAAGTCAAAGGCGGTGAACGTTTTATTTCCTTTGATAAAACATTAAATATTGTTACACAAATGGACTAGTGACGTGCGTCTTCATGCAGACAGAAGGTAGTGTCTGCTTACATGACGGGCTATGTGTGTCACAAAGAAAGCAGGGGAAGGCTGTGCTAGCTCCCAGCGAGAGAGAGCTTATCAAAAACTGCAATGAAGCGCAGTACGAGAGAGCAGCCCACACACAGGCAAGACCCCATAGATGGATGCTTCCTTCTATACCAACTATAATCCATTGTCTACCATGGCCTGATTTACTGTTGCCCTGTGCTACACTGTCAAACTGTCTTTATGTCTCCTTTTGTCTACCTCCGGTTCACTGTGGAAAAAAGTTACTTCGCCGGAGTGATGACATTTTTGACTTCAACTTTTGATTTATTTAAAGCCACAGTATGTAACTTTTTTGCAAAAAGCAGACTCAAGTTATGTTGCTTTTTTTAAAATTTGGGTTTTTTCTTTTGTTTCTTTGGGTTTATTGCACAGAAAAACATGCATCCTCACTCTGACCGCGTTTGCATCTCCGCAAACCTGCCTCTTATTTGGCCTAGAGGTTTTCCTGCTTGTTTCCATGGAAATGTTGTTCCTTTGGCCATAATCTTCCACAGTCAGGCATAAAACGTATCTATCTCCCCACGTTCCCAACAAGGTTTTAAGGGGTTTTTTTTTTGAGAAAGCATGCAGGTAACATACCAGCTCCATAAAGGTACACACTGAGCCTTTAAAATTACTTTATGTAAAATAGGTATATGAGGGTTGACTTCAAAATAGGCAATTTGTACAAGTTTTGGTGATCCTGGTAAAAGGAATACCAAATACATCGCTGAAAAACACTAATACCAAGAAAATCTGGTTTGACCGTGCTATCCAATGCATGTCGTTGTATTGATTCAGTTTAAGGTCAAATGTATGTGTGTCTCTCATCTTAAACGTGTCAGAGAAGCAGTTAGAGGGGACATTATTTACTTTCACTGTAACTTTGTGCCTTATTCTCCTGCAGCCAGCCTCCCATCCTCACGTGCACACACACGGAGCAGTGTCTGTGTCCCGCTGGGGGCCGGACGGGGGCTGGTCTGAGGCGGCCTGGGCTTTTGCTCTGTGCATTTCCACATCAAAGACATGTCATAGTGATGGAGGCTGACGCACACTATCCTGCAGCAACACCAGCGTAATGTGGAGGCTTCATCAAACACAGAGAAAACTCACAGCGCTCAAGTCACAGAGACAGTATGCAACACGTTATTTTCAACGCCTCTGTCAGTTGTCCTCTCCTTTTTATTTCAGATACCCAAAGCTTTACTGATATTCTTCATCCAAACCATTTTTCCTACTCTCGTCCTGCCCATTTCTGTGCTCCTCTGACACTGGCTCTCGGTCTCTGTCTGTACCAGCTGTACTCGGGGTGAACTTTTGTCAAAGCTTTACGTCACCAGCTTGAGTCCTGGGCTTAAGCGTCAGGCTGCGTTGAGTTGCACCAGCCCTGTTTGCCAAGTCAGTCCACTCTCCTGCTCAGCTTCCTATGAGAAATACACTCCCTGTTAGCTGAACTCGCTAGCACTGCGGCTCTGGGCTCTAAGAGTTTGTAGCTTTTGATGAAAAAAGAACAATTTTGACTTGTTTTCCTGGAAATGGTGAATTTGGTGGTAATTTGAAAAAAAGCAATTACTGGTAGAGTGTACAATGCACAGGTTAATGCACACCAAAAAAGCCCTTTTCTGTACATTTTACGATAAGTAAAAGATGGTTAGAGGTACTGTACTGGATTTTTGTGGTCTTAAACACAAGAAAAATACAACTAGATCATTTTAAGTCATCTGCATTGGTTATTCCTTATGCATTCCGAGCATCCCAATTATGATGATTTTATAAGCTCTTTTCACAACTTTCAGAGGCCAGAGCAGAGTTTTGCCATCACAGTAATGGTAACAACACCTATCATGCTAAACACACACTTCCTGATTATTGGACAATAAAATGCTTAATAATTAGATGCAGAAAGTACACAGCAGACTTACTTTGACCTTAAGAGCTGCTTGTATTGGGACAAGACATACTTTGCTCAAATGCACAGAAAAGAATACAGGCCCTTTAACGTAGTAATTTGTTTCAATAGTGACCTCTTGTGGCTAGGGTCAACTTTTTGGCCCCATCCCATGATCACAGCAGTCATCTATTGTTTTAAAGAGCCCATTTTACGCTATTTTCTGATATATGTCCTAATGCTGTTTCCTCATCAAAAACATACCTGTAATTGTGTTATGTTTCATTCACACATTAAGCATAATACAATTACAGGTATGTAATTTAAGGTGATTTCTTGTCTCAAACTTTTAGATGATTTCAGCCTTGGAATTGTTCTCTACTGAACAAAAGGTGAAAAATAATGAATAATAAAGGATTACTCAAACATGTGTGAATGAAACAAAACACAACTCTAGGCAGGTTTTTTTAGCTGAAATAGTCATTTTGTTGTAATATAGCACCTTTAAACAAGGGTCAAATGTAAAGAACAAATCTTTTAGGACAAAAAAGTTCTTATAACCTAGCACTACCCTCAGAAATCAAAACATGTTGATATATTTAGTCACTATAGTAACATTTTAATGGGGTAAAGACATTCAATATAGAAGAGCTTTTGTTTGAAGAAAGCGCAGGTAGTTTACAAAATGGATGCTGGATTTGACACTGTAGAAAGACATCATTAGATCTGACAACGGCGCTTTACAAAATGAATATCAGAGCGCAGACTCAAATGCAATTCAAGTTTTTTGTACTGTCTTACTCCAATCCCGTTGCCAAGTAGCCCCTTTTATTCATGCGTCCTTGTGAAAAAGCATCCGAAATGAGTTCTTTGTCCCATCACCACGTCCTTGTCACTGCCTTTAATCAGTCACTTTTTATCTGTTTCTTGCCATGCCAGTGAGGGTACATTTAAAATCAGTAAGCTGCGATTAGGGCCACTCATTTTTAACACCGCAACGTGACATCTAATTCCAAGTCAGACTTACCCTACATGGAGAGAGAAAAAAAAAAGTGCTTTTTGGGGAGTCATTCAAATTCACGATAAAAATCCAATTAGAATCTCCCCAAAAAGTGGTTTTCATAATGACCACCTAAGAGAATGGCAATAAATGGCTTTGTTTACCTTTGCGCATCGGAGAGTTATTAAAGTGCGGTTTAAAACTCGACGGGTGGGGGCAAAAAGCCTCCTTAATAAATCTCCTGTAACCTACTTCTATTAATGTTTCTTTAATGCTTTTTGGTATGAGCTGGCTCGCCCCTTCCATCCAGGCCTCACACTAAGCCTGCTTTCCTCCCCAAAGCCCAGATGCAGCGCCTTTATCCCCCACACCTCCAGCCAACAACCCCAGTGGGCCAAATTACACCGCGGCTGCCCACCCACTGGACACGGGTGGACCAGGCACGGATGAAGGAATGGAAGTGCAAAAGCAGTGTGAAAAGCAAGGGTTAGATAACAGACAGTACACAACAGACAGATTTGTTATTTTTCTTAAGGTAAAATGCATTGATTTACAAACTATATATATATTTTATAGAGTCTTCAATGATGTGGTCGCTGCACTGGACTGTTGAGGTCAAGAAGGAAGGTAAGACTCTCAATTTACTGGTCAATCTACATTCCTACCCTCACCTATGGTCATGAGCTTTGGTTATGACTGAAAGGACATGATCACGGATACAAGTGGTCGAAATCCCTCCGCAGGGTGGCTGGGCGCTCCCTGAGAGACAGAGTGAAGAGCTCAGTCGCACAGAAATAGCTCAGAGTAAAGCCGCTGCTCCTTCACGTTGAGAGGAGCCAGCTGAGGTGGCACGGGTATCTGTCCCAGATGCTTCCTGGACACCTGGATGGACTACGTCTCTTGGCTGGCTTGGGAACATTTTTGGGTCCCATCAGAGGAGCTAAAGTAAGTGTCTGGGGTGAGGGAAGTCTGAGAGTCCCTGCCCAGACTCCTGCTCCCATGTCTCGGCCTCGGATAAGCGGAAGAAAATGGATGGAGGTTGTGAATATCTTGAGAGCTCGGGTGTCCCATGGGTGCTGATAGTGGGAGCGACATTGGCGCTGTCAGAGGGAATTAGCAACGAAGCCAGAACGAGCATTAGGGGATGTGACCCAGTGCTGAGGTGGGGACAGAGGAAGTGCATGTGAGGATACTAGGAGATAGGATGTAGGATAAAGGAGACACAAGCAAGGACACAAGGGAAGCCAGCAGGCACAGGCGAATTCTAAAGCGCTGGATTAGCCCTGTCACAACTGGCACAAAATGTTTGCTGAATCAATGCTAAGTAATTTTTTTTTAAGAACACTATGACAAACTATAACTACTTAACTCTGAACTTTAACTCCTTAATGAAGTAGTTACTAAGCCTGAATCATTCTTAATAAACTATTTTCTTCATAATTTATAAAGGCTAATTAAGGTGTAGTTATTGTACGTTTTCTCTGCGGTGCCAAATTTTCCCAAAATTTATGTTAGCACAAAATGGTTTTTTTTTTTTATATAATCAAGGCACACATAGCACTTAACATTAAGGAACCACTCAACCATTCACACACCAGTGTACGCAGACACTAGGGACGAGGTGCGTTATATGTCTTGTCCAAAGACACAACAACAGTATTCATCTGTGGGAGCTGGAATCACCGCCAACCTGTGGGTCAATGGATCTGACCACTCAACCAATGGTGTTTATGTTAAGAGCGGGATTCGAACCGCCAACCTTCGGATCAGTGGACAAACCCTCTACCAACAGAGCTACTGTCACCCAGTACAACAATTTTGACAAACACATGTAAATTTGCATATTTATTTTATATATTTTTGCCAATTAAAATGTCCAATATAAGAAGCCAAGTTGGGAAGACAACTTAAGAAAGTTGGGATTGCTGCATAAAAAAGCACATTAACCTGATATAAGCTTTTGGGCAGGCACAAAAACCCAAAATGCTCTTCCATTTATCCTGGAGCCGAAGCAGCACACTCCTGGCCAAGCTGCTCTGATTAGGGCACATCTTTTCATCTGCACTGATTGAAATAATAATTACTTTGAAAGAACCAGATAAAACATTTTTCCTGCTCTGAACAAGAAAAAATTAGAGGCTGTCCATTGTAAAATTCTAGTCGTGTTCATCTAGCACAGGGAAAATAATTAAATCTGTACAAAATTGAATGCTTTAGTGAAACAATACTGTCTGCAGAATGGCTGGATCAGGTCCAAGGTAATCAGAACACCTTGGTTTTGCCATTGAAGGGGAGACACAGTATTGTTTATAGGTGTGTATATGTGAACACACTATAACACAGACACTATCTCATCTCCTCTGTCACGTGCTTGGCTGGACTGCACAAGGGGACAACAACAATGGGGATGTTCTGATATCCCTTCCCTTTCCAAATGTACTTCATGTAATATGTCTATGCCTCTTAATCCAGGCATATGCAGAGATATAACAAGACTGTATTAGTAGCAAAAGACGAAGTTCAAATCTGTCAACTGGACAAATTGTTGTAGGAGTGAAGACATTTCGCTGCTCATGCGATGCGATCTTCAGTTCTCAGAACTGAAGAAGCGGCTTGGATGAGCAGCGAAACATCTTCACTCCTACAACGATTTGTCCAGTTGACAGATTTGAACTTCGTCTTTTGCTATGGATCAGACCTGGACGACTGAGGGTTTACACAGAAGACTGTATTAGGTTTTAACAGGGTCTAAAATTGGGCTAAACCAAGAGTTCCCAAGAGGTAATAACCCAACTGCCTTTCTTGTCTCAAGTACATTCAAAGTGCCCCCTACCTTGGGTCTTAAGCAAAATATTTTTTTTAGTAGTAGTCAGTTGTCAAATAGCACACCTACATTTTCTTGTTTTAATGATATTAATGTCTAAAATACTCCATAACATTAATGTATGGGAAATGTAATTTAAAATACATCTTCCTTTTAAATAAATAATTTCAAGGATCCCCTGGTAAGTGCCCTTATACTACTTTTTAAGAAACACTGAGATTGATTATTGGCTCTGGCAATTTCCTGAATATCCTTCCCACTCTTCAAACTAAAAATATATATGCAAAAAATATAAACCACTGGCCCAGATCATTCCCAAAGTCAAAATCAAATTTAACCAAAATTACACACAACCTTACAAACCTAACTCAAAACACACAAAATTAAGCTTCCATTACATTGCCATATACAACTGATCTCATCTCTAGGCCTGTCACTACAACAGATTCTAAAGTTTGATATGTTGCTGAAGTAAATATAGACGATAAACGATAATACTGAAACAGAGTTATGCCACTGACACAAAAGCCCAAGAGCAGATTTAAACCACATAAACTATTCTAGAGTTACAATATTGTTAAAAAATCATGAGCTGCAATAGATAAACAGCAGAATGAAACACTTTCGTACTTACTTTGCATCTGTAATGAATCATTGAAGTTATGAATTCACCCTTTTATAGCTTAAATCTTGTCATACAGACAAAAAATTTCCCAGTAGTGCAAAGAGACTGCACACGATAAATACTGACCCCAAAATTCTACACAGGTTTTACAAGTCTGCGCCATCCATACATGCTGTTCTGAAATCCCTACTCTTGCTAGACGAGGCAGTCTGTGCATGAACTTATTGCTCAGAGAGTTCTAACACCTCTTTGACACGGAGGTCGCGATCTCTCCTCACCGCGCTGCCCTTCTGCTCTCGCCTCCTGCTTTTGCTCTTGAAATTAAAAGCCGGATTTGATGTCAATTTTACTGTCAATTTATTCTGCCCGTCTGTCCCTGAAATATTTATAGGCGCGGTGAGGAAGGTTGCGTCTGCTTAAGCATTCAAAGCTCTTCACTACCGTGCCCAGCTGGTGTTAAAACAACTCAATGAGGAGGAAGACTAGCGGGCGTAATGACTACATCTGATAAAGGCGGAGAGATGATCTAAATAAGATATGAGCGGATTAGGTCCATGGGAATGACCTGTTGAATCATGGATAGGCTATTAAAAAGGTAGACAGCGGCAAGAAAATGGGAATCTTATATGTGCTGCAAATGGTAATATGACACAGGTGAGTGAGTAGTAGGACTGAAAAGTATATCGCAAAAGTATTGGTATTGCAGTATTAGTTAACGCAAAACTCGATATCACGATCAAATAAATGTCCAACAGCAACACCAAAGTCATCTGATTGATAGAAATGCACTGTTTTTAAGGGAAACTAAAAAGAGGGTGATTTTACTTAAAGCAACACAGAGTAACTTTCTGAAGGTAGCACATCACTTGCATAATTCCATGGAAATAGAAAGATGAAACCATACTTTTACTTCAATATAAACAGATTCACCTACCTCAAAATGGCCTGGGATGTGTGGCAGTCACAATTAATTGATCTATTGAAATGTCTTTTAATGTTCTTGTAGTGTATAGACCGCCTAATGAGAAGGACCGCGTAAATAGAACATTCAACTTAGTCACTGGTATGTCAGACCACAATCTAACACTGGTCTCAAGAAAGCTGTCTAAAACTCGCTACAAAAACCAGCATAGAGAGAAAGTGTTTACATCTTTTATTCCTAAACGTGACATGGAGCAGCTAGACTCAGAAATAAAAAAAACACTGTTCATAATGACCTTGTCAGAGGGCAGGATACTGAAGAGGCCTGTAACACACTGAAAAATACCATCAGTCAGATTCTTTCTAAATTTACAAAAATGCAGAAGTAAACCTAAGAGTACAAAACCTGCCTTGGTTTAAAACAAATTATGGCTTTTAATGAAGGAAAGGGACGCTGCTCTTAAAAAGTATCTCAAATCTAAAGTGGGGATAGAGCGATTGTTGTTCAAGAGCCACAAAATAAAGTTGCAGGTCAGCAAGCTTACGACTTTCTTTGTCAAAAAAAAGGCAATGGAGTGGTTTCGCAGAAATAGCCTTGTACCGAATACAGGGAAAACTGTCACAATGTACTTTTCTAAACAAACAAAAGCTCAAAAAAAATATTTATGTGGACAACTAATGATGAAAAATGTTGATGAAGTCAAGTATCAGGGGAGTGAAGAGACCCTACACTAACATTTAAGAAGCACTGAAAAAAGCTCTGTCAGTTTTAAAATATAATGTTGCAAAACTTTCAGCAGAGTAAAGGAGCTCAATATCGTTGGAAGCAGCAAATCATATTTCAATGCGATGATAATTTCACATCCTGTACTGCGTGTCCTGGTCCCAAGCCAAAGCAGCCCATAACCCTATAAGATCGTTGCATAATCAGGCTCTTAAAATTCTTGACAAAAAATCTGGGCATTACCACCATTGCAATATATTAGACAAGTACAAAATCCTGAGCTTTGACAATCTGATCAGATACTCTGTTATCCGCCTGGTGCATAAAATCCTGCATGACACCGCCCCACCCCCTCTGAAAACTTTTGTACAGCCACGCTCTCAATTAACCACCAGAGCGTTAAGGTCTGTTTCGAGGGGTGATTGTAATGTTCCTAAAAGAAAGTCTGCTTTTGCTCAATCAGCCTTTTCCTATAAAGCCATCAAAGAGTGGAATGGGCTCCCGGACCATCTCAAGAACATGGCGGACTTTCACAGTTTTTCATGGGCCGTCAAAGACTGGCTCTTGGAGCACCAGTCCTGTGCACACTAGAGTACCAGAAGGGTATTCAGCCATCAGGTGATACCCTTGTGGGTAGCACCTGATGGCCATCAGATTATCAGATGATTGGTGTAATAATACTGCCACATGTACATCTGTACCACTTGGGTATGTAGCTAGCGGGTGCTACCCTCGTGGGTACACCCAGTAGCTATTGCACTATTGTCTTTGATGCACTAATACAAGATGAAGCACTTTACTCATATTTTGCACTTTTGAAAATTGCTGCTATTTTACTGTACGGTAACTACTCTATGCACTGACAACTGGATATTTTGCACTTTTGTATATTGAATTTAATTTGTAATGTTTTATTTTGCATTTTTGTGTAATTGAATTTAACCTGTAATGTTTTATTTTGCATTTTTGTGTAATTGAATTGAACCTGTAATGTTTTATTTTTACATATGTTAAACGTTTGTATGTCGAGGACTGCAGATGGAAAATAGCTTTGTGCGAAATCTGGTGCAGCCATCTTTTTAATGTAACTGCACATTGTCCTTCAAATAAATAAATTAAACTAAATGTCTGTGGAAACATGCAGGTGAAGGCCCTCCTATAGGCCTGTTTTTCAAATCAATAAAAAAAAACCAAACCAAAACATGCTTTTATTTTAGTTGATTTCTTGATTAAAATCTTACATGGTTGAGCTTTAAGATTTTCTATATTGAGTCCTTGATTAGTCTTGGTTTTGTCTCTGGTAAGTATTTTAACAGAGTTTGAGTAGTAAAGTAAGGCATGCATTTTTGTATTAATATAACTTGAATTACTGTGTTATATATGGTGCAGCCCAAGTGAGTATATCAGCAATATTATTGAATCACTGGTGACAAGCACACACAACAAATGTAATATCTTATCCGTTAGAGTCATTGTTTTTTTGTTTGTCAGGCGATATCGTGTTGCACCGGTGTCCTTGGCGCTCCCCGTTCATTGCCACAAGTGGATACACGACAACGCAAATCTGCCGTGTTTACAAGGTTCATACTTGTCAAATTGTGAAAGGTCAAGTCTCGTGCTTCTGCCTGCGCTGATCTAATCGGTAAACATCAATTGCACCACAATGGCGTACAACAAGGCTCTCGACAGCAGAAGTGTAGGGGGTAGAGTGTGTCAGCAGGCACTGGTGAGATAAATGTGAATGTATGACATATGTTGGATTTCATTTAAGATTCATATTTTATCAATAAAACATTATGAAAATCTGTCAACATCATACCGAATTATATGTTAACAAGCTCCTATTAATTGCTCTAAAGTTGTGGATCTGAATGTTGTACTCAATTTCATGCCAAATCATTTTATCATGCTTTATAATCAGTAATAAATAGGGATGGAACAAGATCTCGTGCAACAAGATCTGGCAAGACAAAAATGCCACAAGACTGCATGCCCATGAAGGAAATTATCTTATGAGATTTTTTCCCAAAACGGTTACGTGCTAGTGGGCTATACCTCCTTGAAAAACTTTAGTTCCAAAACTCACTCTTATAATGACAGCAGAAAAATTAAGTTAAAAAGTAAGTTGCTTTTGTGCATTCAATCTCATGTTTCATCTCGTCTTGAGGGAACTGTATCTTGTCCGTGGACTGTATAAAGAAGTGGACTAAGTGAGTGTTGACGTCACTCATAGCATTCGGCTCCAGTCAAATGTTTCATCTCGTTATGGAGCAAATTTGGAGCTTGAGTTCCATATTTGGAATTCTGACAACGGGTATCATAGCAACCAAAGAGCCAATCCAGAGCGAAGCTGTTGAAGGCAACACCCCTTAACAACACTGTCAATCATCTAACCATAGCGGGAGCAGCATCGGGGAAAAAGGCACCTGATTTGCCGGTTATTGATTTATATGTAAAATATCTGGATTTACAGACAAAATAGCAAAATAAAAATACAAAGATGATGAGGAGGAGGTTAATATAAAAATTTAAGAAAATGATGAGCCTGACAGCAGAAGTTACGGAAAGAGGGGTGACAGTTTTTCAATAGAAAGTGAATTGGAGCCAAAGTTTCCATTTGGTATGCAGGGACTAGCAGGTTAGCTATGTCCATTTACATACACAGTCTATGGTCTCCTCACGCCTCTAGTGATAAAATAAAGGCTGGACTGGGAATTAAGAAAGTAATTATTTTTATTTTTGTGAAAAAAAGCAAAATGCCTCAATGTGAAGCTCCATGTAATAGAAGAAGTATATTGTGATACTTTATTTTCATTACATGCATTGGTGTATTGCAAATCAGTGCAAGAATTCTATACTATTTTACAACTTGTGTACAACTGGTAATCCCTTGTTACAGAATACACACAGGCTTCATCAATAGTCTAACACCTTTCTATGAATAATACTTCTAAATTAGCAATCCCTTGTGTTGCATTAACTTCCTTGTCGTGAATGCAACCCGCAGGCAGTGCGCATAAGCATAATGGAAACACTTTAACTACTGAACTACTTGCTCACCTTATTAACGCATACAGAGCAGGAATTAATAGCGTTGCACCACATTTAGTATGCTGACTTCTGACTTGCTATTCCCTGTTCCTCATTATCACTTACTATACCAAACAATACCCGACAGCACTCTAATTTGCAAGTATAGGTTTGCCAAATTCAAAGGCTCAAGTAAAATTAAAATGAGTTGAATTTTAATGTTTACTTAATTGTAAATTGTCACATTTTTATGTAGCGTTTTTCCACCTTCAAAGAACCACTCACCCATTCACACACACAGTCATACACCAGTGTACACAGACACTGGTGGTTAAGTGTCTTGCCCAAGGACACAATGACAGCATTCATCTGTGGGAGCAGGAATCACAGGGATTCAAAGCGTCAACTACGGATCAGTGAACAAACACCAACTGAGCTACGTGACAAGAGGAGTTATTTGTTTTAATTATTATTTTTTGGTGGGAGTGTTTTTTTATTACTAAAAATATGCTGAAAAACATTGCTTACTTGTTTAAAAGTCCATAGATAGTTAGTACTTTTATTAACATCTCCACAGAGACAAGCTGACGGCATGCCAACTACTAGTACTTCTGCTATTAGGACTACAACTTTGAATGACCTTAACATTTTTAGTAATTTTCTACCACTGTATATTTGGCCATTGGTGACATTTTTATATTGTACTTTTTCACTTTTTAAGGCACTCAAAGCATTTTACAAAAAGAAACCAATCACCCATTCACACACACACACTCACTCACCAGTGTACTCAGACACTGGGGGCGATGGGGGTTCCTTGCCCAAGGACACAACAACAGCATTCATCTGTGGGTCAGGGGATCTGACCGCTCAGCCCATGATGTTGTATATCGAGAGCAGGATTCAACCTCTAACCTTCAGATGTAGTCAGCTACTGTCGCCCTTTAGAGCAGTTTGCATTTGCTCCTATGACCAGAACTCAAAACATTTTCTATGTGCATAAAGGAAGCTCTTCCAATGTCTCCAGAAGTGACAACCACTGCCCACGTGCATCCCATCCTTACATGTGATGACAGCAAGTTAAAAACATGTCTTTCAAAAACAGTATATCCTGCTTAAATCTCTGTTGTGCTCTCAGCCTGTAAGAGCTGGAAATGTGCCAGTTAATGTACGCAGTTGGAGGGAAGCAGTAATCATGGCGCTTGCAAATGGACGTCCTGTGGGGTTGCCTGTGATGTGCCACAGACTCTTTGAAATGTCAATGGAATCTGGCATCTTAATGCAGGACTCCACCAGCCCGCCGAGCCTCATAATAAGGGCCAAGTGGGGAAATAAGTCTACCAATGAGAATGACAATCAGGCATTCTTCGTGGAGCAGTCTGAAATGCAATATATTACGCACACGTGGCCAGAGTGCACCTGCTGATCTTATAGTATAGGTTAATAATGGATGTCAGACATTTGACATTGTAAGCTAATGGAGCCTGCCATTGAAATAATTAACTGAAAAGAAGTAGTGAGGAGAATGTATAGGCAAAAAAGCTGTCATTAGGCATGTAAGAGAAATGAAGAAACACAGCACTGATCATTTGATATGACAAATAGTTTCAAAGCTGAATATTTTCAAGTTATGTACTTATATACTACTGTAGAATAGCCAAATTGAAACCATCAGCGTACTAGATTATTTTACAAAGACGGGTTATTTCTGTAATGCTCAATTCTCAACAGAATCTTTAAATTTTATTTAGAGACACATTGCTATTGAAGATACAAAGATTTTTTTTTTTTTTATATTTGTATCTTATATTCCTTGATTCAGTGTGTTAGAACTCTGGCTGTGTGCTTCAGTTTGATGCAGAGATAAACTATAGGTTGAACTCACATAGTATTTGAAAATACCAATAGTTTGAAACTGAGCTGGAGGACATATCAGATTTCTTTGGTGGAATTTATTGGATTGCGGTTGTTGACCTGGCTTATGGTTATCATATCTGTAATTACTGGGCCTACTGACGTTAAACTAAAAGTGGCACAAAGTTCAATGTCTTCTCTATCCATATAAATAAAGCTAAAATGATTCATCAAATTGCCTTCCGGAAGTGGTGCCATTAATCAAACTCCAAAGATGTGGTTGTTGTTAGTTCAGGGGACTTTTTCCACCTTTTTTCACCTTCAAGGCACCCAAAGCACTTTACATCAAGGAACTACTCCCACACATATTCATGGGTATTGTCTTGCCCAAGGACACATCGACAACATTCATCTGTGGGCGTTGGCGTGGCAACATATGGGTCAGTGGATCACCCAATGATGTTTATGTCAAAGACTCTACCAAATACGGATAAGGTTCAACATTTGTGTATCGATTTGTCTTTAAAAAACATGAATACAACCTATTTCCACAAATTGCCATACAACATGTTGATGTCCCAGAAGTCAACCATAAAGTTCAGGATTTGCCTTTTAGAATACGGCCAAGAGTAAACAAGGGGAGGCTAATAGATAAAGGATTACGGGAGGAGATGGAGAGCAGGGGCAGGGGGGAGGAGGTACAGTATTGATCAGATTCCTTGAGCATAAGACCAGTGGCCCAGCAGCGTGACAGACTACAGCTGCATTCAATAGCCTTAATCATTACCACAGCAAAAACCCATTCACGGGGTCAGCCCATGGCCGCTCCACTGTTGCATATGTGTTTCGATTCCTTAAGCCAATGGAGTGGCCAACATGAACTTTTCCACCTTCTTTGTTCAATCCAGCGGCTTAATTTACCCGAATGAAGTTCAAAGAGCAAGCATTTGAACCTCGAGATAATGGATACCTTCGGACCGCTGGACAAGACTCTAACCAATACGGTCTTTTTTGGCCAAGGCTCAACTAATTGTGTATCGATTTGTCTTTAAAAAGCGGTTGTGAGATAAGGGCTTTGTTGTGGCTTAAATACAACCTATTTCCACAAATTGCCATACAACATGTTGATGTCGTATGTAGAAGAATTTTCTAGTTGATGGAAGTTCACATCGTTTTTGCCTTCTTTAGAACAAGACACCAAAAACAGGGTAAAATAGATAAACCATTACACAGGTACTCTTGAACATGTAATTTAAAAGAAATGGAGAAGTACATTTGAATTGGCAAGACGGCCCAAGGACGGGGGGATATACTAGATACAGGCGCAAATCTTTTTGTTAGAGGGATCAACAGCTGTATTTTTAAATATTTCATGTTGAAAGCAGCAGTAAGGCAGTGGCTTTAAAGGGTTAGGGCAAACAGTTTGACAGATTCATTCTTGAATAAGACCATGGCCCACAGCGTGACATGGTTGGATAAGTAGTGTCAGAAGGGGCATTCAAGCTAGCATTCAAGGTTCCTTATCATTACCACAGCAAAAACCCATTAACGGGGTCAGCCCATTTGGCCCTAATGAGGACAGCAAACTCCACTGGTTTGTGCATTGTGAGAGGGTGAGGAGTCAATAGGGGAGAAGCTACATGTTAATGGGCTGGGTGAACGGACACAAAAATACCATATGGGGATTTGTACACTGGGAGAGAGGGAAAGAATACAGGAAGACCAAGAGGGGAGAGAGGAGGCATGGAGGGGGGGGTTGAATTTTCGATTCCTTAAGCCAATTGAATCCCCATTAAAAGACCACTTACAGCACATTTCTTTGTTCAGAACTCCAGCGGCTTAATGAAGTGTCCGAAGAGTGGAGGGAGAAGTTAAAAGAAGATGCTATCCGCTGAGGAGCATAGGTGAAGCTTTAGCCGCGAGATAATGGATAGTGCTAAATGGAGGTAGCTAAACAAAGTTAGCAGTATACAAAGAGATGAATACCCTTTTGAACGTTGGAATTACATCTGCGAAAGTGGTATTAATGCGTTTTAGTAGTGCTTCTTTTTTGGCCATCTCAAATGATAATAATTACATTTGAAGGGATTTGTAAAGAAATTAATACAAGGTCAAAGCTGTTGTAGATAAGGGCTTTGTTGTGGCTTAAAGTGTGTATGACAAGTTAAACTACCCCTTTCACTAAAGCATCACTATATTAAGATCAAAACATCTATCTAATCATCTTGTTTCCAATAGTTTGACAATTTTAATGATGTTTATAATTTCACTTCCTGGTTTGACATGGGCAGACGATATGACGTATGTATATTGTCCTGCCTTTTGGATGGAATTTTCTGAGTTGATGACATAAGTAGAAGTATTCTGTTCAGAACTCATCGTTTCTTTCTGTGTTTTTGTACTTCTTCTTCTCAACTTTCTTCCACAAGCTGACACCTAACTGATGTAAAACTATGATACATATTTATCACAGGTACTAGCCCACAAAACTATGTAATAATTATAAAAAAAAACATGAAAACCTGCTATATGCACTTTAAAAGGATGTAAAGATATTCACATAATCCCACTAATACATTTGAATTGGCAAAGTGAGAGAAGAGCTTTGCCCAAGGACAGTACTATGTAATACCACTAGATACAATTTAAGCGCAAATCTTTTTGTTAGAGGTTAAACTCATTTTTACCGAGCAACAGCTGTTTTTAAATATTTAATTTTGAAAGCACCAGTGTTATGATGACTCTGAACTAAAATGCATTTAAACGGTTAGGGCAAAATGATTTGGCTCGACTAGCTTGTTTTAAATACAAAAGGACAATATTCATTTTTTTATTCGATTACCGTCAGGCATGAGTGGCATAAGTAGCTGTCAGAAATGGGGAGCGCCGGAGAGCAAGGAATAATGGAGCTTTCGTTTCCATGGGCAACGCGGAACCAGCAACTATTTTTAGCAAATTAATTTAAGGTTCTAAATAATTAACCGATAATTATCTGGCAATCAAGAGTAAGATAAAGTGATCCGAGCGAGAGATCTTTTTGTCATTTGGCACAGTAGGGGAGCTTTTGTGCAAGTCAAAAATGCACTCCGTGTCAGGCTACAGCAAGGAGGGGGAAATAATTGACAGGGAAAATACAGTAAGATGTATTCGCTGCAAGGCAAGTGGATTTGCAAATGATTAGTGCCTAATGAGTGACAGCAAACTGGCACCTCGACTGTGAATGTTTGCAGAGGGATAGGTTATGGAGCAGCTGTTTTCTACGTCTTTGTCACATGTTTGTCTACTATCACATAGCACAGATGCATACATGTTAATGGGCTGTAGTATGGGCTGTGAACGGACACAAAAAATACCATATGGGGATTTCAGAAATGACTTGTTGGATGTAAAATGTATAAATTATCAAAAATACAGGAAGACCCACCAGAGAATGCACTTCTTTAGCAAAGTTTTAATGTTGATCATGTTTTATTGTTGTTTCATTTAATCAGTCCTCATCTTTTCTTTTCTTGGCTGGTTCAATCTGCTTAGTCTAAAACATTAAAATTGTCTTAATGGCAATCTTAAAGAGTGTGGCAAAATAGTTGGCAGACAGCTGAATAACCTTATGGACACTTTTAAATCCAGGTCGGTCAAAAAAGCAAAAGAAATCTTGGCAGTCCCAACACATCCGCCGCATGAGGTGTTTAAGTCCGTCCTCTCAGGAAGGAGATACTCTGTGCCTGAGTATAGGACAAATAGACTAAAAAACTCTTTTGTCCCTATCGTTATGGGTCTTTTAAATAAACTATAAAGGGAATAAATTAGTGCTGCACCATATTGCCCCACTGCACTTATTTACCTCTTTATTTAACAAAATTTTACCATGTTGTTTGCTTTTCCACCGTCATTGGCTGAGTGAAACAATTACCCTTCAGGGACCTAATAAAGTGTTGAAGTTGAAGAATAGTGGCCATAAGTTAAATGAATGAAAGTGCCTATTAGTGTTGTCACATTATGAAAAATTCAAACTTGATTCAGCTACTTTGCCTGGCCCTTCCACATTCTGATCCAGAAGGGTCTGACACTGGACAATAGAGGGTGAAAATCCTCCGTCCTAACTTGAGACGGACCAACCACAGCTGCTAATTTGTATCACATGCTTCTCAAATGAGGAAGAAACTCCTCTCAAAAATTCTCGTAATATTCAGAACAACATAGAACTTATTTTTCCTGAGATAAGAGTTTGGTACTTCAATTGTTGGCTCTGCAAAAATCTTTTGTTCTTTGTTGCTTTTGTTTTGCTTTTTTTTTTTACGTCTAAGTAGCCATGCTTGTTTTTGACACAAACATACCACGTGTCTTCCTGATTGGTTAATCTGCCTGTCAATCACACCCTTTGAAATCAAGGAGACATGAAAGGCTTCAGATCCACTCGTCTTTGTGAAGTTTTGTCAAAGCATGTGGTTCTGGTTGGTCAGGTAATCAGATACTAAGGAAAAGGCTTAATACCAGGTACAGATTTCAATACTGCAATGATAGATCATTTTATAGGGCCTGTGCCTGATTTTTTCCATGTACTTGAGAAAGGTTTGGCTTGCTCCAGCACAGATATGTTGTATTAGCTGCACTGGTCAAAATAAGTCTGCTGTGTAGTTTCAGCATCTTATTATAAAGCGTTATATGGTTTGAATATGACGTGCACGGTTAGCATGATAGTTGTTGTAGCTTTACTGTGATAGCAAAACACTTTTAAAGTCACTTTTTTGGCAGCTCTAGTGCTTATAGTGCAAAGCAGTTACTTAAAACTATTACCACTACTACTATTACTGCAACCCTTGTTACTGCTATCACTACTAAGTACTAGAACTAATACTTCATTCACTCCTTCTAGAGAAGTTGAGCAAAAATACATGATATCATTTCATACATTGATAATCTTGGTTGTCCTTTGCAATGTTTTTGGGTTGTTAATTTAAAGGTGAAGATAAAGTAAGAGACCATACATCACTGTGAAAAAACTTTATTTATAGCAATATAATTGGCTATGATTCTCAAAGTGACCTCATTCCAGCTTTACCTATAAAATTCAAAAGTAGACATGTTGTTTTACATTTACTTTCTGGTTCGTTTTTCTAAATGAACTCCTTATCTTAAAGAATAACTTTTACAACCTATTTACTAAGTGCTGTTAAAGTTTATCTTACAATTAAGTTAATTTATGCATGCCCATTACTACCACTGAGATACTGTGAAACATTTAGAAGTTTTAATGTCTATGGTGCAAAACGTTATCTGGCAGAGAAAAAGCAGTATTGATCGTGCCTCCACTGCCCACCTGATTGTAACTCCCCCCTAAATAACTTCAAACTGAATGTTTATTGCCTGCTAACAAGCTTTAGCTGGAGTTAAAATGGTCCTTTTCAAGCTAGAAAATTAGCGTCACCGAGGCTATGTCATATGTTAGCGTACAGTGTCCTTTCGGGGATTCGGAGAGGGCACAATTAGTGTGACTATTTGATGTTCTTTGGCGAAAGCGAGGACTGACGGGCCTACCTTGCCTCCCCATCGTGCAACCTTTTATAAAATCAATGCCACCACTAAACCAAACTCTCCCCTGTGGAGCCGAGCCCCTGTTACCGCCTCCTTCCTTTTTGCAACGCCGCGCAGGAAAAACACCGACAAACAAATAAATTAGAGCCTCCTCGCTTGCCCTCCTCTCTCATCCTCTGTCCGAACGAGCTGTAAAGTGACGGCGTGCCTGTCAGAAATATTACGACAAAAAGAAAAAATAATCTTCCCCTTTCTTTTTCTAGCCAATTATACCCTCTTGTCTCCACACAGAAGCTAGCTTGTTATAGGTTTGATTGGCCGTCGATATAGGTGATACAACAAAAATGCTCTTTCAAGATAGCTACTAAGAATAGCGTCGTAGCAGAAATAGAGAAAACATTTGCGCAATGCTACTTTGACACATAAATTGCTTGCGGTAGAAAATACAAGATGTGCATTGTCACAACTAAAAGGGATAGAAAAGGTGCAGGGAAGTGTGCTGTCAGCAAAAGCAAATAGATATTAGACTTATTGCGTCCCGGCTGCCGTGGTGCCTTACAGGTGAAGCTTTTATAGACTTGTTGTCTGGGTGTATGCTTTGGGCTCCTGCAGAGAGCTGACAGAAGCCATGGTGTTGACTAATACGTTTTCTGCCAACTAAGTGACACAGTTAGGATCAATGGGCCTCCTCTACATGAAGTTTTGAATAGTGTTCGAGCAGCATTTGTTTTTCCTGGTTTTTGCAGATATAGAGAATCGCAACTGCAAAAAGCAAATTGTCCCACAGAAAAAGTAAGTAAGCAGTTCAAATATTGATATAGTTCCCTTTGGCCAAATAATACAACTGTAAAAGTAACTTAAAAAACATATTTTTCTTCAATCTATATTATAAATTAAATTTAAACTAACTGAACTGCTATATATCTGTACAAGACTTTCAAGTAAACCATGGCTCTTAACAAGCAAAATAGAAGTCATAAGGTTAAGCAGTTGTCTTTAGATGACTACAGGACAAATGAGGGATTACATTGACAAAAGTATATCTTATAATTATTTGTCAAAAATGTTGCGATGTGACTTTTAGCTAGCAGCAGGTTTGAGTAGTTCACAACTGAGAGTGTAGAATACGGTCCAGTATTAGAAAGTACATTTGGTATTAACTCCCGGCAATAAACACAGGTATGAATCTTGCAGCCGGCAGCACTATCACTGTACTCATCTGACAGTCTGTTGGTCTAATTTGCATCAAATTACAGGCCCATGGAGGTAAACTCTCCTTAATGGGTAGAATCAGCCTCTGCAGGTGTCTTGGGAGAGAAGACGTGCCGGGGACAGCAAAGCACTCTGCCCTTTGAAATACTGACTGCTGATTGGCCCTGTGCTGCTGCTGGGGGGGGGGCATACATTTGAGCAAAGAGATTTCATTTGTGGCCACTCAATCTCCCTGTGTTGACATTAACAGCACCATTCCTGCACATTAACCTAGATATTTTCTTCATTAGGACAAGGACTGTTTTCTGTCATAGCAAGCCTCCGAGAGATAAGTGTTCAAGTGAGAGTGCTAAATGTATGAACTAGATGCTACTTTTTTTTTATTAGGGGCCACATAGGAATGGCTGAGTTGCGGTTTGATGGTGATATCGAGCAGGAGAACAATCTATATCAGTCATTAAAATGCAAATGTGTTTACCAACTCTAGCTTTGATGCGGCGCTAATAACAAGCAGTGGGGGGACAATAATGAATCAAAGTTGTGTAGCCACCTATCGAACACACGCCAACGCCACGTAATGAAACACGAGCTGAAATAAGAGCTCCGCCGACAGTCAATACCAAATCCTGCCATTATCTGACAACATGAAACAGAGAGTTACACAGCACAGGGCAATGCTGGCATAAATCCAAGGCTGCATTTCCAAGGATATTTACAATTTGTGTCCAAAATGAGAACAGTTGCAGGTGAGGCGCTCTGTGAATAAACATGGCTGACACCAGTGCAGCTGTGTGAGAATGTTAATTTAAGGAAGCTGGCAAAATGTTCCAAAAATGCAATTCACCGAAGGAGCCCAGGTAACCGGTTTGGTATTGGTTCAGAATTGTGAATGATTTAATGCATTTGCAGAAGAGAAACACTCAGAAAGCAATGCCTTTATACTGAATAGTTTCTTGTTCAAGGAACTTTCTTGGTTTAGAATGAAGAAAACTTCCTTGAACTTGACATGAGTCCATCACCTGCTTGTATCCTTTGACATTTCTTGAAATGTTCCAAAATTTGTATCTGGTCAAACGTGATAGTGCAATCAAATCTGTTTTTTTTTTTTTTTCTTCAGTGACGCATGTGAAACGAAGGAGCTCACTGGTCACTTATGATTTACAAATAAAATCAAATGGATCTTATTTCAGATTATCAGAGTTTAGTGCTTCGCTTATTGATTTTGCAGATATCTGTGGTGTTTTCCAGCCCCCTGTGATTTTCTTTCCCATTATTATGTCTGATATGGATGGACCATGCGAGTCCCCAATTGGCTAATGCACCTGTCAAACATGCCCATTTGAAAGTGGGGAGATTCACACAGACTCACATCTTCATAAAATCTTCATAAAGAAGTGTGTGTTCTGGATCCCAGGCAACCAAAGTATAGCTTTAAGCTTCTTTCTCTCTCACATCACAGTGTCTTGCAGGTCAGATCCTCATATTCACTCACAAACTCACAAACCATAAAATCACAGCAGTATACTCCAAGATTAGTTAGGTAAGGGAAGTATTTATCCCAAGGACATAAGTATAATATACACTGGTAGGAGTGACTCTAAGACCTACACAACATACCATCAAAATTATAACTAACTGAACTGCTATATATCTGTACAAGATTTTTAAAAGGCCCATATTACACTATTTTCTGATCAATGTTCTAATATTGTTTCCTCATCACAAACATACCTGGAGATATGTTTTGTTTCATTCACATGTTTAATGTGCAAACCCTGCATTTTTAGGCTTCATAGCTCAAACAGGAAACATCCTGTTCCACTTAATGATGTCATGTGGTAATATAGGAAATGCTCCGCTGTGTTTTTAAACTCCAAACACTTTCACTACAATCATGTGGATGATTTGAGCTCAGGAATTGCCAATATCGAACTAAGGTAAAAGGTAGCTGTTAACTTAAAAACTACCATGACATGTCAGAGCTTTAGAGATATAACCAAACTAATAACCAGGATTTTCAAGCATTTGTGAATGAAACAAAACACACGGGTATGTTTTTGAGAAAGTAACATGGCTTAAAGCTCACAAGAGTCGATTTTATGCAATATAGAACCTCTTATCGTGTCTCTTATTCCCCTTCGCTTACTCCACACACCCTTTAGTGGACTGCAGACTGACTCAGCACCACCCTTCTCCTATTCATCATCTCCATGCTAGCAGAAATTCTTTATTTTTCCCCATCTGTCATAATGATATGTTAAAGTCAAGGTTTGAGAAGGACCTCATTCACCTCTGACGGTCCATTAAGCCACTAATTGACTGCAATATTTTACATTCCCTACTGGTTAGTGGTTTGAATATGTGGGCAAGTATTGAGAAACAACCCAGTAAAATAACTTTAGTTTACGTTTGATCAATTAAAAAGTTTGCAAAAATATTCAACAGCAGATAATTGCAAAGGTCAATTTCTTATAATCGGGGTTAGTTAAACACCTTTTGTTCTTTGTTTATTTAGAGCTTTAACAATAAGTAGGAATAGTAATTTAGATTTGGGCTTAATAATGTAACATTGAAGTTATACAGGTCCTGTATTACACAAAATGGATTCATGTGAGCTTTAAACCACATTATAATGTCACCTCCTCAAACACATACCTGGAGTTATGTTTTGTTTCACTCACACACATTTGAGTAACTCTACATTATTAGTCTGTCTACATCTCCAAAGCTCAAAATGCTCTGTTCCACCTTGTGATGTCATGTAGTGGTGGTATTCAAGTTAACAGCTACCTTTTACCTTTTGCTCGGTAGAAATCCAGGGCTGAAATTATCCCAGTTCAGTGATTCTAGTGAAGGTGTATGGAGTTTAAAAACACAATGGAGCACTTTCTGTCTTACCACATGACATCACAAGCTGAAGTGTTTTCCGTTTGAGAGAAGAACACAGCATAAATAAGCAGGGTTTGTCTCTTAAAAGTATGAATGAAACAAAACACAAAGCCAGGTATGTTTGTGATGAGGAAACAACATTACAACATAGGTCAGAAAATAGAGTAGTATGGGCCCTTTAAGTGCAAGATTGCTTCATAAAAAACTTAAAAGAAAATTGTTTGGCAGTGCGTTATTTTTGGCAATTCTGGCGCCGCCTTTTTACACAACAGCACCGGTATTGAGCTCGAATTGACGCTCACATCTGAAGAAGAAATACACGCAAAATAAAAATAGCGGCTGTGTCTGGAGTGAAGGGTGAGAGGCACTTCGTAGAGCACATTCACAAGCTCTGCCACTCTGGAATCCTGAAAAGACTTAGTGCCCCCCCTTTTTTAAATGCTTAGTCAGTGTGAGGTACGGCGGCAGGGTGACGGTGAGAGAGAGAATGACAAGGGGGCAAGCGAGGGGGTGAGCGAGACGGCGCAGGGAGTGAGAAATCAAAAGAGAGGGCTTTCGCAAATTGTATCATCCTGTTGAAAGCGGCAGAAAGATCGAGATGAGTATTTAAAACTAATCTCCGATGCACACCTTGAGAGGAAGACTGACTTTCTCGCGGCACTGACAAGCTCCTTCCTGTGATCTGCAAGGGCGACAAAGGCACTCGGGAAAAAGATTACATGCCGTATTTACTGTTCCCCTGCTTTGACATGGTAACTCTGCCAAGTGCAAATCTCCCCCGGTCGACTTCATGAATGGGGAACACTTTAGAATAAACTACACCTTCATTGGGAGGTGGCAATATTAACAGAAATATATACCTCAATATATATATATTTTTTGTATTATCTCAATATTCAGACAGTATTTTAACAATGCAATTAAATGGCCTGTCCTAATCTAATTATAAAGCATTATATTATTGAAAAATTATGTAGTGTGCGGTTAACATGCTAGTTGTTAGCTTTCCCATGGTGATAATTATGTTATGTATGTAATTTGGATATTTTAAATTGTAATAGTCATCTAAAATGAAAAGAAACAAATCTGCTGACTTCCGCTTCATAAAACTGAGGTGACCAATGGGAGCTGATGTCGCCGTAAACGTCATCACAACAAAGAGCTGTGATGCTGCTGAATCCTATGCAGTGGGCGTGTAACGGTGGTGAAAATGGAGGCTGATCGGCAATATGACGTCTTGACAATATGTGATTGAAGATTGCTCAAACATGCACAAATCACTCCAAAAGCAACTTTGGGAGGGTAATTGAGAAGGGGAAATATAACATGGTTAAAATTTTCCTTTAAAGCTAACTAAATTGTAGGCATTTTAAACCGTGGTATTTTAAACCATAAATGAATTGCAGCTATAAATGGCGTAACTGCTGGTGGTTAATGTAAAAGTATAAAAAATGCAAATCAAAGCTTGTCTTGAAATAAAGATGAATATTCATAATAGGGCTGGCATCGTGGAGGAACATTTGATACTGCACTGTTTCAGAAGGAATCTAATAAGCTTAAAGGTAAGTATAGGGCTTAGTATTCATTTGTGGATAGAGAGGCCCATTCTGTACATAGTTCACTTGTAATATGATAAGGAGATATTGTTCAGGGGATTAGGTTATCTCTCCTGAGATCTATTAGCGGATAAGTCCTACTGGCTGTCTTGTGAATCATTCCCGTATTGGAGTTCAGTGATTTGCCTGCGCGGTGACCATATGCACACAAGATGCACTGAACCAAGTCAATATCGCTGCAAGAACCACTCTGTGCATTAGCTGATCTAGAAAAGCCCTCACTAATCATTGGTCAGATCTCCGACTTGGATCAGAAAAAAGGTAGGAAACAGATCATGTGTCGGTTGTAAATTGTGGCATAATGGCTAATTAAATAACAGGGAACTAACTAATTCTTCAAGAGGAGCGGAGCGTCAGTCGAGCTGGCTCCAGTAGAGTGCTTTGTGGCTATTAGCACGACAGCCCAAATGGACCAATGGAAATAGAAAAGCCATAATAGGCCTGATCCAGCGCTGGACGCCAAAAGCCTGATGTTATCATTGATGTGCTGCTATGTAGTTAGGCTTAAACAGAGCACGGAGACGTCAAGGGCCTTCGGATGTCCCTACATGCACAAAAGCAATGTCTTAGAGCAGACCTATGTAGTCTTATGACTTTTACACATATTTTTGGTTGCCTTGGCATTCATAAAACTACATCTCTGTTTCCAGTGTGGTATTTGGCCATTGTGATGACCCTGCTGACATTAGTGGCAATGAACAATGAAAAAAAAGAAAGGCATTCCGCAACATTGTGAACATAATTTAACTGGAGACTGATTTCTGAGTGATGTCCTTGTAAACAGGATTCATGAAAAAAGTGTGAATTAAGCATTATATTACACTACACATACATGTTTGGTATGAGCCCTTTCAATTAAATGTAATGTATTTCATGGCAACATCAATACACTGACACTTTACGGTTTGATGAAGACGATATTATATTATGTATAGGTTGTATGTAAATGAACTCCACTCAATTTCAAGTCAATACAATTGTCTGTATCGGGCAGCAAAAGAATGAGACTATTTTGTAAGAACTATTGAGGACCACTACCTGACCACTACCCATTCCTTTTCAGATACCACATCTTACAATAGTAGTATTTAGCACATGACAAAAGAAACAACAAACTGGACAGTGTCTCTGTACTGAGCCTAAGGGTTGGACAGGTGAAATTCAATCCACTTTTTTCCACTACCTGTTAGAAATCTATTAGGGGCCAATAACGACGCTGAAGGGAGAAGGTTTGAGATATTTCGGGTCAGACTCGTAGGTTAATTGTCAAGCCGTCTGTCTGGTCTGCGAAGGGATCACCGTGTGAAACCAATCCCGAAGGCAGGGGATGAACGGCCAGCATGGATGGCGTTGGGGAGATTAGAGCTCGCAATAGGAGAGGTAGAAAGAGAGCTATCAAGAGAAATGTGAGAAAAAAAAGGAAGAGAGAGTAACATGAACCCGAGGACCTTCAAATGAACACTTTCGCTGAATCCCTGATGCTAAGTACCAACAGACATACACTTAACGTGCCAGAAAGTAGTTATGTGTAGCCAACATACTCATTGATGAAGACTCTGCATGAGTGAGCTTAAGTGCGGGGTGTGGTTTTCACCTTTGTGTCAAGTACAAGCGGAACATAAATGCTAATAGCGTCGCAAATAACTACCTAGCAGTATTTTACCTACTTGACAATGAGAATGGAAAATATTCCACGGTCAAAGGTGCGAGACAACACCGCCCACGTTCCATCAATCTCTCGGCTCAAGGTAATTAAGGGAGAGCGAACGAGTCTGGCTTAATCACGCACAAATCTCAAATAGGATCTAGTACATGACATCAATTCCTACGGGGCAATCATAGTGGAATCCAAACAAAGGCGCCGAAAAGGGCAGTGGGGTTGGATGGGAGATTGTTTACCGCATTGTGAATGAAGGTCAAATGAAATCACAGGATGCAGGCGACGGTGGGGTGATGATAAATATTTGGCTGTCGGTTCACATGTACGGTCAAAAGACAAGGCACTCCTGTGGGCATTGCTCCACAGCTCTCTGGGTGTCTCCGTGCCAGTCCCATTTCACAACTTGTTCTACATCGGCGACACCAAACCACGCACACATTTAGAGGTTTTTGTACATAGATGTACTGGGGCGGTTTTCGCTCGCCGCACCAACACGTAGCCCTGTGTCCCTCATCACCTTGCTCAGAGATGAATGAGCTCTCCACTGTCCTCAATCATTTTAATCATTCCAATAGAAATGACGCGTTCAGGGCGCTCGCACCAGTGTCATACCTCAGAGCGATCATGTGGTCTCACGCTGCAATGGCTGCTCTGGTATTGGACAAGTACAGAGAAGGCTATTTTGCTTATTTATTGAATATATCTCAGTGTATGAAAATGTTTGCATTGGTCAGTACCTGGGAAGTTTATCTGTAATTTGAAACAGTCTATAGGTTAGGTTAGACTTTATTGTCTCTGTAGGGAAATTTGTCCTTTGCATTTGACCCATCCACCCTGTGATAGGTCAGGACTACCTTAGCTGGACGTTTCAGGTTTAACTTTGTCTCTTGGCTCACAGTGTGCCTTTAGATTTCGTTTTTATACATACAGACTTATGTGATCCAGGGTCCCAAGATTCTGCTCACCAACCAAAAGCTTAGCGTCAGGTTTAGTGTTTTTGGTCAACTATAATATTCAAAAATCAGTTTAATCAGGGTGATCTTGTGGAAAAGGCTTTAATCTCTGCCATTAGGATCAACTTGTAAAACACTATTTTCAGAGTCTTGCACTGAAAGTCTGTTTAAAAGTGCTTAACAAAAGCCTCATCTATGTAAACTGTAGGAGTAGGCCAATAGAGCTCATGAATATTGAAGGCTGTTTCACAAGGAGCATCGTGACCTTGCTCACAGAGGCTTTTCAGATACGACCAATGGATGAGACCAGCCTGAGGCGTGCTCACCCCCGCTGTACTATCCATCACAAACAGGCCCCCAGAGCTCCCTCAGCCCACAATGCCAACAAAAATTGCAGTCACTCATTCAAATCGCTCCGGTTATTCTTTTTTTTTGCTACATCACGTCTCGGTTCATCTCTGGAAACAATGTGACGAGAGGCCAACAAAAATCTGACGGTTTTCAATCACAGTGATAGCTGCCATGATGTGCTCCACAGTGCATGGGATTGTGCTAATGTATAAAACATGTAGACACAAGCAGTGTGTTAGCGCTCCGATACAGCAGCCTTGCACAAACATGTGTTCAGCCCATCTCCAGCCGCACACTAGTCTAGCCCTCTGGAAGTGTGCTTTACACCTGCAGCAGCACTGAGACGTACAACTGGACACCTAGCATGGACACTCTGTAACAGCCTCCACAACTGTGAACATATCTCCAAGACATGTACATACAAAGAGAAGAAAGTAATTCCACTGTGAAAATACAAGTTCACCTTTAGATACAGACTCCATGACTTTAGGATATTACATGGAACGTGGGAAGGCAGACTGAAATTCAACTTTTGTAATAATCCAACTGCATCTAATACATTTTTTGTGTCCCTAACGCTACATGAAGATATATTAAAATGTTCACATTTGAAAGAAAGATGCATGCGTCAATACAATGAGTCAAGCCAAAGATAGTTTAATAAGTGCCTAAAAGTTTAGCACAATGTTTACTCAGTCATTATAATTGAATGTATGCGGGTGGCTTGGCAAATCCATAACCAAAAATTCTGCCAACCCTAACATTTATCTGTCATCTTGTAATAGGGAATGTATTTTTGTTTCTAAATCTGTCTAACAATACCTGTCTATTTTTAAAATGCAACAAGACTATTTGCATTGTAAGCACGGGTGTGTAATACAAAACCCCATTAAAATGCACAAAGTGAGAATTTTCAATCACCTCCACAGAAAGTTATAAATGAACCATTAGAGCAGACAGACAGATAGGTGCTTTTAGGTTTCTGTGTTCTTCCGAGCAGATAGAAAGCTTAGAGCATCAAGGTAAAAAGCCCAGGGATCAACCATAAGTCTGCATCACAGGAAGTCAATTCAAGGTCAACTTCTGGTTCAGGTAGCAGATGTGTCTCGCCTATCCCTGCTGCTGAAGCTGTGAGTGACAAGGCTGGGACATGCTAACAGAGCACAGAGTGACGGAGGAAGTTCTCAAAAGCAACCCGCAGGAGGACGTGCGCATTGATGATGACTATCTATTTTTATTTGAGTAGCAATTTTGGTTTGGTGAATTGCTTCTAATAGCTAGCTAGAGCTGCAATTAGAGCTGCTACCTCACACTAAACCATCCACGCAGCCATATTCACGGAGCAGCGAGCGTCAACCCTAGCGCTAACACTTCTGGAGGTCACCCTATCTGTCCAAGCTGCTAATTGAAGGTTAATTGTCAATAAAAAGCGTGCATGAGCAAGACTGTTGTTTTGACTGGCCATATATTAGCCCTGTCTGTTATAGAGCCATAAAGGTTGCAGTGAACGCTGCGCTTGTCGTGACATGCTAGACGGATTGCTGCTCTAATGCAATGGAATAGAGGTAATGAGGATATCAACATACAACACAAGCTAATGTGGGAGCACGCGCATATATCAGGGGGAATTAGCGGCAGCTGTGAATACATGGGCAGTGTACAATGCAAACATCATCAGAGCTGGTTTTGATTATTCATTTTGAGCAAACAAACATTAAACAGCAGTGTTACAGATGTCCTAACTTAAAATGGGTTAAGTTTATGGTTAATGGTGATAGTAATGGTTAACAATAACACATTTTGAAGCGCGATATATTGCTAGAGAAATATAACAATAAATGATGATATTGAAACTACTTTATGCCACGAACAGCATGACAATAAAGCAAGATAATCTCAGTAAAGATTTTGTTTAAATTAACAGTATCATTTAAAGGCCTGAGTTACAACAAATAGCTGAATGAAACAATAATTTGCCAAAGAATTTAATTATTCAACCCTCTACAGCTCAATTCTTATTGTATTATAACTAAAATGACACAAATCTCCCAGTTACTGCAAAGAATTTGTAGACACGATAAATCCTGAGCTAAAAAAATCTATTGTTCTAACTTTCAAATCTTGATCAATAAGTCAATATGGTCATTATCGTGACAGGCCTAGTAATGGTAAAAGTAGGGCTAAAAGATTAACTATAACTGAATCAAAATTGCAATTTAAATGAACACAATTAGCATTTCGCAGGCTGCAGTTTTTGGAGTATCACGATTTCCTCCACAAACAACTAAATATTGTGTCTTATCTTGTCTTATCACTGCTAATCGTGTAGGTTACATATGTACAAACATGTTTTGAAATGCGATTCTTGCATTAGTTCATATTTCTGTTTTTTGTTCATTTTTATGGACATAAAATCATATTGTTAAAATCCAATCACGAAATTGCTTGTGAGAAAAATCGCAATTAGATATTTTTTTCCTATGTCACTCAGCTCTAAAGTCAAGCCTATAGCTCTTATTGGCATAACCATTGCTTTAGCATGCCTCCATTGACCACCATTTGGATAAGAAGGCAATCAAGTAATGCATTATGGTGATTAAGCCATGATATTTCCTTATCGATCACGTTTTAGAGGGTTGCAGTCAATCTCTTAACCCTATTGAACATTTTTCCAATATGTTTTCGCAATTAAGACACATTTGTGCTCTAATTGGACTATTACAATGATAATACCAGCATTATTGGACGCCATGTAAACAACTACATAATGGTTAACTAGCAAACCAGAGCAACAGTTAAGGTTATGGCGCAGGTTAAGGTGTTGATGGTGATTACCTGAACCCAGCTAATGACTGGGAACATTGATTATCTGAATTGGTGAAAGGCTGCCTGGGTATATTTATAGACCTGTGAGCAGATGCACAATATTATGTGCTCTAGTTACCATTTGGCCAGATAATCAATGGGGAACATTTCTCAGCATGACACACAAGTACTGCAATAAGATCTTTGGCAACTATTTGTTGTACCCGTGCAACTGTGCTTTTTAATGACAAAGAGACTCATAAGGTGTTTGAATATAGATAACAAAGACAGGGGAAGTGGGATAGAAAACGGTGTGGGTCTGGAAGGGGAGCGTAACAAGCCTCTAAGAACATGTCATCAGCAAAGAATATCCCCCAAAAAGCCAAAATTCAACAGTGTGTTTTGACAATTCTGTCCCAGCCTTGACTGGCAGAAAATGCCATCCAATCCACATTTGAGCTGCGACAAGGAAAAACAAAGGCTGTCAGGAGGAGTTGGAGAGATGTCTGCTGAGAGCCACATGTGGTGAGAAACACAGGGAGAGAGAGAGAGACAGTCCCAGAGACACGCGTCACAGCGGGGTCCTCTGACAGCACACTGCCTCTGCACCATTCCCCTCTGTGTGATTGATGAGACTCATTTTGCCAATTAATGGAGAATCCCCTGTTGACTAGCATCAGATCGCTGTTTGTAACTGTTAGTGTTTCTGACTGTCATGGGCTCATTGTAATTAGACATCTCGATCACCTCCAACTTTCTAATTTCTCAAGCTCACTGCACATTGACATGCACTGGAAATGGCCCAACATGCCACTTTTACAGTCCCGTGTTGAGCTAACCATCTGTATTCAACATAATACCATAAAGAACAAAGAGTTTACTGTCCAGCTGCAGTGGGTCACTCAGGAGACAATGGCTCAACGGTTATAATATTTAACCACAAACATGGAGGACCACAGTTTGGTCTCAGCTTCAAACAGAGCATGTTGCTGTATAATTGGGCAACACACTTTAGCTAGTATGGAAGTTGTTGTGACAGGGGAGTGTCTGGGGGAGGTCTCCGAGGCCAATAGCACAGAAGGGCAGCCCTGACTGCAGAAGTACCTGGTCACCACAGAGAAGAGTGTGAACTAATACAATACTATGCAGCCAACCTCTTGAGTAAAAGAAAAGCACAATTTGAGTAGCAGCGTAAACATCTTATAAAAATACTAATAAATCCACATCTTAAAATACATTCATAACTTTATGAATGAGTGCACTCGGATTCTTTGCATAAATCGTATTTTACAATCAATTAGCAAACCCCGGGCAATTAGCCCACTTTATTTGCATAATGAAGCGTCTAATTGGTGCGTGGCGTACATGTGCAGTCAATAAGTTAGGCTAATGGTTGGCGGGCTTGCGTACATGCTAGGGCAGTGGGAGAGATAACCTGCGGTCATGCAGACACAATGATCTTTGGGTCCTGTCAACAAAGAGGACGGATAGTCACCAGTGAGGCGGCACAGGAATCAATAGGAGGCAGCAGCAAGTATAGCAGAACAATCCTGTGATCAGTGGACAGCATCAGCAAAAAGCAAGATAACATTAGTGCAGAGAAGAGTAAGTGTAAGGGCATTAGTTTGATTTACATTTCAGAGAGCTTTTCAACAGGCACACACAGCAACTTTAGATAATGATACTCAGGACTTTTTATCAAGCAGCCTTTTGGGGAGCACTTATTTCCAACACATGGTACAACAAATGGTGCCACTAGAAATATACTGGTGCACACATGAATAAACGCCGGCCACTCTATGAAAGCCTGCGCCACCGCTATCTCTCTGATTTAAGAACGCTTCAAACGGCTAATTTTAAAGTCGCCTGCTGCCATAAATACAGTGGAAAAATAGCTTTAGAAAAATTGCTTGGATTCATATCACTATATCACAACATGGGGGCTGTACTATCCAATCCTGGCTGCCTGCTTCAACCTGTGTTATTAGAAGCGCTGTACTTGATCTTCTTAAAAAATGTAAAAAAAACAGAATTACTTCATTTTAAACAGTTTGCAATGGTTCAAAGTTATTCCACACTTAATTTATGCATTCAGAGCATCCCAGTTATTCACCACAATGAGTTTTCACAAATTTCAGCATACAACAACTAGCATGCAAACCATTGATTCTCAGATAATAAAATGCCTCATAATTAGATGCAGACAGTACACAGTGGACTTATTTTAACCTCAAGAATTGCTTATACAATATATCAATGGGGACAACACATTTTCAGCTCAAATGCATGGAAAAAATTGGGTACAGGTCCTTTAACACCCAGATTGGAGATACACAAGCAAACCGTCAGTGGCTTGCATTTACCAGACAAACAACTCTAGTCACGTTCCGTTTCCACTCGCGTTTGATTGAATAATTTGCCAACAATGAGCCTGCCATTCAACTGCAGTCTAAGGGATTCCATTAAAACATCAAATGAAAGTGAAATCATGAGCCATGACGGAGGAGAGTGGGGATGGCTAAGCAGAGGAGCGTGGCTGGTGTCTACTGCAGGATTAGAGCGCAGGCAACAAGTGCTGGAGGGGGGCTTTGCATGGAGCCCAGGAGCCCATGACAAATGAGGGCGACTGGGCCTGTGTCTATTACCCCCGCACTAAGCCCGGGCCTTTTGGGGAAGTAATGAGGTGAGGAGTGGAGCTGCTGCCACCGGGTCCTCAGCCCCGACTTTCTCCCGAGCAGAAATAATCGCACGGACGTAAGCCAAGAAATGCATCCGCACAAGCGCTCGACAACACATGGAGACGAGCAGATAAAAGCAATGAGGACGAAGCAGCGTATTATGCTGTGTTTTTGAATCAATATGGCAACTACTGAGGTTGGTTTAACAACAGATATTAGAGGTTTTCTGTGTGTAGGAGGAAATTATTCACTGCATATTTTGGTATTACGATCAAAACATGAAATTGATTGTGTTACGAGAATTCTGGGCTTTAGCTAATAATAAAGTTTAAGTGAATTGGTGGTTTTCAGAATCTACAACAGACATGTCAAACTCAGGCCCGCGGGTCAAATCTCAATATAAATATATCTGGCCCGCAAGATCATATCAAAAATGTATTAGAGCTGGCCCGTTGGCTGTCGTGCCAGTATAGCGCATGCACCTCTAATACTATAATCCCAGAATGCTTTGCAAATGTGTTGGCGCCGGCCTCCACCACTTCTGTTGACACTTATTAGCATCTGCTACCTGTCGCCTCACTCAAATTTAATCCACCCTTCTGAAAAACATGTAGTTGTTGAAAATTTTCAATAAATATTTCGTTTGGCTGCAACTTAGTTACAGTTTTTAATTTTGGCGCTGTGTGAATTTGAGTTTGACACCCCTAATCTACAATGTGAAGATGTCATACTGCCAGATGGGGGTCAAGAGACAGGTTTAACTATTGATTACACTGGTCTTTGCCATTAAATATCTAATACATAAATTCACAAATGTTTTCCCCGATTAATGACTGGATCTATTAACTCCTTGTATTGCAACAAAAACCTGCCTTTTAACAATATCAATTTTAGCTGTCCCCAGACATGTATTAAATATTATAGCCTATAGAATACTGTGATGTCACCTGAAACCCTCTAATATCATGTTTGGTTAGGTCCTCAGAGGGCTGTGAACAGTGTCCACTTGCAAATTAGGCCACAGCATATCAATAATGTAGAAATGCATAATTACACAGTTGTATAAATAAATAGTTCATTATTTGAAAACTACATTTCATTAGATGATGTTGTCAAAATGTGTGGTCATTGCTGTTGGCATTGAGGAAAATATCTTGTCATCATTAGGTTAATGGCTTCAAATAAAAACTGAGAAAGTATCTTAGCTTACACAGCAAACAGCGGAGATAAATGTGTTGGTCTGGTGCCATGTTCGCTTGTAATATAATTGGTTCAGTCTTACTTTCAACAATTATTATAAATGTGGTAAAAGCAGAAAATACGGCTGTGTGTTTGGATTGATACTGGGATATATTTTGGGAATTGCAATTAGATTCGTGATTCATGTTTTAATAATAGGATTTTGTTCAAAGTTCACATTTTAAATGCGTCTTGAAAAATTGGCATAAAGACAAATATGAACTGAGCATGTTAGAGCGTTGTGGTCTAAACTACAGAGTTAGCAGTTTTATACAGAGTAAGATGGGTATTTCGTGGTTAGGGAAGAAACTTTGGTACTTCAAAAAGTGCTGCTTTTACAATTTGCTAATTCGATTTGATTGTGATTCACCTTGCAGCTCTAGTTGATACATTACATATTTAGGATAATGTCGACAAATATTTAGATGCAAGGATTCCACTGTAGATCCCATAGGAGGCCTTCCATGTCTTTTAGTGGGCCAGTGGGCTATGAAACATGTTCATTGGTGGGCACGGGGGTAGATGCGGTGCGCGTGATGGGTGCTCCCCTGCACTCCTCGATCCCCTCGGCCCTGGGGAGCTGTGGAGCATTGGCCTGTCAGTGGGCTTACTCTACTGGCTAATGGAGCTGCCACATCACCCCCAGTGTCAGGGCCTAACAAGATACTGATTGGGGGAACTTCTGGGGGAATACACTCAAACGACCAGCGGGCACTAAATCGCCCTTTTGTCTGGCGGTGAATATGATGGACAGGAGACGAGTAACAGGGATCCAGACGCTCCATCTAAAACAAAGTGCTACATGTGTGGTGTGAGTGCTATCAGTTTTTTTTCTTTTCCTTGTGGAGCTTCATCACATATGGCTGTCATGTGTCCCCTGGTTCTTAGGGTGACGCGGCGCCTGTCAAAGCTAACATCTGTATGCATGGTATCTGCTCAATTAATTTGCCAACTTAACTGACATTTTGTAACTCTAAATTGTTGACTAAATTGATACCAGTATTTCAACCTAGACGGTGACAAAAATGGTTAGTACGTCAGTTTCACACTTGCCTTGTGGGTGGTGCAGTATCTTATGGCAAATCCACAAAAATGCCTTAAAAATAGCTTAATTGCATCACTATAACTGTCACTTTTCCTAGTACTGAAAATTGGTCCAATGTGGACCAAATGCAGGACTTTGGTGGCTGTTCTTAACTTGGCACACACTCTCCACTGGCCAAAGTGTTCTTTATGTTCTACCCCCGTGGCTCTCTGTTCACACCAAACAGTATCTAAGAAATGATTTCTCTTTCCGAGTACCACTAGATCTAAAACAACAATAAAATGGTCTAAATAAAGACTAAACGTGTCTAAAACAAGATTACACCCATGCCAGAGCAGTTTTAACCAAGAATGTTCTCAAAGAGGTACAGAAAATAGATTTCAAATGGACTCAAAATCAAGCTAATACGACCATCAGCAAGAGCTTGTGTACCACCGGTGGTACACAAACTTTAATTTTAAAATTTATTGTTACATATGTTATACAGCCAACCAAAATGTCAAGGATTTTGGTTCTATTCTGCATGGTGTGAGGGTAGGCCACACAAATGATTACAACTAATACAGGCAAATGCATGTATTAGCTTCATGTAGCAAAAAGATCACTACAATCTTTATAATGTTATAGTCATAGATTATACACTGTAATTGCATAGAATTTTTCTGCTACATTAATAAGATGTCAGACAAAAGTGAAGCCAGGAACCATGACAATTACAACAGCCCTTTTCCTGCTACTCCTGGAATCACACCTATAACGAATGCACTTTTAAACTCAAGCAAGTGTTTATTCAGAAACAGAATCATTAAATTGTGTTAATTAAAATCTTAATATCTCCAGCATTGTGCACAAAGCTACATGAAAGACAGCTATTTGTTCTAATGATTGCGTATTTGGATGCCGTGCACTGAGGTGAGAGATACAGGAGGAGGTAGCCAGGAATAGGGTTGGGGGAGGCTGTTTGAAGCACCTCCACTTATTTACTGTGGATTTCAGTGAATTTTGGATAATTAAAAAGCGCCATGGTTTATCTACGCCTGAGTTAATTGGCCACACAGTTTACAATGAATTTCATTAGTGCAGGGAAGACTGGAGCCGGGGTGGGAGGTTTGGGGAGCCATGATTAGAAGAAGGCTCGCAAGTGTCTATGTGAGAAAGTGTAGCTAGTGTTTGTCGCTTTTAAAAAGGGAGCTACTCAAAAGTGCCACCAGCATGTTTTAACCTAGTTTTTCATAAGCAAACACAGGAATAAACATGGCCATTATGTAAATAGTCTGAATGAATCCTCGTTGAATATAACTTGTTTAAAGACGGAAACAACACAAGGAGGTACGGGAGGTTTGGTAATGGCGTCTCACTAACCACCATTCATTTGACCTTAAGTGCCGGGTGTCGATAAGAGCACCTGTACGCAGACTAGCCCGAGGCCAGCGCACTCCCCAAACTGTTGCCATTTGACAAGGGCCATTCATAAACACATTGTAGTGAACCCCTGTTTTGAAGTGTGAAATAAATCAACTGGAAGTGCGAGGAAACAACAAAAAAGGTGTGACTCGTATAAATGCATCTGTCGATTTTTAAAGCATGAAGGTGGAATTACGGGCCGGGCCTGAGGTGACCCGGGGCGAGTGGAGGGAACTGGGATACAAGTTGTCCAATAACAAATGGCCAGTACCTTAAAGCAGACCTATTCTGCAAAATTGACTTTTCAGAGCTTTTAACCATGTGACAGTTATGTCCCCTTCTCATTTACCCTCTCAAGGTTGTATCTGCAGTGATTCGGGCATATTTGAACAATCGTTAATCACTTAGGTTTCAAGATGCCATATTGTCGATCAACCGAAGTTTCCAGTGGGCACCACAGTTTTTCAACGTGAAAGTCAGTGTACTTTTTTTTAATTAAGTTGTTTTAGATGAATATTGTGGTTTTAAATGTGCAAATTATAACAATGATCCACAGGTGTCATAGATTATAACTATATAGCAAACAAGCACAATATGTGTTCTTTAAAGATGCAATACGTAACTTTTCTGTAAGGATTACCACTTGTTTGCCTTTACTTACTTCATATCAGGTGTTTGTATCGTAAGCATATATCCACATGCATTGACTTGATTTTACAACAAATAAGATTTCTCCATCATTTTAAACCAAAGCAATGGCTGGTGTAAAAGTACAATTAAACAGTATCATTACAGGGCATCAACTGTGCGTCAACACTATTGTTTAAACATAGTTGCATTGTGGTTTTGAGTCAGAACATATTTTGAGGAGTAAAATCATATAAATTATACTAACCTCTTACTTTGCTCTCTTTGGCTGTAAGTGATAGAACCATTTACAATACAAACCTTGGTCTGTAATTATTAGTCAGCCTTGAACTGTGCAAGAGTGTCTTGATACAATCCTAAAAATTACTCAAAGTGGTTTTGAAGCCTGTGGCAAAATAATTTCTTCTTTCCTTTAAAACTGACCAGCTTAAAGTATTACCCTTCTTTCTACCAAAGGAACACAACAAGGGCATTTTGCAAGGACACGCAACACAACAATGTAACATACACACAATGGTTCAGCGGGGAATCAGCTGCTTATTCCACTGATGCAAGTTATTTCAAAGACCATCGCTTTACTGCCTATAGTTTTTAGTCAAACCTCTTTCTTTAAACGTGCAATACTATCTAATGTTTCTGGAGGGTCTGGCACCTGCTTGTCAATGCTTTGCCCAGAAAGTTCCACAGTATAGAATTAAACTTATCCATATTCTTGAAGACAGGTGGGTGACGCGATTTGACAGTAGCTCAGTGGGGCAACAGTAGTGTTCCGAAGGTTGGCGGTTCAAATGTCACTCTCGACATAAACATCACTGGTTAAGTGGTCAGATTCTCTAACTCACAGGTTTCCGGTTCGATTCCAGCTCCCACAGATCATGCTGTTGTTGTGTTCTTGGGCAAGACACTTAACCCACCTCGCCCCCAGTGTCTGCATAGACTGGTGTATGGATGCGTATGTGAGTGGGTGAGTGGTTCTTGAGTGCCTTGAAAGTGGAAAAGCACCATTTAAAAATGTGATCATTTTGGAGGGATGAAATTGCTCATAGTGAGAATATAAAAAGATATAAAAAATGCAACATGGTTTAGGAGAATGTCAAACTGCGGAACATTCCAGGCAAAATAAAACTATCTCCAAACGTGGTGGACCTTGCACGAGAAAAGATACACTGTACACCTTTAAACTCTATTGGTGGTTACAGATTCTTGAATGTGATGACATTCTCAGATGAGACTCAAGAGCCAGTTTTCCCCATTGAGTATCTAAAAGAAAAATTCAAATCTGTCAACTGGACAAAAAGTTGTAGGAGTGAAGATGGTTCGCTGCTCATCCAAGCCACTTTTTCAGTTCTGATCAGACTGCTGGTGGACACTGCCTTATATCTATCTGAAGAAGAGCTAACTACACTGAAACTAACACACTTTTTTTTTTACCGTTTCTGTTTGTAGGCTAGGTCCTAACTCTAAACAAAGAAAACAACAGGGCTAGCCAGTATGTTAATAGATGTGTGAGCACCCATGCTAAATACAATACAGTATAACTCAGGCATAGTGCACACTTAGTGTAGCTCACTAGACCTAGCCTACAAACAGAAACTATAAACAATATGTGTGTTAGATTCAGTGTAATTTTAGCTCCTCCCATCAAATAGATATAAGGCAATGTCCACCAGTGATCTGACCAGAACTAAAGAAGTGGTGTTTTCACTCCTACAACTTTTTGTCTAGCTGACAAATTTGAATATTTCTTTTACTATAGATCAAATCTGGACGGCTGAGAGATTACGCAGACCTATTGATGATAATGTATTTTTCTGTGAAATATGCAAAAGGTAAATTCACAAATGTAGAACCTCATTTCTATTAGTGACTCAAGAACTCACTACAGTTCAACACAAATGATTGACACTTAACAACTGTTATTATTATTAATTTATTTACCTGGGACAGTGCATATTCATAAATATATAAATGTAAATATGCCAGAATTAGCCCGAAGGCTACTTTACATCTGTAGTCCCTGGCACAATATTTATGTGTGTGTATATATATATATATATATATATATATATATATATATATATATATATATATATATATATATATATATATATATATATATATATATATATATTATTATTATTATTATTATTATTATTATATATTTATTATTAGCCTCTCCTATCTGTGTTAGACACTACTGTCCAATAGAATGTTGTGATATCATCTGAAACCCAGCAACAGGAGAGTTAAAACCGGTCAAATCATTGCTTCAAGTCAAACAAATCATAATGAAACTCCCCCATGGGACAACCTGCTGTCATTCAATGTGGTGGATGGATGGGTTGGAGTGATGCTCTCTGACTCCTATGGGATATGAAAGGTTAAGCTAAATACCACTGGCCTGGACTAACGCGTTGAGCGCATTGCGGGGGAGATGTATTGGGGCATCCATCAAGGTTCAGTCCGATTTCTCATCCCCCCTCCCCCATTGAACGCCTATCTATAGCATTAATATTAGAGTATGCAGAGCCACACTTTAAGGTATCTTGGGACCAGAGGCTGTGAACTAGTGCTCCCCAGGGGCCAGTGGCTCAACTCTACAGCTTTTGTGCACTCCCATTACAAGAGACAGATAGATATCACTAAAACTGCTGAACAAACAGCCCATTTGGTCATTTGCATATATTACGGTAATGGAAAGAGAAAAATGTATCAATAAAAAGAGCAGCTATTAAAGACACCACTTGGGCTTATCCTCGCTCTGTTGCTCCCATACATTTCAATGCTAAATGGTACTAATAATTTCTCAAGTCTGTCGCATATTTCTTTTAAAAAAAAACTGCCGGATAAGCTATATTTTCTGCTGATAAAAATGTCAATGTCTATTAATACACAATTTTCCTTACTGTAATTATCGTGTAATCCCATGCCAGTTTATTTTCCTGTTCTATTAATAACTAAATGTTAACTATGTTGCACAATAACCAAAATGAACCTAATGATGGTCCTAATACAGCTGGTAAACAGACTTCTTCTAGTGGTCAACAGTGTTTTTTGCAGAGGCAAATTAGTTTGTGCTCATTACTGTTTTAAATTATGATTGTAGATCGCTTAGTCTAGGTTGCCAAGTAGAAGGTTAATTTCAGACCAAAGATGTCATGTAAAAAAAAAAGCCAATGAATGCAAAAAATGATTAAAGGTAAAGGTCTGGAGGTGGCACATTGTGGAAGATACTGTGAAAGATTATAGCCAAAAGAACGACATGGAAACAACTAGGAGGAGGACCTGCTCCAGTTCAAATAAGTGTCAAGTTTATGGAGATGCAAGCCTGCTCAGAATATGGACGCGTGTTTTTCAGTGCATTAAACATAAAACAAACAAACAATTCTATTTTGGGGCTAAAAAGTTACATACTGTTTAATTTAACACATTTTCTTAGGTATACACTGGTCAAACTCTGCTCTGTCTTTGCATATAAAAGCACAAAATTGGAAACACTAGTCATATGGTGTTAAAATATGTAAACATAATTCATTGTTGAAAGTTTAATTAAAACCATGACATTGTGGGGCCCATACTACATGTAAAATACCTCACAGTGATGGCGGCCTCCTCAAATTAATCTTAGGGAAACGGTTGACAGGAGCAAGACTGAAGCTTCGGCCCCTCTGCGCTCCGGCTGCCAATGACTCCTATTCCGCCTCTGTTACACAAACAAGCCTCCATACTGCCTCATTCATCACGCGGGCCAACCATCAACACAATGCAGCTTCACTTAACTTTTTCAGGGTTGCCCAAGCATCAAATGTATGACTTTTAGAGCCTGTTGTTCTTCCATCTGTCACGTTTCAAGGAGCAGACATCCCTTTTTTAATCCCATGACAGAGAGGTTTTAAAAAGGTATGTCTGTCTTGGTATGTTGCCTGTCTCGCGTGTACCAGAGAAAAATGTCAACCCAAAATATACAGCGGAGTACGGCATGCTGGCATTGTTCGAACACTTAGGCACAAGGCAGATTCCGGTTCTACATAACCCCACTGCAAACACTCCCAGTTAAAACCTCGGCAAATCAAGCACAGTTTGCGCTTTATCTCTTCATCTTCCTGTTTGCTCGATGAGTCTGTGCTTTTCAGTTTCATCTGCGACTGCTCACACAAAAGCAGCCAGCACCTGATTTCAGAGGTGGTATTAAGTGAGAGAAAACATTATCTGCGATGACAGACTTGTGAGAAGTGGCTTGTATTTACTCGCACAAACTGTGTGTTCAAGCAAATGGGCCGCTGCTCCTCCAAGGGCTGAAAGGAAAAGCGTAATCACACTCGATTTCTGCAGCGTGGTTAATACAATGAGACTAGTGCAGTCATACATCTGCCTTTGTTATTACATGGCCATCTTTAAAGTGTATATATGATGAGGCCTTTACATACACAAAGTGAGGTTGAATTTGAAGTGTATTCTTGGAAAGCCCCTTGAGCTGTATCATCTCATTCTGATTGGGGAGTATATGTGAAACTATATGTCAAATGGTGTTACTCAATTATAAGTAAAACATGTTTATACACAAATTGACTGTAAAGGATACAAGATAATACTTTGTGGATCTGCTATAGGCTTACAATTGTGCAGAAAAGTCTCATTATGCCTGAACTCTCTATCTGGTTATGCTCCAGTATTCTTGTTGTCATACATGGATCAGATTAAATGAGGGGAGAAGAGGGAGGGGGGGTCTTTGAGGTCATGGCCAGTCCACCTGTGCAAACCTCTCTCAGGGAGGGGCTGCAGACAAAGGAGGGGTCACAGACAGGGGAGGGCCGCAGACAGAGAAGGGGCTGTAGACAGGGGAGGGGCTGTAGACACAGGAGGGGCTACAGATAGTACGAGTTGCTCTATATCTCCACTTTTGCGTTTTCTCTCACTCCAGACTGCAGCTCTCAGAGGAGCATGGAAATCAATGCTGACATCAGTGGGTAGAGCTGCCTGCTCTGCCTGGGAGTCCCCACCAGGGACATCTCAGCTTCACTTTTTTAATTACACAAATTTAAAAGCCCCTCTTTGACTGGAAGCAGATTGGTAATGTGTTAGAAAGCTATTACTCGACTACCACCCAATGTTCAAATTCAACCTCAATAAATTTTAAACCAAAGGAAAGAAAATTCAGGTTATAAACAGTCCTTTGAGCTACTGCCTAACATACGGGGACACCTACTCATTTGTTCAAGGACTAGTGAGTAAATCTTTTATAGTCTAATAATGTTTGAGAGAAGATAAAAAGAACCAATGTTGTGTTTTTGTCACAAAAGTCACCTTTGCCTCATGGTATTGACAAATAGATTGATTTCCACCATTGATCACACGTATAGAGCAGGACCTTCCTCTCAGAAAAGGGCATTCAAGAAAGTGCAGAGGCATGGCTAATTCAATTTGGGAGCCCAGATGTTGGGCTTTAAGTGAAACACTCTGTTATCGAAACAGGAGAGGTGCCACAAGAGAAGATAGTGCATGGATGGCTGTGTAGAGGCTCATGGCCAGGCAGAAGATAACATCGGGGATAGCCGATAAGTTGGTGCGAGGGGATGGAGCCCCTATTAGAGTCCCCAGGGGACAGTGATGGCACAGGCCAGTAAAAATAGCCATAGGCATGATTTCACTCCAGGGACCAGGGAGGAGGGAAGACAGAGATCTGATCAACACTGCACAGCAAGGCAGCCCGCTCCATTCCACAAGTTCCCCTGGGTGCCACCTATCACACCAAGTGACTTAAACTGCTTACCTCTGGCAGGGACAACAAAAATAGCACTGCCTTTACCTCGGCCGTGGACAGATACAGCAGCCTTCAAACATCTTACTTATTTCTCTGTAAATAAATTAACCTCCTTACTGGCACCTATTAAGGATATAGACATCTTCTCAACAAACTTGTCTTGTGGGTCATCAGTCTTAGGGAAGTTGGTGATGTCATTCTCCAGCCTTTGGATGTGTCGCTCCATCGTAGCCAAGCTGTGCTTCAGGGTCTCAGCCGATACTGTCAAAACAATACAACACAAACTCTGTTACAAAACAAGCCAGTTTTATTTCAGAAACAACAAAAACAGCAAAAAAAATAGCACTATTGAACACTCTCCATGCATAAATGACTGTGGTTATGTTGGGACATGCTACTCATTGCATAATCCATTTGTGTGGCCTAGAAAGCCTGGAAGCATGTGTGTACAGTGTGCTCATTAATCACAATGTAATCACTGCTGCTGGAGATGCTGTTAAATCCTCGGCATTTAGATCAGACCTTGGACTCCTGACTTCAAACAGACCGGTCTTATGGGATCAAGCGAGACACGAGCCAGAACTGAAGTCGTGTGTAAGGCTGTAATTCAACTGATGCACAAACATGTGATCTAAATGACAATTTTAGATGCATCATGCAGTATGTTTAATACTGTTCAATTAGTAAATAAATCACTGTTGTTCTTTTAAAGATTATATGTATACATACATTGTATGTATTTTTTATTCCCATCAAGGTTGCAAAAGCAAAGAGTTAGGAAGGGTTCTATCTGTAAAAATAACTTAGTCCAGGTTGAAATATATACTGAAACAGAGACCCCAAAGTTATCAACTATAGGGGACAGGAATATAAGGTCCCCTGGAAATAAATCCTTTTTATGTCAGGTCTTAATAATGTCTAATAACACTGACCTGCTTTTTATCACTGAAACTTGGCTAAGCCCAGGTTATCATGCACCACTGAATGAAGCATGTCCTCCAAATTATTCATGTACCAGTCAACCTCGTTTGTCTGGGCATGGTGGTGGAGATGCTGTTATATATATAGAACACCTAAAGTGCGCTACTCTAGCCTGTCAATCATTTTCATCTTTTGAATATTTGATGTTTCATCTATGCTGTCAAAATGTGATAGTGTGATGTGCATACTTGTCTACAGACCCCCCAAAATAAACCCACATTTTATAAATGAGTTTTCAGAGCTTCTCTCAAACATAGTATCAAAATATGACAGAATTCTTATTTTTACCAACTTTAATATCCATATTTGCTACCCTACATCATCCACTTTAGCTTCTGATTTTATTACAATTGGTAAATAATTTAATTTAACTCATCATGTGAATGGTCCAACCCCCTCTAGAGAGCATACTCCTGACCTAATCTTATGATATTCAACTGCAATAGAAAATTTAGACTTTATTGATTTTATCATGTCTGACCACAAAGTTCCAACTTGAATTCCCTGCCCTACCTCTCAAGCTCTCGCTTGTGGACCTTTAAACCAAATTGGTGCTGACCTACCAACAAGCTGTAAAAGATTCACAAGATGCAAATCTGTCTAATCTGATAAATCACAATAGCCATGATTCATTAATTTTAAAAACAAACAAAAAAAACATTAAGGACCCTCCTAGAAATCAATCGATTGATGCCTCCACAGCAAAATGTGAACAGTTCCTTGCTCATTTCACAAATAAAATAGAAATAAGGCATAATATCACCCCTGCCATGGACAACACAGATATTTTGTGTAAGCCCACCTCTAAATTGGACTGTTTTGTCTGAGTTACAAAAGCTCACTATTCACATAAGCTCCTCTAGCTGTCAGTCAGATGTAATACCCACAAAGGTCCTAAAAGTAATTTTCCATACAACTGGCCCTCACTGGTTCTTCATTGTGAACTGCTCCTTAACTATTCCTTTAATTCCTTGCCTCTCTCAAACATGCAGTAGTAAGACCACTTCTTAAAAAGCCAACATTTGGAAGGCTTTAAATAACTTTGGGCCTATCTCAAACTTGCCATTCATTGTAAAAGTACTATAAAATTTGGAACATTTTCAACTTGTTTTCTGTGGCAATCATAATACAGAGACAACACTTATAAAAGTAACAAATTATCTGAAACTAGCAGCAGACAGTGGGGCAAGTTCCATCTTAGTCTTGCTTGATCTTAGCTCAGCCTTTGATACTGACTAAGACTCTGTTAGAGAGACTGGAGTACTGGGTGGGACGTTCAGGCACAGCACTCGCATGGCTCATCTTATTTATCAAAACTGTCTTTTTCAGTAGTAATGGGACAATTCTCATAATCTTTTGCACCCCTTTCTTGTGGCATCCCACAAGGCTCAATTCTTGGTCCCATTTTGTTCCCAATTTGCATGCTCCCAATCGGTCATATTTTTAGAAAACATAATCATTTCCATTGTCCTCTGGCTAATAATAACCCTAATGCTTTATCACGACACAACTGTCTCAATGATATAAATACCTGGATGTCCTAAATTGTTACTAAACTATTCTAAGACAGAAATCTTGTTTTTTTGTCCAACAAATAAGAGGAACCATTTTGAAAACAGTATTGGGAATTTATTCTCCCTGGTAAAACAGATGCCCTGCAACCTGGGAGTGAACACAAACTCAACTTATGACTCTCAAATTACAAAAAAAGTTTAAACTTGTTTCTTGCAAATTATACACATTACAAAAATGTAAAATTTTCTTTCACCTGCTCACCTAGAAAAAATCTCTTGTCACTTCAAGGATAGACTATGTAATAAGATAAGATAAGATAAGATAAGATAAGATAAGATAAGATAAGATAAGATAAGATATGCCTTTATTAGTCCCACAGTGGGGAAATTCATTCAATTTTAATGCATTATATGCAGGTATTGGTCAAAAATCTCTGAAACGTCTCCAAATTGTACAGAACTCTGTGGTAAGACTGTTAAAAAAGACACATGGCCACATTACATCGATACAAGCCTCCCTACACTGGCTCCCTGTCAACCTTCAAATAGATCAAACTTGTAAAGTGCTTATATTACTGACCTTCTCTGCCCATATGTTCCTGGTCGCTCACTTTGTTCTTCAGACCAGACCCCCTCTGTCATTGTAATCCCCTCTCGACTCCATACTAGAGGGGGCTGTGCCTTCTCTATCAGAGCCCCAAAGCTATGGAATTCCTTACCTTAGGAACTGTCTCTGTAGGCACTTCCAAATCTTAGTTTGTTAAGTTAAAAAGTTAAAAACTCACTTCTGTAAAATGACATTTGTACAGTAGTAGTTATTTTTCTTCTCTATTGAACTGTTGTAATCTGTGAGTGCTGCCTGCTTTATATGTGCACGAAAAGCGCTTTGTAACTGTTAAGAAAAGTGCTATATAAATAAAGTTATTATTACTATTATTTTGTTATGTAGCCCTTGGAGACTATAATACCACTGTTTACTATAGTAGCAACTAAGAGGGATCATTTCAAATAATTATACAAATAATTCAATAATTAAAATAAATGATGGTGAATGATTACATGGAAATGTTATTAAACTACTTTATTAAATGAGCTGCATAAAAACCAAGCCAATAACTGGCATAGTGGATTTAATGAAAAAGAGCCCTATGATAACATGATTCTACGCTTTATTATAGTTTAATTAAAACACTGCATGAGCTGAAACAGAAAAGTACAGACCAATAAATCGACTGCCGCGCTCTGTAAGTGGCCTTATAAAAAAGTCAATGTACACTCTCAACCACTGTTCATAAAATTACAAATTAAGCTGTGAAGAGCCTAATAGATAACGTCCAGCTTTTTAAAAAACTAAGTAATTCTATCAAACTAACCTCTTAACACATATATCTGCTAATCAAATGCGTGTAAATGTAACTACAAAAGTGCAAATAAGGTCTAATTTGACATCATTTATCATGTTAGATGCCCACTAACAACTGCACTGGATTGTAGAATTTAAAAGAAGAAATCAACGGTAGAAAGCCTTGCTGCCGAGATCTGACCTCAGTGACACAAGGGTCAATCCAGTCTCACATTACATCAATTTCACTGCTTTGATTCGCTCTCTTTTCTCATTTTCAGATGATAGAATTGGACAGTCGTGTTGTGGATCTATTTTGTTCTCCAAGCTACACACACACACACACATTTATAACAGTCTGCCACCATAACCCTAGAGACACTACAAAAAGCAAAAGGGCTGAGGTCAGTGTCATTATGAGACGTTTGAGAGAGAGGGAGAGGGGGACATATTGGACCCTCCTCCCCTCTCCACAGTTCTTCTCACTGGGGGGAGAGGAGTGGGAAAACCACACTATCACATGACGGGCGTCTTCGGTGAAAGGCCTCATGCTCTTGTCACTATGATCTCAGGCTCGCTAATGGCTGCAAACAAAATGGGCAACTGGGGATGGATGGATCAATGCTGGAGAAGACACTGGCAAAGTACTTACAGGAGTGTTGGGTAACATACTGCCCCAGTACAAGCATCTGATGTGCTTGTTAGGCGTATGTTTGAGGATTCTGAAGCACCCTTTTTTCTGTGTTGAGCTGTTTATTTCAATATTTAAGGATATGGACACGAGCAGTTTGGTAAGTTTTAGTCTCTATACTCATAAACAAAGACTGAATGGTAAAGGGTCATATTTTTATATAGCGCTTTTCCACTTTCAAAGCACTCAAAACTCTTTACATCAAGGAACCACTCACCCATTCACACACACACACATTCATACACCAGTGTACACAGACACTGGGGATGAGTGTCTTGCCCAAGGACACAATGACAGCATTAATCTCAGTGGATCTGACTGCTCAACCAATGTTTATGTCAAGAGCGGGATTTGGACGGGCAACATTTAGCTCTACCAACTGAACTACTGTCGCCCCTCAATTGTTTTATTTGTTTGCTACATGCCTGTCTCCATGGAGATGCTTTGACATGAATGTTCCAAGCAGGTGACGCCACCAGACCAAGTTACAGGTCAGACCTGTGAAGAGAGGACCACACTCACGCATTTCAAGATGTTTTTGAGCAATAACAACACCTAATGAAATAAATGCAAGAAAAAGGTGGCAGAATGGTGGCAGCATCATCAGAAAAGTTGCATAGTGCACCTTTAATGATACATTTTGCTGATTTGGACAATCTCAGATGTCAATGTGATGAGGGAAGAGAATGACATTGTAAATATAATGAACATGTCAGATGAGATACTTGTAGACTGTAACAGGGAACACAAGTTTGTATGACAGTTACCTGGAGAGATGGGTCATCCATGTTTATTTATTTTTTTGTTATACAAGTTTGCTTGCTTTTTTTTGATAAAATAATATACATTAAGCTAAGGAGCAGTGGTTGCTTTTATAGTCCGGGCGAGTCAGAATGCAGAGCGGATTCATCTGGGATATCATTAGTTAAATTACCACCAAAATAACATTGCTATCTTCAAGGGAGCAAACATAGAAATCGGGCTTCATCCGAGTACACTTCATAAAAGGATCAAAGGAAAGAGGCCATTTTACAGTCTGTCCCTCCAGGCAGATGGGAATTCACAAACATGCTAAATTTTACTAATGACCACTACCAGCGCTTCCTGCCAGAGTGTCACTGACACAGAACAGTATTAATCTGGGCCTATAGGTCTAACAGTCTTATGCAATGTTGGCTTCACTAACTATGCAAAATAAAGTCTTAAAATTCACTTAGTTGCTTCACGTAGACTCTAGTTAACTGGGTAAGCATTTGGTCTTGCCCCCCCCCCCCCTTGGAGGTTTCTTGGAGGTTACAAACATATTATATATATTTTCAAGGCACTATGATTTACCATCTTAAAAATGTGAAAAACAAATAGTTTAATTAGTTTTTTTTAATTTATGGTTTGCAGTATGTATGCATTCATAGCGGCCTAATTATTACCTGCAATGAGCTCATAAGCACGTGTCTCAACTTCTAGAGAGATTTTGCCATCACTCTAATGCTAGTAACAAACATTAGCATGCTAACAGGGACGTTTCTGATTATCAGAGGATAAAACACTTTATGATTAAATGCATACAACACACCATGACAGTATTTTGACCTTAAGAGTTGCTTTTACAATATTTATCAGTAGTGTGGCAAAACAAATTTTGTTCAATAAAAAAATGAAGTATCGCCCCTTTAATATCATTACATTTCTAATACCTATAGGTAATTATCTCTACTCTCTTCATGTAAATACACCAGTTCAATCTGGCTATTATGAAGATTAAGAGTGGGCTGATCTATTGTCGTCACACTGCAACCTTGACTGTTTTATGTTGATAAGAAAACTGCACAAATAATTTATTCCATCCATCCATCCATTTTCTTCCGCTTTATCCGGGGCCGGGTCGCGGAGGCAGCAGTTTCAGTAGGGAGGCCCAGACTTCCCTTTCCACACACACTTTCTCCAGCTCTTCCGGAAGGATCCCAAGGCGTTCCCAGGCCAGCCGAGAGATACAGTCCCTCCAGCGTGTCCTGGGTCTTTCCCGGGGCCTCCTCCCGGTAGGAGTGCCTGGAACACACCTCCCTAGGGAGGCGTCCAGGGGGCATCCGGAATAGATGCCCGAGCCACCTCAACTGACTCCTCTCGACGTGAAGGAGCAGCGCCTCTACTCCGAGCTCCTCCCGTGCGACAAATAATTTAATTTATTTATTTTGTTTTACATGCACATAGCTTTTAGTTAACAGCTATTTCTACACCAGTACAGTACTCCACTTGCACCCCTGGCAAAAGCTATGGTAATGTAAGCAACTTTGAGTTTTGAAACTTTCTGACACCGTGACATGAATAACTTGCACCCTCCAGTAGTATTTCACTTTTTTCAGTGCTTTTATTCAATGTTTTTTGTTGATTTTTACTCTGGTTTAGTCAAGAATGCCAAGGCAAAGTAGAAAGCATTGTAAAGTTTAGAGCACTTCAGTATATCCTTTTGACGTGAGTGCTTTATATACTTATATTCTATATTATAAGTAGCATTATATTTCACATTTGTCACACTTAAGAATACAAAAGAATGAAATGGAATCCACTTTTGAAGAAACAGCCAGTGGATGAAAATTACTTGCCACTATAATACCAAAAAATAATGATGTAAGGAAGCACACTTTACTTGTTACACTTTCTTTTCTTGCAGTCAAAGGGTTCAAAACAATTAGAAGCGTAACAGCGCTGCTCGCCCAGCATAAAGAAATCAGGGTTTAACCAATGTACTATAACAAACAAGGATGACGTTGAGCGGACTAAGGTCATTTATGAAGGAACTTGCCACTTAAAGCAAGTACTAAATATGATATGTACAAAGACTGCCTACTTGTGTGAGTATGTTCAAGAGAGTGAGTGGAAATGATGTTGGTGAGATGAGGTACAAGGTGAAACCACTTCAGCATATAGTGAGCATGTGCAAAGCGATGTACATTATATAAACATAACTATGGCTATATGATGATTGACATACGTGTGCTAAGTACATCGACCAGTTATTTATTGATTAATTATACATTTTTTGGTATCGACTGTTGGTGTTTCGACATAGGTTAATTTAAAGATTCATAATCAAGACAATAACTAGAGACCAAAGAAGACATTAAAGTTTAAGAGCTAATTTGTGATAATGATGGTAAATCACACAGCAGGACGTATGCCCCTGCTGAGCATCTTACAGGCGCAGCATCTTCTGCACTGCTAATATTAAGCTAATAAGGCTATAGAAAAACAAACCAACAAAAAAAACAACTCCATAGCTGAATTTCCCTTGAGATAAAATAAAAAAGAAGTCATACAATAGGACAATCTAATCATATGTGTAAGGAGAAAGGTGAACTAATTGCTTAAAAAAAAAAATACAACACACACACAGTTTCAACATGGTCAGGACATAATGTGTGGACAGCAGGGTGACCTTGGAGGGCCAGCACGCATCAGCTAGACGGCTTTATCCATCACATGACACTTGAATTGCCTATTGATCAGTTTACAAAAACACAATGATTAAGTGCATCTACTTTAAATGCTCAGAGCTTAATATAGAACGACGGGAAGGTTGACGAGCCTAGAAGGAAAAAAAAAAAAAAAAAACACAGCTTGTTGATGGCACCTTCAAGTGAATTGGAAACGAGACGGCGACTTGGAGACAAAAGCATAAACATGAGTGTACGTGTCCCCCTTTCAGCTAAAATCAAAGACGTAGCGCAGAACGTGATATTGTTTGCCTTGACAAAGCAGCCCGCATTGTTCTCTGTGATTACCTGGGCTCACGCAATGTTAAAACAGCAGAAAAAACAGAGGTGGTAAATGAGAGAATTTTATGGACAAGGAGGAAACCAAGGTGCACACTATTATCTGTGAACAGTAAGGGGGTGGGTGGGTGGGGGTTAATAAGCAAATCGTTAACGGCTAAGAAAACACTAGCGGCATAGCATGTTCTAAACAACAGCATACATGCACAGTAACAAGATAACATAAAAAGACTAAAAATAGCAATGCCGTGTATTTCACTGCTCAAAAGTATCAAAAATCAGATACTATTCAATACTAAAACTAGTATTGAAATCAGATACTCATTTCTGCAGGTATTGATACTAAAAACGTCACATTCACAGAAATGAACCTTTTTAATGATCCTGATGATGCTATATCTGAACAAGTACAAGACACATAGACTAGTATACGCCCATGGACCAGTATGGAACATAACTGGACCACTGATTTTTAGTATCATCGTGGTATCGGAATCAGTATAGAGTCTATTTCTTAGTATCGAAATTGAGTTTGAAATTTTAGTATCGTGACAACACTAGTGCGTATAAATCTGGTACCTCTGCTTTATAATCAAATCTGCCACTAATTGCACACGCCTACTAAGAAGCAAATCCTTTTACGTTTGCCCTATTTCCTCTTTTAATTTGCATTTACTTGAAATCCGCAGATAAAAGCCGAGATGATAATGAGGGATTTGTCTCACTGCAAGACAGAAATCATATGGTTTTAAATACATAAAGGTAAATCAGCAAATGGCAACGCGCTAATCATAATTATAATCACATTCAACGGGAAAAAAATGTAATTACTTTTAAAACAGGAATAGCTGTATATTATGGTAAAAAATTGTAAAAACTTTTGAGATAATGTAGGGTCGCTCTTTCATATATGGGCTTTTTATTTACTTGTGCTGATTACAGAGTCTACAGTTTGCTTATTTAACAGTAAATGTGCTAACGATGTTTCACTCCCACAGTGTTTCTCAGCAGGAGTCGGTCCATGTTATTTACATGTAAATTACCTAAAGTAGCCTATAAGCTTAAGACCAAAGAGCTTTAGCTAGTGAACTTGTGCGTTAAACTGTTCTTCTTACTTTGATCACATCTTTGCATCTGTGAGTATGCTGAATATTTGTTATGCTCAGATAAAAAATATTGACTACACTGCACTTAGTTAGCAGTAGTACACATGACTGTAGATAATCTCATCATAGTACTGCATTGTAAACGAAAAATTCAAATATGTCAACTGGACAAAAAGTTGTAGGAGTGAAGATGTTCCTCGCTCATCTAAGCCGCTTCTTCAGTTCTGGTCAGATTACTGGTGGACACTGCCTTATATCAGTCTGAAGGGAGGAGCTAACTACACTGAAACTAACACACCTGCTGTTTACAGTTTCTGTTTGTAGACTAGGTCTAATGAGCTACACTAAGTGTGAACTGTACCTGAGTCATACTTAGCATAATCATTCAGGCCCCTAATGGGCGCCCTCATACCTATTACCATACTGGCTAGCCCTATTGTTTTCTTTGTCTTGATCTGGGTCTGAGGATAGAGTTATAAAAAGCAGATAAAGGATTTCTAAGGTCTGTCCAAGGACTGTCTTTCTTAACAAAATATCTTCAACAGGAGTCCACCAGTAATCTGACCAAAACTTACGACGCAGCTTGGATGAGCAGCAAAAAGTGTTCACTCCTACAACTTTTTGTAGTTGAATTTTTCGTTTACTATGGATCATACCTGGATGAGTGAAGGATTACACAAACATAGCATTATAACTACTTCTTCTTTTTTGAAAAAACAAAACAAAAAACAAAACGTAAAATGCCATCCATCCATCCATTTTCTTCCGCTTATCCGGGGCCGGGTCGCGGGGGCAGCAGTCTAAGCAGGGACTCCCAGACTTCCCTCACCCCAGACACGTCCTCCAGCTCCTCCGGTGGGACCCCAAGGCGTTCCCAGGCCAGCCGAGAGACATAGTCCCTCCAGCGTGTCCTGGGTCTTCCTCGGGGCCTCCTCCCGGTGGGACATGCCCAGAACACCTCCCTAGGGAGGCGTCCAGGAGGCATCCTGAGCAGATGCCCGAGCCACCTCAGCTGGTTCCTCTTGACGTGAAGGAGCAGCGGCTCTACTCCGAGCTCCTCCCTCACACGGGAGGGACGTAAAATGCCGAATAGTATTTATGTTGAATTATAGGACTATATTTAAAAATGACTGCTTTACTTGCAATTAGCAGGCAAAACTTACATTGAAGTGCATTTATATGCAGGTCATTGCTGCGTTTCTTTTTCACTTTCATTTTAAAATATATGCCAAGTTAATATACTATACTTAAAAAAGCTGTAATCAAATAGCTGTGATCAGATTGCTTAAATTTGTTCTGTATCAGTCTCACAAATAGCGAATGACGTACAGGTATTAAAAAAAGATGTACATAAAAGTTCCTCATTTATAGGCACTGAGGAACAAGAGTTAATCTCTAAAAACTGACCAAAAAGTTTGGGAGAAACTATATGCTGTGGAGTGATTTCAACTTTATTTTAGATAACCACAGTCAGACACCACTACCATACACAAAAAAACCTTTTATATGACCGCAATTAACATCGAAAGGTACACAACTTTTGCATGTTTGCATAACTTTCCAATCCTCCCCCCTTACACTGCATCTGTGCATCTTTGAGCTGCTGCCATCTTGCCAGTTTGCAGCTTCGAAGCTATAAGCAAACACCTGCTCTTGTCGTCTATAAAAGGCTTAATCAAATTTCTTGGATGTGATTATGTGTTGACTATTGCAGAACATAATAAAGCAGCACAATTATTTCAAATAACCATATCCTGCCAACAATGCCATAAAAAGTCAGCAAAGTTATAGTTTTGCTTTTTAATATTCTTAATGCACAGGGTATGTAATAAAAAATGCAAGACATGTAAAAGTAGGTGTCAAAAAACTGGGGAAAAACATAAATAAAATAAAACATGAAGGGGTTTCCATGCCTCTTGGGGACAATACATTGACTTAAATTCACTTTCTGGAGATTGATCTTAACCAATGGTCAGTAGTCACATTTATTTACATACAGTAGCACTTTTCCACATTCAAGGCACTAACATGGCTTGGTCAGGACAAAGCTGGCAGACAGAAGTAACGCAGATAGCATCTAGTGGCGAAGTGATAGAATACAACAGGGGCGGGTCAGCCGACGTGATTACAGATGGTAGCTTTACAGCGTGTTGTTGATTTAATTTTCATCATGGGGGCCTGACTTCTGCCCCCATAAGGCAGTCAGATCCATATGAATTTTGTGTGTATTCAGATATTAGTCCCTGTAAAGATATAAACACCCGTCCATGTTTATTGGAAAGCACAGATCGGTACAAAAATTCCCAGTTTACTGTAAACCTGTGTGCGTATGGGAGGTTGTGTTTACAGTGGGGGTCATGTCTGGGAGACTTTATTGCTTTTGGCAGCCATCAGCGCTCCAACCCCGGTGCCAGATCTCGGGAGGAATTACCAATGCAGTCAATTACAATATATTTTGATGCATGGGAAATTTTCGACACTGACCCGCGGGTGATGACAATTCCCCCCTGCCGAAGAACTGCTGAAACCAGTCAGTGGTGGATACTATATGAGCCCGGCACAATAACAAGAATAAGAATACGACCAGGGTTACATGTTGATTTACTCTTCCTCTCCTGACAATCTAGCACCACCTGAACGCTTGTCGTGCACTTACTTGTGGTGACATTTCACGGATATTGTTATGATACCTTTCTGATGTCACAGGGGTAAAAGTATGAGCTGCTGGTGTGCGCTTGGCAGGCTAGAAAGCTATTTAGTGGATGAAAGACACCGTAGGGGACTGTAGCCGCCGTAGCCTGAGGAGGAGTGTAGGCTCGCATGCATTCTAACAAAGTGGATAGGTTGTAAACATAGTCATTACCATCCGCTAATTCATTCGGTTTTAATTGAGCACATTTTGTCAAGCAATTACAAGGTCAGCGACAACTAGCGATAGCATATTTTAATTTGTAATGTGACAATGGCTAGTTCAGTTTAGGCAGTCTGACATACTTTTTGTCATGGCGCCAAAGAACTTGTACATTTTGTATGGATGAGTATATGATTTAGATACACGTATGTCAGATATATATTGAGGTGAATTTTCTAGATTGAGTAGTTGTCAACTTTTTTGTATCTCCCAACGATTTATGAATGACATCAGATGGTAGATGAATAGCTGAATAAGACATGCTGTCAGCTATGGATTTTTTTTTTCACCAGTAGTCCTGAGCAGCAAGCATGGTGACTGAGGGGCTTCACAGGAAGAAGGTTCCAGGTTGGACTCTCTAAGCAACTGTGAAAGTTACTCCACTGTGTTTTTAAACTCCATACACCTTCAATAGAATCATCTGGATGATTTCAGCCCTGGAATTGCCAATCTCTACTAAACTAAAGGTAAAAAAGTAGCTGTTGAAACCACTACATGACATTACAAAGTGGAACAGAGCATTTTGAACTTTGGAGATGTAGACAGACTAATAATAACTAATAAAGGTTATTCAAACATGTGTGAGTGAAACAAAACACAACTCCAGGTATGTTTTGGATTAAATAACAGTATTATAACATGACAAAAAGCTCACAGGAGTCAATTTTGTGTAATATGAGACCTTTAATGGCTATTTCTTAACATGCAAGTAACTGAACGCAAACTTGTAAATACCCCCAAAAAGAATACCACTGGTTCACTTTAGGCCAAATAGTTAATCCGAGTGCAGACATAGGAACAGTGTGTACGACGGCTAAGGGAAGGCCAATGTCTAGTGTGAGACAGGGGACTCTCAGGAGAGTGCAGCACAAGATGTGTGTTGGCCATAACAGCCCGCAGAGGTTGACTCATGCCTCTTACCTCATTCACCACTTCAAAGTAACACCTTATCACACAAGCAGGCCTATTCCACCCCACGCCTCGCAGGGACGCACCTCACTTGACATTTCTAGATCTACAAACCCGGCGACCTTGCCCAACTGAAAAATACAGACATCCAAACATCGGGTGCATGGAAGTTTATGTACATTTAAATAATTAAGCGAGGTTTATTAAAAAGGCAGCAGGTGCAAGTGGTCCTTAGGGTGGGAGACTAAAGGAAACACGCAAACGCCATTGATGGATTGTATCGAGCGAGTCACCTACAAAATGATCCGTGTGTCCTTGTTTACGCGGTGAGTACGTTCAACATGCGGACCACATATTAGCGCAATCATGACCTTGACACTGAGGGCATAACTAAGGGATCAGAGTGAAAGGGAACATTCTAATCAGGTCAATAGATGCTAGAAATTGAACTACTGTGATTGAAAAATATTAGCATAAATCAATATAAATGGTATTGCAGAACAAATGCTTTAAAACATATTATTCTTGTTTTGATTCTTATGTTTTAGTACCAGTTCGTTTGTTTAAGCACATTTTAATAATGCGGTTTGATAGCATTTACTCTATAAATCAAATATTGCAGTAAACCTATCTTTACCATTGCAAGGCATAAAATGCATGCCTTGTCAGAGGCCTGCAACTTTAAATACAGTTTTAACATGCTTCTGATGTGATGCAAGCAAAAACAGTTAATGAATATAAAATTAACTTACTGTACTTTTTTTTTCTTAAATGGAGTTACTGTATCATATACATTTCATCCATAATAATCAACTGTAAACATGTAGTTAAAAAAGTAAAAATATATAAACATATGTGCACTTTGCGAGTCATAGATAAAATACTTACTGAATAGAAACAAATTATTAAAAAAAAATAACAAAATAATAATATTCATATGTATGATCTTCAATTAAATAAGCAAAAAAGCAAGAATAACATGTTAACTTAACTTAAATTTGAGGTGATCCTGTCTAAAAATGTAATCTAAGAAATATTGGTAAGATATGTATCCTCCACCATGTCAATCTTATTCACTGCTGGTATCCGTGTTGTGTCAGCCTCCCTTTCCCCGCCTGTCCTCTGCCTCCTGCTGCAGTCCCACTTGTGGCTCAACAGCTCCCTCTGTGAGCAACACTGCATCCTGCCAGGGAGCGTTCTTCTAACCTGCTAACACACGACTCATGTACTTACACCATAGTTATTTATTATTGCGGTATTTTACATGATGATCATTTATGTTTATTTGTGCAGATGCTGACAAAAATAATAAGTTAAAACAGACAAAAGATGAAATCAAGATTCATTATGACTTATGTAAGGAAAATAAATAAAATATGCCTTTTTCGTCCAAAACACAACTTTTCATTAAAAAACACATTTTTGTCAGATGGAGAACCTAGGTGTTATTGTGATATATTTAGTTTGATGTGATACTGATACATTGTGCAGGATATTGAGATTCTACATAAATAGGTAAAAGAGAGACAATCTCTCTCAGCTATTTCTATGGTTAGACTCTGTTCTCACTTGAACCATTGAGCATATTTGAGGTTGTAAATGCCCGACAGCGCGAGCATATGACTAATGAAACGATGTGAGGGAGGGAGATGACTCAAAGATGGTGACTTGCTCTTGTTTGAAGGTTCTGGGTGAAGATACAATCCCCTCCTCACCTCCCACATACTGTATGATATTAACCAACCGCATGGCCTGTCACATCTCCAACAGTATTTGGGCACCTTAACAAGAAAAGCATAAGCCATGTCCATGGTTTAATAAGATAAATACTTAACTTAAAAAAAAAAATAAAATAAAATCAACCTAAAAAAAATGTATCTATATGTGTGCGCACACACACACATACACACATATACCATTAAACTTGTCAAGTTTAATATCACACTGTGGTTTAATACCACACTGTGGTTTACAGAACAGAATATTACATGTCCCACTATCCAAAAGGACCACACTACCCAGCATCCTCCAGGTTCAGCCATGTCAGGTTATAATCACTATGTGTTGATTTTGCCATCCATCCATGAGCCATCCATCCAGACAATGCACAGCAAATAAAATTCCAAGAACAGCAATAGCAAATCCAGATTTGCTATTTAGTGAAGATGCTAGGTCACATTCCATTTCGGTGTTATCTTTTATTGCACATGTGGGGTTACGATGGCACAACAGCAGGTATTTGGCAGGGATATTTTCTACAATAAAAATATGTGGTTTTAAAATGACTGCAATAAATTCATCTACTGATGTATGCAACAAAATCATATAAGGATGCACTAAAATAGAAGGAGTTCAATAGTATACTACATCTATTAAAAGTTACACAGTGAGATATTTTCTCATTAAAACTTATGTACCCAGGTGGTTAGAAACTTTATTTCATTCACCTAAATATTACACTGAAAATGAATCTGTTTAATAATATTGGTCCTTCAATTTGTATAGCTCTTTTTAAGACCCAAAGTGCTTCACAATATGCTCTCACACATACACATATAAACACAAATAATACAGCAATCATTGAGTGGGAGCCAGTTTTAACAGAAATGTTTTGAGATGTTTGCTGGTACTGACATGACAATAATTCAGTGCCTTTTTATGAATGTGAAATATGTAAGAAAATGTGTCATGAGCACAGAATCCTGCTTGACTGAGACATAAACAGTACTTGAAGCCCAAAGCCTCAATAGAAATGTGTAAATCTGATGATGGGATTGAACTACCAACTTTGAGACTGCTCACTCTATCTCTTGCACTAGCATAACTGGAACTAGCAAGATTTAGTACAAATTGTACTCATCATTAAAAGTGATTCCACAGGGTATTTTCATAAACAACATTTTCATGAGGTGTTGCATTACAAGAGGCAAAAACAACACATCCCACCATCAAAACAAGCTTTACTGCAGTATCTGTTACCATGTTCCCCTAAAGTCAAAGTGTGAATGCTGCCATCTGACGGGGAAGGCAAACAGGTGAACTTTTCAAACAACTTTATGTGATCTGCATATTTACAATAAATATCGAAGCAAAATACATTTTCAAATGAATATCAACTTAACATTTCACAGTTAATATCAACTTAACACAGACATGTAAAACGGAAAAAGATGACAGGACACAACTCAAAAATGACTAATCACACAGATCACTAGAAAAATCAGATAATCCAAAAAAATGAGAAGTGTATTTACACGCACAAGACAAATGTGATCATCAAGAACGCATCTGACATGTGACAAGTCATTGTGAACTGGCCAGTGATGTCTGCAAAGAGCTGATCACTACAGTCCATTAGAACGCACACTCTAAATGTGTCATCTTGAATAAGACTTGCTATGCTTCTCTGTACAGCCACACAGTAGCCTACATGTAACTGCCTAAATGAGTTTTTTCTGGGTCTCTACAAACCACTAATAATGTAGATGCACAGAAAGATTCATATCCCTTACAGGACACCAAAGGTCAGATCAATTTTCTCAGCCACCAGATCTGTCTTCATTTGGGCTGCTCTCTATGAGGACTGCACATTCTCATTGGAAACATATGCTCTACTACTGCAATTGTTAAAAAGTTGGGATACCGAATATGTTTAAATGAATCTCTTAAAAATTTATTCAAAACACAACATAAACAACATGTCAGACTTGCCTTATCTACACTGAATTAATAAGCATACAGCAGCTCATTATTGACTGCAAGCTGTCCCTCCTAAATTTTTATACAATTGTGTTGGGTTTCTACTAACAACTGATCTTAGCACTTCAAGATAAGATAAGATAAGATAAAAAAAAACAAAAAAACTTTATTAATCTCCAAGGGAGAAATTCAGGTGTCCGGCAGCGAACACACACTTGCACAAATAAACACAATAAAAACACTTCAAGTGTTATTTAAAGGTATACTACGTAACTTTTCTTACATCTTGTCTCCATGAAGATGTAATTGTTTTAGCTGGGTGGTTCCACAGTATGACATCAAGATCTTTTCACAGATCTGACCTGTAACTTTGCCTCATGCGTTCAGGCAACGCAATTACATCTCCATGGAGACAAGTAAGTGGCACAACCTCCAAAAAAGTCGCTTAGTACATCTGTGTAAGTTCAACTGTGACTATGACAGGTGATCATATTCATGAGTTTTAGCTTCCTGGTATATGTGTGTATAAGTATTCCTCCTATTCAAAAGTTATAATAGTTTGTTTTATATTGTTAATCGCTATGGCTGTTTTGCGTCACTCTGAAACACACAGATAGCCAACTTAGAGTAGCTGAGAGTTTGATCCCGTAGTGAAGTGTCATTGACCATTTTGTTGTCGTAAAGTTGTTCAAAGCTAATTATCGCCTATTGATATTTATAGCATCCTAACTTTATTTAGCATTAGCGCTCTGCAACCATAAAGTTCTTTGTGTTCACTGGGATGGCGTGTCTGCTCGCCTTTTGTTTTGCTGCTGCACAGAAGACAGCTAGACTCTCGGTACGCACGACTGCCGAGCCATAAACACAGCCCCTCTTCCACCTCAGGCAATCCTTAAACTCATCAACAGTGTAATGAGACTTTCGAGCTGCGAGATGAATTAACTGGCTGATTTTCTCGTTTTTACTGCCGACGACTCCGCCGCCAATGCAGAGTGGCTTAATATAGCATCCAGCGCTATCCGGGACTGTGATATATGCGGCGTGACCGAGACGCATAGAAAACAAAGAGGTGATTGGCTTTTACTGAAACAATATAAGACAATCAGCGGCTAACATTAATCACCATGAGATGCGCTGAAGAGGGGGACTTTGTCAGTTGGAAGCTTGGAGTGTGGTGTATACTAAAGCCGATGGCACAAGCGGGAGCATATGCGCAGAAGTATATAGACGTTGATATGGCGGGGAAAGCAGATTTGACACTAATTCGAGTGTTTATTCTTTAAACACAGCTCATGACGACTCCCGGGTGGCACGTAAGCAAGAAACAGTTGCTATCTGCGGCAGAGACAGCGAGGATCAAACAATGTGAGATAAGAGATTGGAGAGCATCTTTTAAAACATCTTGGTGAGTATAAAGCCGTTGGTGAGAAAAGCAATGTATGCAGATGGTATATATTCTCAAGTGTTGGGTCAATGCTCAGACATAAACTTGGAGACATGGAGATAAGCAGGTAATGCAATTTGGCTAAGTTACAGGTCAGATCTGTGGGGAGGGGGCCCCCGTTCACAGTAGAATGCATGTTTATCAAGCTGACCATGTAGAATAGTCATGCATTTACAACTGGTAGTTATTAGAAGCTGTTAGGTGTACTTCATGCTACTTACACCTGCTATAGGATAGTGTATGTGAATCACACGTCAGTATGTGAATCAATGAAGTTTCACATACTGACAACATGCAAACATATAGCCACAAGCTATGTTATAAATATCCTGAATGACACTATGCATTTTACCATTATCTATAGTTTCAGCTATGCGGTATAGTAAATCTAGCCTGCTGAGCGTCAATAAAGACACCCGTCAGCTAACAGACGACAGGTGCACAGACGGAACACCTAAATCCAAAAACAAACAACAAAGTATGCTTCCCTTTCTATGTATTCACTGTGCTTTTGTTCAACAAGACTGCACCAGGAAGTGTTGGGAACAGAAGCCACACACACAACAATAGCCATGGCATCAATTTCAAGTCAGAGCAGACCAGTATGCAAAGGACAACATGCAGGCTATAGTTACTATTTCCCCAAACCGCAGAGCCACTTAACCACAGAAAACAAATGCAGAAGTGGCAGTGCTTAGCCGCGAGCTGCTAGCCTAGCCCGCCCTCACGAGAGGCAGTCTGGGGTGTGCCATCGGGCTGTAGCACACAAGGGGCCTAAGCACTGGAGACACACAGCACTGGGTGTTTGCACACTTATCTCATGGCCCTGGGCTGCTCTATTGTCTGCTCCCATTTAGACATTACTGGGGGTATAGCTCCAAGCCTCCTAGTCTATTGTAATAATCAACAGCTTTAGGCTTCCCTGCATGTTTTCATTGCCCTGAAATAACACCATTATGCCAGGAATATGGGTCACCGAGCAAATGAAATTCTAAACCTCAGAACATATCCGGAGGTAATGATTATTTTTAAATTATTTTGGCTGGAGGGGTACATATCACACAGACTTGAGTCCAAGGAGTTTGGAGGTTCAGATTGTGGATTAAAATGTTGGAGTTTTTAAATAAGAAATTTGCAAACACTAAAATAATACAATATGATAACCTTCTGTCAACATAACAAATGTGGAAAAATACTCCAACAATAGGACATTAAAAAGTACGCTGTCCTCCTGAAGAGCAGGTTAAGAAAGTGAACATCCACTTGCATATTCCTGAATTGTAAATCCTTTGTAGAGGCACTGTTGCCATGGCACTTGCTGAATGGGTAAGTCGGGCGAGAACCCTGCTGTTTTTTCTAGTGTATTACTGTAGAGGGAAATCATAGTGTCATTATGTATACAAGACCATTTCCTGCCTGTGTGGACTGCAGGTGGCCAATACTTGAAACTCAAGTAGGACAAAGGTGCTCATAAAGTGTGACAGACAAGCACAAGTCTGACCAGAGGCACTGGGTAATGTTCATCCGGCTTTAGCCACAGTCAAATGTGAGCCCTCCCCAGACACGGTGTGGAGTGGTTTTAAGTGGTCTCACCCCTACTGCACTTTATTATTCACAAAACAACACAGGCAAGTTAGGAGTGCTGGTGAGCTCCTTTGTTATTAAGAGTGGCTTATTTTATCACAGGTCAAGTTAACAATGTTAGATTCACTAAGGTCCTTTTTAACCCCCAGGCTTCTCTTTAAAAAAGTCACACTTAGGATCCTAAGGACACAAATATCCACTTACAAAAACAGCTGTAAAATTATCATAGATTAATATTTTTTCATACTTTTTTCAAGTAAATCCAAGATGTATCCTTGCCCTAATAAAAAAATATCATTAAAAATCAATAAACATACCTGAATATTTGATTATATTTCCATTGTTACAGAAGAATTAAGATTTTCTCAAGGACCCATTATAGGAAGGACACCTCAGAACTGAATGTACCCCATTATAACCTGACTTCAGTTTCTCAATTCTAGAAGCCATTTTTACACAAAATGTGAAATTCAAGTTTGTTTGTTTCTTTTTAATAAATTTGAAATTTTGATATAGCTTTTGATCTAGTCAAAAAAAAAAAAAAAAAAAAGTTTTTTAAAGTGGACATTTATGTCCTTAGGGTCCTAAGTGTAACTATTATTATCTCTTTTAATGCATTAGTTTACAAAAATTGGCTGGACTAAAAAAAAAAACATTTTATCAGGCCTTTCCTGAAAATTTGGTGTCTTTAACATTAACTGAATTGAAATAGCAGGCTGTTTTTTAAAAATGGCAAAATGGACAAAAATGTACACACGGAAGCCTGAGGATTAAACAAATTGATGGCTTTCAATATAATTAACTAATCATTTTTCTCTAAAGAAGCAGAACTTAAAAAGTCATCCCGCAGTGGCATTCTGTCTTTCATGGTAAATGGTGACATTTTTTATACAGTGTTTTTCCACCTTCAAGGCACTCAAAACACTTTACATCAAGGAACCACTCACCCATCAGTGTACACAGACACTGGGGGCGAGGGATGTTAAGTGTATTGGACACAATGACAGCATTCATCTGTGGGAGCTGGAATCGCACCGCCAACCTGTGAGTCAGTGGATCTAATCACTCAAAAAATTATGTTTATGTCGAAAGCGGGATTTGAACCACAAACCTTTGGATCAGTGGGCAAACACTCAACCAACCGAGCTACTTTCGCCCCACGTCACTTCTGTCATTCTTCCTAAAGCTCCATGGTCTAGAGTCCGGACATATTCACCAAACTTATGGTTAGACGAGTCAATAGCCTTGCGCAATGAGTAGCATCTCTTACAAAGCACAGAAATGTTATATTTTTGAGGGGAAGATATTCTTAGAAAACTAGCCCAAAGGCATGAATGATGGAAACATACTCATCTGTCTTCAAGCAGACAGTTTCTAATTTAGCAATAAAAAATCTTCAAGCCATTGTGACTTCCCCATAATGGTTTAGCTTAATTGGCTGCATGCTAACAGGTGGCTAGTATCTCGCTGATTACTGCCTGCTACACCGCTGCTAACTCACTCTGCTGAATCTGTTGTGGGTGCTAAACATAAGCTAAGACAAGACATGCTGGAGCTGAGAGAAAACCGCAAGGAAGGGTCACGGTGGCCCTGGAGGGAGTGTGGGGAGGGGGCATTCAGTCAAGTCCAAGGGAGACCAAAACACAGCCAGCATACTGCCAAGGAGCTAGCACAGTGACACTGGTGAATCCAGGAAGCGTTCGGTGGAGGCAGGAAGCTTGGCTAGCATCACTGTCATGGGCAATAAAACAGAATGATGTGTCTTCATAGAGATGAGAAAGCTGAATGTCTATATACATATGCAAGTAAAAAATGTCAGAATAAAAAAAAACCCTCAATTGCATGGAACACATCGTTACAAAGGTCCAAAAAAAAAAAAAAAGTATGTATAATATTGTTATTTATGTAATTACTTATGTAGTTATGTATGTTACTATAAACCTAGTGTTTGGAAACAGAATGCCATAAGCTAGTACCATTAATGGGACAGTTAGTGATAGCCTCCAAACATCACAAACTATGAAAAACGTACTTAGCAACAACCTAACATGCTAACAACTAATAGACATTTCCTAAATCTAACTTTGTACTGGACAATACTGCACCAAAAATAAAGTGGGTCTCAAAAAAATTTTACTTTTATTTCATCAAGCATACATTAATGAACTTTAGACAGCTAGAAGTTATATTGACTAGTTATTACTTGTTGCCAAATGTAATAAACATAAGCAACAGCCATTTATCTGACCTGTCTAGAAATGCCATAATTAATGTTTTATTTTCATGCCTCATTGAAAAGAATGGGATAGAATGTCAATGTCAGACCAGCCTGGATGCACAGCCATTCTAAACATGTCATTGTTGAAAGGGCCTATAGCTTTTTATTGTTCACTTAACAGCTTAAAGAGGAACTGTTTCTGAATTCTTATCTGTACCTTTATTTGTTTTTGTGAGGAAGATTTTTGGGTAGTTAACATATAAGGTGAAGATGGTTGGAAAATGGAACTCATGACTCATTATAACGTAGGCACTCACTTGCTATTTTTACATTTATTGTATCATTTAGTGCATCAATCTTCAGTCTGCAGCAATATACCACACTTCAGAATATAAACATTTGTATTACTTTTCACTACATGGCTACCCCTAATAAAAAGGCCTTTCTCACTGAAAGCATGTCCTGAAAACCACTATACAGATACGTCAGCAATCCACACACAGAGCAGACAATAAATCTTCACCTCACTGACGATTTTACCTGTGACTTGTGAGAAATGCAACCACATAAAAGCAGGACAGATGGCTCTCCGGGTGAAGGAAAGTGTAAAGGAAGGTGGAGACAATAATGAGCTGACATGAAACATAATCCCCTCTGTCTGTGCTCTCATTGGCAGCCCCTCCAAAGAATGGAGGCTCCCCCATTATGACTTAACACATCAAAATGGCCGCACAGCACACACAGAAAAGGCCACCTGATGATAAACACAGCAGACAGCGCCTGAGCTTTATCTGGCAGCAGCCTGCAGCTCAACACACGTTCAATTTGGCCCGCAACAATCGATTGTGTCCCTCCTTACCTCGGCTTCAGCCAGAGGAATAAAAACAGACCTTTTAGAAAAGAGCAGGTCTCAGTTGGTGCAGGCCCTGTCCAGGTAAAAGGAGAAAGGAGAGCTGGGGACACTAAGACACCTGAATTATGGCCAGACGTCGCACATGGAGAAACACATTTTGGACGCTCTGAACCGCCGGTGCTTTGTTTTACTACCCAAGACTGGAATGATATAAAGTGATATGATTGTTTTATATCTCTGTGTCATAAACTATAACGTTTCCAACACATTTTGGTTAGGCTGAAGAAAAAGAGTCACAAAAGTTCTTTCCCAAGTTAGCTCGAATAGGTTGGATGGTCACCTTCACAAAGTATTAGTTTCAAAAACAATTTCTAAATACATAGCTTGTAGGTTGTAACTTCTTTATATAATCAACAGTTTCAGTTGGTTGGACAGTTTAAGGGTCAAGGTGTCATGCTATAAACGGAAGTGAGGCCCATTAAACTATTACGGAGCATGGACATGGATGAGAACTTGCAGGAACTGTATGTAGCCTTATCAGGAAAAACTATATTAATATTGGACATGTTTATCTGGTATGTGGGGACACAGATAGGTCAAGTTTATGGAATTTAAAATCTAAATCTTACATACAATTTCCCTAACAAGTAGAAACATATATATTCACACAAGCCTGATGGATCATTATTGGCAATTCAATTAATTGCACTAAAATGATAATTCAGTTTTGTAGGCTATTCTATGACCAACAAAGCTACATCATATATTGGGATTTTAAAAAAAAAAAAAGAAAATTGGCAACAGTGTTTTGTATTTTATGCACCTTCTGCTATGTATATATTAAATGCATTTCACTTACTTCCATTATTGCATGCTGTAAGGTGAGCTGAGTTATGGTTGAATTTTACTCCTAGTGAAGCTGAGGCAAAATCTTTTCCTCCAAAAACACAATATTTATAATTATTTCTGTTCCTTGCAAGAGAACTAATATGGTAAAACCGTAATATTTGCACACTTGATTTCCTTCCTGAGTGCAAACATAATAGGGTTTTGGGTGTGTGAACAAGCCGGCATCTTCTAACCTTGGTGAAATCTCTCTATTTGAAAAGCCTATAATCATTCCCTAAGCTGAAAGGGGTTGAAAACGAGATCATATTCATTACAGAAAAACACAGTTACGACCAAGCACAATGCAAGCCGCCTGTTCCATGACAATTATTAATACGCCTGCCCCATTTTCTTGCAATATCGAGCTTTGTTTCAATGAAGGTTGTCCCTTGGATCAGTATGCAGACGACCCAGGCTTCAAATCCTCAATTTCAGATGCAAATGTGGTGTGAGTCATTTAAATAATATTTGAATATGGATTACACAGTGTGCGTCTCATGTCACAGAGCAGGGGGCAGGACGAGGGAAATGCAAATGATCCACATGGAAGAGAAAGGTCACAGTCAGGACCTGTTAGATTTATTTGGGAAATAAAAGGCTGCGCTGCTAAATGAAGCTCATTCTATAAAGCCTTAGGAGAGAATTAGAGCAGATCACAGCCATTTACATCATAAGGGCAAAACAAACAAGGAGCAGACTGCAAGCATTTTCTCAAGTTAGGAGAATTTAAACTAAACAGAGGAAGGGGGATCTAAAGCAGAGCTCATGCAGGTGAGACAAGGCATGCAACAGTTACGGATAAAATCATTAACGGTCCTATGTTACACAAAATGGATTCTTGTGAGCTTTAAGCAATGTTATAATGTTGTTACTTCCTCAAAAACAGACCTGGAGTTGTGTTGTTTCATTCCCACATGTTTGAGTAATCCTTTATTATTAGTCTGTCTACATCTCCAAAACTCAAAATGCTCTGTTCCAACTTGTGATGTCAGTTTTTTTTGAGTTTAAGTTAACAGCTTCCTTTACCTTTAGTTTAGTAGAGATATGCACTTCCAGGGCTGAAATCATCCAAGTGATTCTAGTGAAGGTGTTTGGAGTTTAAAAACACAAATGACAACATAAGGGGGAACAGAGCGTCTTCTGATTGAGAGAAGAACTCAGCCTAAATATCTAGGGTCTGTGTTTTAAACATGTGTGAATGAAACAAAACGCAGCTTAAGGTCTGTTTGTGATGAGGAAACAACATTATAACATAGATCAGAGAATAGCCTAATATGGGCACTTTAAACTCTATAGCATATACATTACCAATCAAAAATTTGGACTTTCTTAAAAGCATATTCTTTCTTTATTTTTATGACTATTTATATAACAGATAAATAACTCCAAACTTCATCAAGAAGCTCATTGAGAGAAGGTCAAGGGTATGCAGTGCTGTTGACAAAGCAAAGGGAATCTAAAATATATTCAAAAATGTGTTTAGTTTTTCATGGTACATAAGTCTATACATCATGCATCATGTATCTGATGTCTGCTGTATGTATATAAATGTAGAAAGCAGTAATCACAATGAAAAACGATGAATGGGAGGGTGTGTCCAAACCTTTGACTGGTAGTATATATTTTTGTTAAGCCTGCACATGATATTGACAATGACATAGGGTGGTAAAATGTAAATTGCATCTAAACCGTTTCACTTTGCAAAATGAAATACGTCTGCAATCCCTTTACACATAAACTTCACACAAACTAAAATTGGACAGGCATTTTGCGATATTTACTTTTTCTAGTTGTGTTTATCCAATTGCATTCAGAAGCAGATTATTTTGTTTGTTGATACAGCCGCCAAGAAATGCAACTCAAATCCACAGAGACTAGACTAATTCTTTGTAAATAACAGAAAAGAATCACAACAACTGTCCAAGATATTAGGAAATCCAATCTATGCAAAACATGACTATTAAACCCCCCAAATTACACGTGCTTTGTGCACACGGTGAAATAATTTTACGCAAACATTTCTAAAGCCCAGCAGTATACAGTATAGAAACTAGGGCTCTAATCAGCTAAAGAAACTATTACTTCTATGTATCTGACCCAAACTGTACTCACAAGACTACAACTGCACGGGGATTCATGCAAAAACAACTATTTATGCAGAAAAAAGTATAAGACTGATATAGCCTGTGAATCACAAGTTTAATCTATCATTTTTATATAAAAATACCAACAAATACCAACTCCTCAGCTGACTCGATCACTCACCAACTTCTCCTTGCTACTGTTGTCCCATATAAATCCTTATTATCTAAATAAAAAGATTAGTCCACTAGTACAAATGGTGGTTGACTAAGACTCATCAACCGATTAATCAACTAAATGCCCAGCCCTGATAATGACACAGCTACAGCCAAAACAAAATGGAGGAATATTATTTTATATATTCATCTAAAATTTCATCAGCTTCTGCCATAGCCCTGGTGCCATTTAATACATATCAATACGGTTGTAAACGTCGATGCTGCGCGTTCCATTCGTGTTCCTTTGGGAGCATAAATCACTCCTGATGGATGGCTGGTTGAATCTTCTTATATACAGTGCCGTGTTTTTTAGCCAAAGGGGCATGCAGGAGTCTACCCCCAAGGGCCTTATAAACCTCAGACGAGCAGTGTCGTCATCCAAGCCATGGACATGCTTTTAAATTATGTATTAATGACAGGCCGTGATAAAAATGACCCAATTTCATATCCAAAATCAATCCCCTCACTCAACTGACATGAGAGAGAAAGTTGTAAAGATTTTTGGACACGTTTTTTGCTCTCAGGTTATGGCCAACAGCAGAGCAATGTGTGAGAAGGTATGAAGGAATACAGCTTGTACTTAAGACCAATTGCTGCCTGTAATTATGTCAGACAAAATTGTGAGTTATGTCACATGTCAACAAAAATGGTTTCTTCATGGAAGGTGGCAAGAGTGATTACAGAGAATTTCTTTGTCACATGGTTTCTTTTACTGCAAGTAGAGAAAAAAAGGACTGAAGTCAGACAAGACATAACAACAGCTAAGCAATGATGAAACCAGGTCTAAATACTGGCAAAATTAGTACAAAATTACAGAGGAAAATATAAGGACCAACCTACACAATCAGGGCAAGATAAGAAAAAACTTTAATGTCAATGTTGCAAGTAGAGTAAGGTAATCAGCACATAAACAAATTCCAAACATTTTCAAATGATAAAAAATCAACTAAAATGAATGTAAACATGTTGAACAAAAATAACTAAATATACTTCAAATACATGGTAGGTAGTCCAAAGTTTGGTTAACTTTGAACCATTCTCCATAGAAATAGGTTACTTTTATGTTATACTGTGGAACGCTCTAGGTCCTAGGACAAGCAGATTGTGTGCGCTTCACCAGAAAAGCTACAAGTCAGGTCTGTGGAGAGACAAGCCTCCTCACAACAAGGGTGCACAATTTTCAAGGTTTTGTAGTGCCTAAAAAAGTTCAAATTAGGTTAACCTTTATTGTTTCCTATAAGGGAATTTGTCCTCTACATTTGTTCCATCCTTCAATGCTGCTGGGGCAACCTTTCAGGAGCAACCTGGAGACCCATCTCAAGATCTTGAGCTAGGCTTGGTCACGACTACCTTGGCTGGAGGAGTTAACGTATTATGCATGTTTTCGGTTGATGGAGAAAATAACAGCCCACTTAACAGGAGTAGTACACACACCACAGTTTGCGAAGCGCTGCTGTAAGGCCTAAAATGACTCATGTTACAATGGAGGAAGGGCAGGGGGCTGCTACTTAACACATGGTTGGTGGATCGATGTCTTGCCCTGCTGCTTGCGTGCTGTAGTGTACACAGGCCAAGCCAATGCACCCTAATTTGTTCGTGCTGGGAAGGCCGACGGCTCCCACTGGCAGCTCCCCAGTCATCAGCGTGAGAATGTATGTGAAAATGGCTGACTGATAGGTAAATTGTCCAGCACTTTAGATAAAAGCACCATATACTGTACAGGCGTTCGATTTCCCATTTGCCAGAGCCACTGATGGTTGGTAAAGCACTAGTGTTAATAGCTGTCAGATAGGACATATATTTTGTTTTCTTCAGTGATGCAGAGGAAGCGTAGATGTGCTAGCAATTGGAAATCTCGACTTTAATGGTCACAGTTAATTACGTAACATAATTTCCTCTGCAAAAATCCAGTCTTTTTATGCATAAAACCCACTAACCTTTTGGTTCCATATTCTGAAATGCATGGCATTATTGTATTAGTTTAGCAGTTCATGTTTCAGCCTTCCATTAAATGTGAAAATGTGCACTCTCAACAAAACCTGAATTGCAAATCTAACCACAGTGGCAATGCTTGTCAGAAAGATATCAATTAGATGTTTTTTGTTTTGCTTTTTTTCCAAACTTATCTATCCCTGATCCATTCTGTGTCGATATATAAAAGCTCGAACAGTATTTTTGGGGGTGAGTATTGTACATTTTCCTTGCACTAATGGGAAAACGTTCTTGTTTTTTTTTTTTTTTTTACATTTTCTTGATAAAATTTACGACATACAAGGTTCAATAAATAACTTCAGATTTACAGATGCAAACTAACTATCTAAGTGTTTCTTTTTGCTGTTTATTTATTGAAGCTCATATTTATATCAAACTTCAAAATGTGTTATTGTGACTGGCCTAATAACACAGAGTTAAGCCGTTTCTTTAGCCATTTTTTACTTATTATAGTATCATTGCATCCCTAGTGTTATATTATGAAAACTTCAAATAAGATGAACAATGAAATACATTTAACCTTCACATAAATGAAATTCCACAAGTTAAGAATAAAAGCATCAAACAACCAAAGCATCATGTTCAGAAATGCTTTTTATGTTCCTTATAGAAATCCATTCCACAGTTTTTACCACAGATACAACAAATGCATAACACACATCTCGAACATGGCGGCCACATCGCACACTAGATTACGCTCTTTCAGTCTGTCAATATTACAAATCCCCGCAGTTGTTATTGTAACACTTCAACGGCGTCTTATCGGGAAGGCACAGGGATCACCTCGGAGAAAACTCAATTTCCTGCTCATTTGTACAACAATCCTCATCATTATCTCACTTCTCACGCTCACCTGACAGCCACGCTATTACAAGGCTCCCGGAGTACGACTTCAAAGTTCCCCGTGTCCTTTGGTGACTGCTGGAACTGCTGGAGTGGGCTGTTCTGTGGCTCTGTACGGTGAACAAGTTAAAAGCTCTCCTCCACTCCATTTGTGCTAAGCGCTCTTCTATGGGCACAATGTATTTATGCCGCGCTTTGTGATAATGTCCTAAGCTATGTCAGGTGTCAAGAGCCCGCACGACTATACACAGGATCAATGTGACAGTAGTGATTATTCTGGCCATTGTGGACCAGTCAGGCTATGAAGCACATACATTGTTCGCTGGGATTTATACGATGTAAATAATATATGATTATTCATAATGAAATGGGCTGTAGGGTTGCAGGGTGTTGCGTGGTTCAACTCGAGGGTGTGATAATTCTGATTAAATATTCAAATAGTGGCTATAAATATATTGGATCTATGGAAGTGCTTTTTCACACATGCATTATAGACAGTCGTGCGTACCTCCCACATGCAGTGTTCATGTAATTATGACAGTACAAAGCAATATGTTTACAAAGTGCGGCAATAAAAGGCACCTTTATCAACACATATTCATATCAGAGATAGATGTATTTATACCAAATCATATTTATGATTTCTAGTCGTCTGACAACCAGTTCTAGGAACACTGGATCTGTAATTTAGTGTTTTTGGCACAGAACTGTTGTTTGAATCAGACTTAAATGATTTATATCTAGATGTTTCAGATGTACATAATGTCTGTAAGTTCATCAGATTTTTTTTCTAGTATATGGCCCTTACCTGGCCTTTATTCAGGCTCACCTGGGCTCTTTCCGAAACTGCTACCTCCTTCCTTTTCCTATGAACATGTTGGGTGTTCATAGGGAACTGCCACATTAAGTGCTGTCCAAAACAGAGCAAGCCGTGAGGAGAAGTGGCTTATCAGCTCCTTCACATTGAGTCAGCATCAATGGTGACTTAACAGGTGTGCATAACACCGGAGAGTAGACGACGTGCAACATGCACATGAGTTTAGTTCCATGGTTATTTAGACACACAAATACAGTTGTATTAGTGCCTCGCAGACTTTACAAATGAAACAGAAAACAGCGCTGAGATCAAATACGCTTTTTTTGGGACTGGAAAACTCCGCTGTGAGATGAATGAATTTGACTCACATTATTTTGTAGCTAACACCCTTTATGCACAAGTTGATCTGCACCTATAACACAAAACACCATAAAACAAATCATTTTATTGGCCCAATTGTGCAATATGTCCTTAATGTCACTACTATTCTATATCTACGAGTTACTGCATTGCATCCTAAATGCTTTACATATTTAACATTAAGAGCTGTCACAGCAAGTGCCTCTCTCCACTGTGAGACGAGTATAGTATATTGTTTTTATATCTAAATATAAAACTTTTGACCTATTGGTGTTAGTTGTGGGCTGTGCTATGGGGCATGCCTCCTCCATACGAGCAAGGGGAGTGCATCCAAAAGCCACATCTCCGAGTGCTTATAAAGGAACCTCTCCTCAGCCATGAAGGAGCCTTCAGTGAGGAGTTAGTAGAAGTGTGACTTCTCTGGTCTTCTTCTGTTAGACCAAACCAGGCACACTATCAGACAGCAGTAACACAAATAACATCTATTATGTGAGAATCCAAGGTTAAAGTACACTTTATTGCCTCTGCAGGGAAATTTGTCCTCTGCATTTGAGCCATGCTTCATACATAAACTAAGATTATATATATGAAATGAAATTTAAGATGAATTTTAGAAGTGCAAAGACTGAAATTCTAACTGCTACATTACAAAAGCAATGACACATAAATCCCTAACTACTCATTGTTTACTTTCACAATTGAATCCAGTGGTAAGCATCACTTCTAGTCTCAAGTTAGTGGGAAAAACAACATCGCATCAGAAATTGGGGTTCCTCATGGAACACTCCCAGCATGGGAAATGGTGGACTGTGACAGGCTGAATTTCTAGTGCTGGCAAACTGCATTATTCTCATTCCTGGTGCCATTGTCAGCCCTCATTGAAATCTGCTGTCACCGAGTGGAGCCTGATGCTAAGCAGGGCTGCTGGCCTCCCCACGCGTGTGTGTCTGTCTCTGTCTACATTTATACAGACCAGCCAAAGCTGCGATTGGAGAAATCAAGGAGGAGGATAGATAGAAAAATGGACATAGAAAAAAGCAAAGAAAGCCGGGGGAAGATGGTTGTTTTGGTTTGACGATGAAGCACTGATCCGGCGTGAGTGGTTTCTTCAAAAACAGCAAGGGAAAAAGCAGGGGCGGTCTCCAGAGCTCATCAGTCATCCTAGGCTGATGGAGGCAGACAGGTGGTTTTCCTGCTCCTAATATTCTCCATGACAGACTGTCCATTTACACTGCTGGCCTTGCTGATCCCGCGCTATTACTTTCCACTGACCAGGGAGGAGTGCGCTTAAACAACTCCGCACAAAATTGTTTCCATTCCTACACTGACTAATGGTGTGCAGTGTAAAGTATACCAGTGAGTGTAGAATCTTCAAAATATCTACACAGTTACACAGGCAAAAATATTTAAAAAGAACAACTCTTCCACTATGACAAATAGTGTTGCTGCTGTGCTAAAATTTCAAACTCGATTTCGATACAAAAGAATGGACTCGATATAATTTTGATACCCAAATGATAATTAAGACATATTGTAATTTTCAACACAAAATAATAGAATTTGTTTATTATACCATGTGCACACTAGTTCTGATAAAAATCAAGATGAACTCAAGATGTTCAGGAAAGGTCTTTTTTCAGTATCGATACTTGTTTAGAATAGTGTCTAGTTTCGATATTAGTTTCAGTATCGATTACTATCTGATTTTTGATACTTTTGACAGACCTAATGACAATTGCAAATCATCCCACTCTTAGCTAGTTTACGAACGCTTTTAAATCAGATGCCATTCCTGACACAATGTCCTCAGTTTATACAGGCTTAGGACCACAGTGGGCACAATTGCTTCTAAACATTAGGTGAATTTAATTTCCTTTTTGTTCCATAACATGACAAACTTTTGAATAATTTAATAGTCAGAAAGTAGATTTGCTCTTGACAAAACTGTTCACAATTCAGCATTTTCTTTAAAATGCATATGTGATGCTTACGTAGAAAATATGATATGAATAGACGACATATTTTTACTTGAGAAAAGGATTGATTGTGCATTTCTTTATTTGTAGCAGTGCAGTCAGTCAGATGGGGACGCTGAATACTTGATCAAGCACGTTCATATGCAGCAGATAGCATTGTAATCACTGGAATACACACAAAGAAAGTCCATCTATTGAAAAAAAAAAAAAAAGGGAGTGATGTAAACATTTTATTTTTCAAATGTTTAAAAGGTCAAATCAAATCAGACCAAAATATAAACTGGTTAACGCTACAAATATTTCAGTACTTGCATGTCAATGCACTATGTAGCTTTTGTGGTGTAGGTTCTACAGGTACACTTGTCTCCATGGAGATGTTATGGCTTTGATCAGAATGTTTTCCAGTATAGACTTAAACTTATCTCCACTAAGACAAAAAGGTGACGCCACCAGGCCAAACCACAGGTCAGATCTCTGGAGAGGCGAGGCCGCTCACAGTAAGAATACATGTTCTTCAAGGGATTTTTGAGCAATTTAAACACACATAATGGGAAGAAAAATGCTTAGCAGGTAAGTTTAATGCCATACTGTTGAAATTCCAGGCAAAGTAATCAAAACTCCATGTAGACAAGCTGCAAGAAAAGCTAGACAGTGAACCTTTAAGTTGGAGCAAAAGTTTGGAGTTGTAAAAGTAATTTTAAACAGTCAGATACACCTACTGTAAACTTGTATAGGTTTTTGCAACAACTCCCACTGACTGATTTTCCTATATTTTTCAAGGAATCCATCCATTTCTATTAAAGTTCAGTTAATTTTTTTGAATACACTTTCTCATTGGTTACAAATCCTTACTGCATCATTCAATACCAGTCCAATCTTTTTTTTTTTTACTAGTTTCCTGTATAGACACATAGTATAAGAATGAACTGAAGCACATACATTGCTTCATTTCATTCTTATACCATGTGCTGGATACTCATATGGTTGTCTGTGCTTGAAAATAGCCATCTTTCAGTTACAACGCGGCACCTCGACACACTCTCCACACCTGGATTTGCGCTGTTCCTCCTGCTGCCTGTAGACCTCTTAATCTCACTTCGATTGGATAGGAAGCACCAGTGAGCTGCAATCTCCAGCTCCTTCCACACTTGTTCAAAAGTAAAAACCCTCTCAAGCACAAACACATATCGGACTTTTTCTGTTGGAATTGACGTCTATGGCTGCGTCTTATTCTACTTTTTCCACAAGTGCATATGACATTTCATAGTATTCTAATTATTCTCTAATTATGACTGTTTGAGACTAACTGTGGTAAATATTTATCACACCAGTCAAGTGGCAGTTTATAAAGAAAAGTTAAAAAAGAAAAAAAGCTCTCAATTTACCAATCAATCTACAGGCTGTGGGGAAGACCCAGGACACGCTGGAGGGACTATGTCTAAACTGCTACCCCCGCAACCCAGCACCAGATAAGCGAAAGAAAATGGATGGTTGTAAAAAAAAAAAAAAAAAAAAAAAAAAAAGTACACAAAGTTGTGCCGAGTCGCTTTGTTGGAATCTCTTTGTTGTCAATACACAAAATTCCATCAAAATGCAGGGACAATGTATGCGCAGCAGGTTAATTATTCCTTCATTTAAGAAATAAAGATTTGTCAAATAATTACTACTGTGTAAATTAGCATTGGCCCGTGGTTGCAGTATGGTTGCTTGGTAACAGTTTTGGAATTACATCATGTAGGTCACATCTGCAGCCCATATTCAACTAGAACGTGAAATTATAAAGTAAAACTGTCAAACAAGGGAAAAATAGACAAGGCGCTATCACAACACAATCTGCACATCGCATCAGGTATGTGAAGTTGTAGTGTATTGTTTTGTATAATGCTTTTGTATATTTATGAAAAATTGTCATGCGGTAGCATGGGTGAAGTAAGCTTACAGGCTGAGCATTGGACAAATCTTACAGCTAACTGTAAGAAGGGTTCGACTAGGGCCAGGGAAATATCATAAGATTACTCAAACGTGCACAGATGACTAAAACCTCTGCAGGCAGGTTTTTGATGAGGGAACAACATTATATCATGGCAGAAAGCTCCAAAAAGTATGTTTTGCAAAATACCCCCTCTTTAAAAAAATAGAACACCCATTTTTGTGAATTCTGAATATATCCAATCCAGCTCATACATGTCTGTCTATCACTGCATGTAAAAATATGTGACTGCAGATAACTGTATTTCTAAATAAATATGTCTGATACAGATTTGCTTTGTGTGAAATATTTTCCTCCTAAAATAAACGCTTAGTATTCCAGTTCATTAATTCTACTCTTGGAGCAATGCATGTATACTTGGTGAGATAACCTCCCTACCCCGGCTTTAGAAAATAAGAAAAAAGACAAATTATCCCCCCTGTGTTCCAAAAAGGCATTTTGTCAACGTAATACAGAGCCAAGTAGTGCACGGACTTTAAATGGGAAACGGGCACTGCTTTATTATGCTGCAGTGCCTTGAAATGAATGTGGATAATAGATATATTCACAGCGGTATTAATATCCTCCGAGTTCATCTTCCCCCCCTCGTTCTCCATTTTCTCTCTTGCAGCCTCCAAAGTACTTTGCCCTTGGCTATGCCTTATACTAAATAGATTTATGAGAACATTTGTGTCATATTTCCTCTTTTCCCGGATTGTCAAGACAGATTGTCAGAGCACCACTGATTGAGTGGAATCAGCACACAGACTTAGCTGCTATTGTCAGACCCCACATATTCATCTCTGGGGGGATTTCACAGGCAAAATTGGCCACTGACACTTCTCTCAAGGCTGCGCTGTTCCTACAATGAGGTCAGGGCTATAAAAATACTACATTCTACAAGTACTTTTCAGAAGATAACACCCTCTGTACCGAGTCATTTTTAAGCTTGGGTTTATATGAAGCGTCGCACCAGTGATTATACAGTGTAGATTTAACAACTAAACATTGACATAACAATACATTCCAAATGATGTTTTTTTTTTTGTCCCCAACATGGTAGTAGGATTAAGACCTGACTTAAGAGGCACATTACTTTTCTGGTGGAGGGTCTGCCACGTCCTTGTCATGTTATTGCTTGAATGTTGTATTAAAGTTATACATCTTATTTATTCAGTGACCCCAAAAGATTTGACCTGTAACTTGGCCTGGTAGTGCCATTTTAATGCCGTACTGTTATAGGCAAAGCATTAACATTTTCAAGGAGATAAGAAGGTAGTGGACCCGACACCAAAAAGTTGCATAGTTCACCTCTAATTGAACATAATATACATAAAGCTAATTCACTTTTTATAGTTTTAATAATATAATACAATTATCACTACATCATCATCTACTACTACTATACTGGGGTGGAAAAAGTTGTAGTAGTCATTTCAACAAGAGTTCTTGTCTCCCAATGATTCTAAGCCTTGTGCAAACTCCTGAAAACCACTGGGCAGAAGTTAAAGATCCAGCTACAAAGTACATAAATAACACTACATAAAGGCTCATACAGCAAAAAACATGAATACATCTTGTGTGAAAAATCATTCCCCTTTAAAATGCACTGCGGTGTCGTACTACTGGTCCTATAATGAATAAGTGCAGGCAGAGCAGAGCCTGGGAACAATATATGGACAGTAATGGTGCTCTAGTGGGTGTGTCCAGCCATTTGGAGGGTACGAGAGAGGAGCATTCTCAATGAGGAGGACTGAGGCCCTTTGAACCCAGCACAACTCCTTCAAATCCTTCACTTGTGCTAGCAATTTGTCAGCACACAGCCAACATGACAGGGTGGCAGCGGAGGATACCCGTTCTGTCAGACAGAGGGAGAGCTGTGGCTAGTTAGAAAGCCAGTAATGAACGGAGAGTTGGCTGTAAAGAGGAACAATACAAAGATGGACGGGGTTTCTAAGACGGAAGATTTGAACTCTTTGAAAAGCAATGAAAACCTGGAACTGAGAAGAAAAATAAAGTAATGTTATGATGCTTTGATCATCCAAAATGTGTTAGAATATCAGGACGCAAGTTATATGCGGACTATGCAGTAAGGGTATCCAAACAATAGCAATAAGACATTAGTAGTATAAAACACATAAGACAGGCAACACTTTATAATAACTACACTTTTGGTGGTCTTAAAGGGGTTACAAAATGTAAAAAACTAATTCATTTTAAAATGGTTTGCAATGGTCCACAGTTTACCTTATGCATTCGTAGCATCTCAATTATTCAGCGCAATGAGTTCATGAGTGCTTTTCCCAACTTTCGGAGGCCAGTTTTGCCATTGCGGTAATGCCATCAAAAATTGCCATGCTAACAGTGTACTTCCTGACTATTTATACTTAGATGTATACATATATCTGTAATGGGGCACGACAAATTTCGCTCAAATACGTGGAGACAAATTGCATACAGGGTAGAGATTAATCAATATGTTTTTTTTTCATGACCAATGCCGATTTAAAGTACAGAGCAACCGATGGCTGATAACCTCTGCCGATATTTTTGAGCTGATTTTGATTTTCCCCGAATTCTGACATTTAAATCTACTACAAACTCACCTACAGCCCTTTCTTTACCATAAACCTTTGAGAGAGCTATATAGTCACATTCATTTGCAGCTAGCTTTTCGTATTAAACAAAGGGTTAATATAGAGCTTTGTATGCAGATGGATCAAAACAAAATATCACCTTATGCTGAAAATTTAAGGCTGATAGCTAAAAAGTCCAAATATCGGCCCAATATATCGGTCTATCTCTAGTACAGGGCCTTTAATAAAGAATGGGGAAAAAAATCATAATGAACAAACAGTTTATGATTCAGGCTTAGTAACTTACTTAAGGAATAGCCTAAATTCTAACTAATTAATTAATTAATTATGTAGTTACTAAGCCTGAATCACTCTTAAAGTATTTATTGACTTTATTGGTTTAATTAACATGTAGTAATTATCAAGTGAACCTGATTTCATGATGTAAGAGCACTTATGCACTTATCCTTGGTTATAAAGTGGGCTCTGCTCTGCAACATGACAGGTCCAATAGATGACAAGATGACTAACCTGGATTTCTTACATAATTCTGAGTATTTTAATTAAAACTGACCTTGACACGTGTAAGCTTTGGTAATGACTGAATCCTCTGAGACAGAAGGACTCTCCAGGGGGAATATCCGTGAAGATGGACTGCATTAGTTAGTGTTAACCTCTACCTCCGCTCTCCAATACCAGACAATTATATGAGCATGCTAATTCTAGATGAAAAGGACAAAGATATGCTTTATGGCAAATTACCCTGCATATGAACATCTCTTAGGCATGGAGAAGATGATATGTGATGAATTATGATAAAGAATGAGGAACATGTACTTTGTAACTCTATATGTAACATTACTAATCTTATGACCACTACAACTGTCACTATTGTTATTCTTGTCTTGCTTTGATAGCATTCAACATTTTCTTACTTTCTTTCAATCTATACTTATCAGTCTCATTTTTATTGAGATCAATAAAGTTCAATCTCATCTTACTGTATTACTCCACAACGGTGATGACTAGTGCCTAGCAACAGATAAAAGACATAAAAAAACGATCAGGCCTATTTATAAAGTATTCAGAATTGGCTAATTGGCTCCAATTCACTTCTATTGAAAAACTGCCTCTCTCTCTGCAACTGCTGCTGTCAGACTCGTCATTTTGGTCTAAAAAATGGTCATATCAACCCGCTCTGCATGATCCTGGTGTTTTATTTTGGTATTTTGTCTGTTTTTTTAAGTTCATATCTTGATTTATGGCATCTTCTTTCCCTGAGGTCACCGCTAGCTTTAGCAACAGGTTTGCTTTATGGTGTTGCTAAGGGTATTACCTTCAACAGCCTCGCTCCAGATTGGCTCTTTGGTTGCTATGATACTCGCGGTCGGAATTCCAAATATGGAATTCGGCCCAAATTTGCCCGTATAACCACTAGCCTCGATGAGCTTAAGTTGACTGAAGCTGAACGCTATGGGTGACGTCACACTCTCTTAGTCCACTTCTTCATACAGTCTACAGTATTAATGCTAAAACTGTGTAACACTAATTGCTAAAAAGCAAGTGTCAACTTGTTTGCTTTAAACTTTTAATTTTAAACAAGAAATTCCATTGTTTAAATATTTTTTCCCTTTCCCGTGTTGTCTAGTTGTGCCCCCTAATCTAAGTTCCTATTATACATCTCTGAAACTCAGTTAAAATCAGAGTAGGCCAGTCATTTGGTTTTCACAATCTGCTTACTGTTGTGGCACAAACGTATCAAACAAAGATGTCCGCTCTGATGCGGAGGACACTGGCTTGGCTCCACTCTAAATCTCTTGTGCTTTCAGGAACATGGCATCTCTGTACTTTCCCCATTAGTGATCCAACGTAAGGGCAGGTGCAATTAAAGTAACAGCACAGAAGCAGACAGCCAGATAGAAAAATTAGGCTGAAGCAAACTAGCGGTAAAGACAGTGAAGAACTACAGGGATATATATTTCCATACAATTATAAGGTTGGAAATGTGCTGGACTTTACTAAAAGAAAAATGATCGGACTCAGTTAAAAAGGTTTGCACAAATCAGAGAAGATACTGCGAAACTATGGTAAAAATATGACTCACTTCCTCTCAATTGAGGTAAAATTATTATTGGAGCATATAGTACAAAATACATATCCAGAAAATGTATAAGGACAAAATATCTGAATATTATTACAATACTTCAGTCAGCAGGTTAAAGAAATGTAAGGGATAAAAGAATGCTCTAAATATTATTATGAATACTATTACATTTAAACATCTGTTTTCCCTTTAAAAGATGCACAATGCAACCTTTTTGATGCTTGTCTCCATGGAAATTGTACTTAAATTAAATAGTATAGCATTTTATTTTATTTTTTTTTCAATTCCACAGAGATAAGCAGAAGATGCCACTAGGCTAAGTTACCGATCAGGTTTGTGGGGAGGCAAACCCCCTCACAATAAGAATGTATAAAAAACATAAAAAAATGTTTTTGAGCAATAAAGACTCCCATAATGGAATACATGCACGCAGATAAGTTGACTACCACACCATGGAATATTTCAGCATGGAGGTGGACCCCCCACTGCAAAATTTACAAAGTGCACTTTATAAATACAAATACTGAGCAACATTTTGCTAAGAATCGGTGAATTACAGCTGTGCCCAAAATCAGACTCAAAAGTGCCAATCTACTCTCATGGGGAAAATTGTTCACCGCAAGAACTAAGAGTCCAAAGCAGCCAATCAAGCACAGAAAATGATTAGTTTGATGGGAAATTACCCACGCCTGATTGCACTTATCAATAATTGGACGGCTTCCAACCAAAGATGGCCTTTTGATTACGTTTAATCCCGCTCATCACTGTCACAATCCCCCCTCGACAAAGCTCCTAACAATCAACTGCTCAAGACCCCGACTTCAGGTGTGTTCTGTCACCGCAAAATACACACTCGCTCCAAATGTTGTATAACCTGGCACTGATTTCATAATACAGTATTGTGGAAGGATCTAAATATATCAAAGGTATGTCCATTTTTCAGTCAGTACACATGTTAACTATTTTTATTATTAAAATAGATATTAGCCACACATGAGTTTGTATAACACTATTCTAAACAGTAAATCAACTATGTTTGCTACTAAACTGTACATATATACAGTGTAGCATTGTCTACAGTTCCTATTCCTTTTTTGCCAATTTTAGTGCAAAGTAGTTATTTCAAGTACTATGTGACATCATGCACTAACCTGATTAAAATCCAGATATTTCTGATTACAAACCCCACACTAAAGTGGTAGAGTTTGAAGTGTGGAGACCTGCTGGACCAATCACACTGTTCCTCATATGTTCCCCATGTACTTTCTTGTTTAGCTGCTCTATTTACAATGTGCTCAAAATAAACACATATACAGTGAACATAATGTACAGGTTAAAACTATAAAGGGAACAGTTAAAAACAAAGAAACAAAAACCAACAACTAAAAGCAATTCTATACAAAATATTTTTAATTGAGATTTCAGTGAGTTTACTGAACTTGCTTCAACCCGCTATCAACAAGTAATGTTAAATCCACAAATGCTGGTCCCATTTTTGCAAGCATTCATTATTGGGCGTTACATAAACTTTCAGTCTAGATCTGTTATACATGCATGTTTTCAAAGAGTGTCCTAGTTTTGCGTGTTCACCGGGTTCATGTAAAAAAGGCACATCATCAAACCGTACAATGAGTGAAAATCATGCATAGAGAGAACTGCATTTATCCATTTTATACTTACTCTGAGAGGCATAGCTCAGAGGTTCATCTTTTATAAATGAATCTATTCAAAATGTACAGAACCTAGTCTTTGTGGTAAGAAACAATGACATGCCAGATGAAATGCTAGACATCTCACTGTGTTATCATTCCGTACAGAGCTAAAGGTCTAAGTATAAACCGCACAATGAAAACTCATAAAGACGACTGCAAATCTACATAAAGTAATCATTATTTTCTGTGATATCCTAGATTTAGATACCAAAGATAACAAATGGCACAGATAGTATAGTATGATGAACATTTAAAGGGGGTTAATTTGATCATGGCGGCCCACTACACAAAACGCCCCCCTTAAAATTCACCTGACACTGTCTCTGTGGGGTTTACACTCATTTTACATCATCAGTAACCTGAGAATAGGCCTGGGTGTTGCATTAAATGTGTTTAATAGCATGTGTTATGCCGCCAATTTATAAAAACAGTTGTTGTAGTGTTTTTTACGTCATCATGTACCGCTGGAGTCCACCAATCCCTGCACTGGAGCGAGGAGGACTGACATAGACACGCAAGCACCGTGTACACACAGAGAAGGAGGCTATGCGAGATCGTGCTGAGACGGAGAAGAGATGAATGAGTTGTTAGCGCTACTTTAGCTCCTTGCTTTGTTTTGCCGTGTTGTTGTTAGTAGCAAAGGAAATTTTACGCCAACTACAGCCACATGATATTAATTGGGCCTAGATAATAATTAAGTAGACCTATTATTTTACAGAATTATTATCGCTAATAAAGTTCCCCATCCCCATCACGTGACACAACAGATATAATTTATCTAAGTTTCTTTATTATTATTTGACTAGGGATGGGCAAATAACATGTTGATATTTTTACTATGACGACACAGACTGGAATTTATGGTTGAGGTTGGAGTATCACACAAAAAAGAATGAATCGAAGAATAAACTCATCATCAACTTCATTTCTTAACGCATTTTCGACCTATACAAATATTACACCCCAACCTGTAATAACCAGGCTATGCTAGTTTTTTGCCCATTGGTTAAACAGTAACGTCCCAGGAGCAAATTGCCTTGTTTGCCTCACCACTCTTTAAACAGCCCCCCCAGCGTTTCCAATAGACACATTTATTTACTTGTCTCAGTCAATTAACCGTCTTCCCTTTGAATAATTCATTTCCGCAAACTGACAAAGTTGATGATGATTTCAATGAACAAGAGAACCGAATCTAAATATATATAGTGATTGAAGATTACTTAGTCCACTTACACAATGGCTGGCAGCTTCAGTCAAGTGCATAATTAGTGGAATTAGATTAAATAACCAATTAGACACTAACAAAGTAAATAAGCCTCCAGGGATTCCACCAAATGCTCCAGAATAGAATTAAAGTGAAATGGGTTTATTGACAGGCTAACTCTGCCACATAGCGGGATTGCTAGCTCATATGAAAGGATGAAGAAGTGAAGGAGAGGACAATGCTAGCTAAACGAAATTAATTAAAATGAGTATAATCAACAATAAGATGATCAGTATTCGCTGTAATTTTGTTACAAAGTCTTTGGTTAGTTAAGGGGCTTACCTTTACTGGCGCTTTCCACATGTTCCAATTCGTCAGGGAATCTCATGATTGCGGGGTAATTTTCCTCACACTTCTCAGCCAGAAAATGGAGTAACGTTGTGTTCTGACTGATGGATTTAGTGTCTCGGAGCTGCAAAAAGTAAGGACAATGTTGGTTTATTATAGTGTGGAACTTGAACATTAGTAAAAAAAAAGAAAAAAAAAAGAAAGCGGTACTTTGAAAGAAGACAAATAGTGCACTCAAATAATTAAAAAAAAAAGTACATTAATAACCTTATTCTGCAGTGCCCACTAGACTGCACTTTTTTTGTGGTGGCATTTCCGGTTTAGCGAGAATCCCATGCATTACAATGGAGAATTTCGGAAAATTCTGTTTGCTTAGATTAGAGTCAATTTTATCTAATTTTTATCCTCCTTTGGGTCATTTCTTGGTTAAAACTGTGGCAATGGTGTAGACATATTTTACCTCATTTAGCTCAAATTTAGACCTAAACAGTCCTGTTTTAGACCTGGTAGTACTCAAGAAGCCAAATTAATTCTAAGAAGAGTCTAAAAACCCCTGTCTATGGTATATCTACTGTGTTATGGTATATCCAGAAGAACTTGAGTAATAAGAGAGATTAGAAATTAACTAGAAGCAACGCTAGATATGTCTTCTGTTATTGCTCCTTGTTAGTACAACCTCATGAAACAATGACACACATGTTAAAATCCCCCAATTTTTTTTGTTTTGTTTTCAAATTAAGTTTAATTGCAATTTCCCCTAATTAAACGATGGTCTACACTAGAAAAGCAAGTGCTAAAGTAATTATAGTAACTTTTTCTCAAGAGCTTTCAACGGGTTCTGGGTTGATTGAAGACAACAAAATAAAAGCACAAGATTTTTTTTGTTTTTTTTTTTCTTCCAAAAATAATCTTGCATTATCACCTGAGAATTGAGAATGTGCGTCACTGTCAATTAGCGACGAGGTGAGCTTTAAAGTGTATTAGGTGACACTTCCGAATACAATTACATCGCAGTACACAACACCAAACGTAGACACTCTCTGGAGGATGAAGCCGGAGTGAAGCGGAGCGGTGCAGCATGAAGTTTCATGAAAGAGCCGCGTCGCATTTGCCAAGATACACACACCAACCACAAGAAGAGAACTTGTTCCATATTCATCCCCGCCGTGATTGCCGTGCTGTTCGAACGGCATGCTGGGAAAGCTAATTAGCACAAGCCACTTATGTGTACTCATACTGATAATATCTGCGCAGTAAACAGCCTGCAGTTGGACGGGCCCACACACCGCCATCCGAAACAATTAGCGGGCCGAGACGCACCCACGTACAACATAGTCATTGGATAAGGATCAATCTGCACACAACAAAAAATTACAATCTAATTTCATGGATTTTAACTTTTAATTTGTTGATGGTTGCCCAAAGTGTTATTTAGGGCAAGACTGTGAAACCTGCTTGTCTCCATGGAGATGTTTTTTTTTTTGTTTTTTTTTGCTTTGCCTGGGATGTTCCATAATATGGCATTAAACTTCTATAGCCGTGTAGAAAAGCCAAGTTACAAGTCAGATGAGTAGAGAGGCAAGCCTGCTCACAATAACAATGCATGTTTTTCAAGGTATTTGTGACAATAAAACCGCCTGCCATGGAATAAAACAAGAGATATTAGATTAATACTGGAATATTCCTGGCAAAGAAGTAAGTGGCAGACATCCAACCAGAATATTTACATAGTTTTTTGGTGATATGTTTATTTAATATAATCATTTGTACTTGTACAGTCAAATGAATGATTGAAATAATAAGTTTGATGATATTATCTCTGCAGAGTCCGTTGCACCTCGGGCAGCAGACTTCACAAGTGCATTCTGATAGTGTGTCCTTTGTCATTAACCTGAAGTAAAGCTGAGCCCAGGCAGAGATGGTGAGTGGGATAAGTAGCATAACCATGTGGTGCTATGTAATGAGGCAGCCATAAAAGTTATCAGATGAAACTGGAAGTACAAGGTGAACATGATAAACATTACGGGGCTGGAATGTGGCCAGTGAGCAGCCACTACAACAGGAGTGACGTGTTTAGATAAGAACTGGTATCAAGATGGTTCATCCAATTTACTTTAATGAGTTGAAGTATACAGAGTACAGATATATTTAAATAGGGGGGCTTAAAAATTTATTTTTTAAGCTTTCTACCATGTTACAACATTGTTCCCTCATCAAAAACATGCCTGAAGAGGTTTTAGATGTCATTCATGCATGTTTGAGTATTTTAGCGATCTCTCCTGGGCCATATTCAAATCCTACTTACGCTTAGCTGTAAGATTCTGTTGCTCAGCCCACAAGCCATATGTCATTCATGCTCCCACATGACAATTATCCATAAATATACAAAAGATGATACAAAATTGTACACAAAAACTTAACAAACCTGATGCGATGTGCAGTAGTTCCATTAGGATGCACGCTGACTGTGTTGTAATAGCACCATGAAGGGACTTAGCATGGAGAGCAAAGGGAGGGAGACTCACACCATCAAAAAACGGAAGTGAAACTAATAAAACATGTTAATATGTTGTTTTCGACAAATAGAGCATGTTCAAAACACTAAAAGATAGCATGGTGATCTAAATATGTGTTAGCAGTTAATACACCACAGGGGTAAAATACCCTGTTTAAAACAAATAATGGCTGTTGTTGTGTATAAAGTATATATTTTCTCTTTCAAATACAATAACATTGTCCACAAACTAAATTCCTTTCAGCTGTTTGCATCAGCAGCTTGACTTTTAAGATGTTAGGAATCTGAGTAAATACGTCTGGGTCAGAGTCTGGCTGTGCAACATAAAACTTTTTTCACAAATCTTCCCTTTTACCCATCCATTTTATTAAGCAGACAAATAATGTAGTGTCAAAGCAAGTAATCAATGTATACTACAAGACCGAGGTGTTAGTGATACAGACTAAACTTAAAAGTGATAAAGACATAAATAAAACTTAAAAATAATTTAAGGGATTTCAATAATAAAATGGTTCATGTACAGGATATACAGCTGTATATACAGCACCTGCTGTGACACTACATAACTTTCTGGACGTGGTATGTCACCTGCATGATTCCATGGAAATAGAAAGTCAAAATCATTCTTGGAGACATTTTTCATGGAGATAGATATGGTTTATGCATTACTGTTGAATATTACAGCCAAAGGAACAATATTTCCATGGAGACAAGCAGGTGGGCCCTTCTCTAGGCCTAGTAAGAGTCAGGTTGAAGCAGATGCAAGTCTGCTCACAGTAAGAAAGCATGATTTTCTATGTTTATTAATGCAATAAAAACACGCTGTAATTTTGGTCAATTTTTTTAATATAAAGTTACGTGGCAAGGCTTTAAATATTTTTAGCTGGTTTTAGCTAATCCGAGCCCTGTGAGTGTGGGTCGTCAGTGGAGAGCCAGATAGAGCCCTGGGGGGCTGATTGGGCCATTATTGATGGACAAGGGAAAAAGTCTGCTTTCTCACTTTAGTCAATCAAGCAAATGGCCCCCTGGGTGTCAGGTCTCTGTACCTAATAGGCTCATCAGGGAGGGGGCACTGATCAGGGGAAGGAACAGTAAAAATGAAGTGTTCGGACTGATCCGCCCCTTCTGTGGTTTTGCACTGCTGCCCCCATCTTCACAAGGACGCCAGAGTGTCCCATGGGAGCCAGTCACTGCTCATATATTCACTCAACTCAATAAAAGAGCGCTCGTCACATCAGAGTTAGAAGGGAAGTGTCCATCATTCAGGTCAACATAGATAAATCTTTAGATTTTTAAAAAGGGTCAAGAAGAAGTCATCCACAAACTGCTTTTAAAGGTACTTTTGGAAGAGAACTTGAAATATCTGCCAAGTTAAGTGGCAAGTTCAGACACCACCAAAACAAAATTATTTTTCAGGTCTTTACAATTATTTACAAGGTTGTTTTTATGCATAAAAGTGAACAAACTTGCATCTTTAAATCCTACTTTGACTACTTTGATAGAGCTCTCCCTGCAGCTCCCTTGTGAGAACACACTCAAAAAGAAGGTAATATAATCAAATATAAAAACAGACAGTGTTTCTCAGGAGAATTTTCTCTGGGTCAGTGTCAGCCATGTTGCCAGTAGGCCAACACAAAATTGTA